>JAJOZX010001159.1:0-70000 GCA_023014485.1 Bathynomus jamesi
CGAATTGTGACTGGGGATGAGACTTTGGTACACTACTTTGAACTTTAAACAAAACGCCAATCCATAGAGTGGCATCACGCAGACTCCCCACGGAAGAAAAAGTTCAAAATGGCTCTCTGCAGGAAAGGTTATGGCCATCATCTTCTGGGATATGAAAGGGGGGATTCTGGTAGACTCCAGAGACGTATAAAGCGAGTTCGACCGGAGAGAAAACTGGAAGACGTCCTCCTTTTGCACAATAATGCAATACCACGCAACATTTTGCAAACAAGAGGGGCCTCACAAAAATGCGCTTGACTGTTACCCCACCCTCCATACAGCTTGGATCTGGCACCTTCAGACTTCCATTTGTTTGGGCCAATGAAGGATGCTATTCGTGAAAAAGTTTGTGACGATGAGGTTGTTGCGGAGGTTAAGAGGTGGCTCCAGCGGAAGCCAGCGGACTTTTACCAGCAAGGAATGAAGGCCCTCGTTTCGAGGTGGAGGAAAGCCGTAGAAAAGGATGGAGACGATGGAAAAATAAAACTGGGGGGGGGGGGGGGGGGGGAGGTAGATCAGAAATGTCATCATCTTTTTCCTCGTGATATGCTACAGCTACGTTTGATTCCTCATCACAAACTTACATGTTCAGGAGGATTTGGTACTGGAAGTTGAGCACTGTGGGGAACTGGTCTCATTGCAGACGGTAGATTAGGGTATTTCATAAGGCTCTGTTTTGAAGTGATCCCCTTTGTATTTACCAGGCAGAAATAGCAGTCTGTTGTGTGATCTTTGGGTTCCCTCCAAATCATTGGAATAGCAAATGGCATATGACGTGAACCGTTTAGCCATCCTGTAAGTAGTCTTACACATGTCACACAACAAATGTGAGGGGCCCAACTCTTGTCCTGATCGCCTACTTTACATCCGAAATAAAGTTCATAGCTTTTTTTACTAATGGTGTAAAGTTACGTTTCTGGGATTTTAAAGTTAGATCACCACATACATAACAAAAGGAATTAGGATGATTCAGACAGTTCCGCGGCATTACAAAACATCTACATGAATACAACACTGGTGTAAAAACACTGACATTTACAAGCAGACTGACTTGGAGCTGCTCTACACACAGAAACTAGGCTCATGTCTGAACAGGTACAAACATGTTTCAACCTGCACAGTCTGCTGCTCCGACCAAATTTATCCTACCAGCATTATCAGAACTTTCTCCCCAAAGGAATAAATTGTACTAATTTTACAGAAAAATTAATACAACATATATATTAATATATTTTATTATAGTTCTATTAATTAATATAATATATTATATTTATTATTTTTATAATGTTTTATATTATAATATTGTTATATACTTAATTATATATAGTTATTTTTTTATCCGGTGATCATGCTAAATGAGGAAAAAATGAACATAGCGTCACAAATAAACTAAGCCTGATAGAAAAAAATCTGATTTCATATTTAGATTCAGCATGAAAAAGTACACTTAGAACACAACAAAACCCTTGACAAAATTGTTGTTGACCAGTGTTATCTTTACGGACTGCTCAGACACAAAGTAAACGGTCAAATGACTGGCAAACCTATTTAAATGCGTAACAGAGAGTGTATACGTCATGTTATAACCCTCACGTTGTTTTTACAGATCTGAGTGAATTATGAATTAGCAGTTATGAAAGACCTGTCAGACTTCCAAAGAGGGCAAATTGTCGGAGCGCGGATGGCTGGTGCATCGGTGACGAAAACCGCTCAGATGTTCAATGTATCCAGAGGAACTGTCTCTATGGTCATGTCTGCATACCAAAACCATGGAAAGACAAGCACCGACAAATGCAATAGTGGACGCAAGAAGCTGTGTGATCGAGACCGCCGGGTGCTAAAGCGCATTGTGACAAAGAACCATAAGACCACAGCTGCAAAAGTGACTGCAGAGCTTCTTAACCAGCATCTTGCAAGCCCGGTATCGACCAGAACTGTACGTCGCGAGCTCCATGGAGCTGGATACCATGGGAGGGCTGCAATTGCCAAACCCTTCCTTTCGCACATCAACATTGAGCGGCGCAGAAAATGGTGTAATGACCATAAGAATTGGTCAATGGACCGGTGGAATAATGTAGTCTACTCCGACGAATCCTCCTTTACACTATTTCCATGTTCCGGTCGAATTTACGTCTGGAGACAGCCTAAAGATGCTTATGACCCCGACTGCCTGACCCCAACCGTTAAGCATGGAGGCGGATCTGTGATGGTTTGGGCAGCAATATCGTGGAATACTCTTGGCCCAGCTGTAGTACTGCATGGTAGGGTTAACCAGGTCCATCCCATGGTCCAAACGCTGTTTCCCAATGGCGGCGCCGTCTTCCAGGATGATAATGCACCAATCCACACCGCTGGGGTCGTTAAAAACTGGTTTGAAGAGCATGTTAGTGAAGTAGAACGCTTGGATTGGCCTCCACAATCCCCGGATCTTATTATCGAGCATCTGTGGTGTCAGTTGGAGCAGCAGGTCAGAAGCCGATTCCCACCGCCGGCGTCTTTGGAGGAACTGGAGCAGGGTTTGCTCGAAGAATGGCTCAGGATTCCTCTAGCCACTGTCCAAAAGCTGTATGAATCAATTCCCCGACGCATTGCAGCTAGAGGATGACCAACTCCATATTAAGAATAAAAACCGCCATTTATCAAGGTGTTCATATTATTTTGTCTAACCCCTGTATATATACGGTGTTTCAGGAGGAAAAGTCAATACTTCGGGAGGTTGACAGTATCGGTCATTGTGAAAAAAAGTTCATATGAACATGCATAATTCTGAATGGTTACGGAGATAGAGCTGTTTGAATCTGATGCGCGCATAGCTCTTCCTCCCCCATAACCTTGAACCATGTAAGCTGCAATGTAAGCATGTAACATAAGCCAATCGACAGCTGACTGTTGAGTGTGACATTGTTTGGTATTTGAAGCAGTGTTAAGAATGCCACACACCTTCACACATGCCGATTATGCAGATATGGTGTATGTCTACGGTTTTTGCGATGGAAGTGCAACAGCTGCTGTTGCAGAATACCGTCGACGGTTTCCAAACCGCAGAATTCCGGATCGAAGTGTCTACCAGGGTTTTCAACACATTGCGTGAGATTGGTACACTTCCCAGCGCTCATGTTTCATCTGAATGTGTAGGTCAACAAGATGTGGATGAAGTGGAAAACATTCTTCAGTTGGTAGAGCGTAGTCTTACTACTAGCTCACGAAGAATTTCTACGTCTCGGTGTACCACACACACGAGTGTGGCGAACATTACACGAGGAAGGCTTGCATCCAGTGGTGTAGTCCTGGGGTAACGCAAGGTAACGGCGTTACCCCACTGGTTTTATTTCACTTTATATTTTTTGCCGTTTCAACTGAACATTTTTGTAATACATACTCTAACTATATATCTCTTTCCTAACCCCTTCAATTTCAACGTGTTTTTGGGAATGTACATAAAATGTAAAAACGCTGTAGAATTTTATAGAAACGCTATATAAGAAAAATTATTGTTGCGTTACCCCACTGAAGAAATTACGACTACACCACTGCTTGCATTCATATGTACAGCGTGTACAACACCTTCAACCAGGAGACGCTGCCATGCGACTGGAATTTTGTTATTGGGTAAATGCTAATCGTCGATTGCTTCGATTAATACTGTTCACCGATGAAGCTACTTTCATCGGTGACGGTATCAACAACACTCTTAACTCTCATCGGTGGTCAGACGAAAATCCAAATGCCACTGTGGAAACACATTTTCAACATCGATGATCAGCTGATTGCCTCTGTTACTTTAGAGAATCGTCTTACAGAAAAAAGTTACCTAGAATTTCTGCAAAATTAATTGCCAGGACTATTGGAGGATGTTCCTTTGGCTACACGCGCTGGTATGTACTTTCAGCATGACGGAGCTCCTCCACATTCTACCCGTCTCGTCATGCAATACCTAAATCAAACTTTCCCTGGTCGATGGATCGGAAGCGGTGGTCCCATTCAATGGCCACCAAGGTCTCCAGACCTCTCTCCGTTAGATTATTGTTTGTTGGGGTGGATGAAAAGTAAAGTTTACAAAAGAAAGGTGGATGCTGCTGCCCGCATAAAGGAACGTCAAGATCAACTCAGACGAACAACACGCGATCTTCGCACACGAGTCGCAAAGTGCATTGAGGTTGACGGTGAGATTTTCGAAAACGTATTGTAAACTAACAAATTTGTCATTTCTGTATCTGATACTATTCAAAATGCCAATGTTCAAACATTAAATGTTAGAAACAGTAATTGGTTTCTCTTTCTTGATTACCATTAACAATGCTTTTGTAGTCAAACAGCTCTATCTCCGTAACCATTCAGAATTAGACATGTTCATATGAACTTTTTTTTTCACAATGACTGATATATCACCTGCCGAAGTATTGACCTTTGCTCCTGAAACACCGTGTGTGGTGTGTGTGTGTGATATATATAATATATATATATATATTATATATATATATATATATGTGTGTGTGTGTGATATATTATATATATATATATTATATATATATATATATATTATATATATATATATATATATATATATTATATATAATGTGTGTGTGGTGTGTGTGTCTCGTAAGTCTGGAACCATAGGACAAAATGATAAAAACGCCGCACACACTTTTGGGGACTGTTTGTGAAATGGGCGAGGATGGTAGCGGCTGTGTCATCGTCGGTCCACTGGTTAATCTCCTTATGGATCCCGTTTCCCTGAACTTTGCTACAAGTTTGCCGACACAGCTGTGTGTTATCGGCGCGCTGTCCGGTTGCAATCTGTTAAATTCCTCAGCGACCTCCCTCTGACTCCGATTTCCTGCGAACAGAATTACCTGGATGCGTTCTTCCTTACTCAAAGACATCATGGGCACTTGCATAAACGGAAAAACATGAATTACTTATTTTACCCTATGGTTCCAGACTTATGGGACACCATATATATATATATATATATATATATATATATATATAAAATAAGGCATGACTAAGCTTTGTCTAAACCCCTAACCATGAGATAAACACTCAAATAACCACTGCAATTAGATAAATCCAACCAAGATTAAATTTTTTTCTAAAATTAAAGTTTAATTTCTGGCCTCAATACCTTAACATCCATGACAATCAATTAGGCCTGAAGTTGCTCTGAATATTAACACAAAGGCGTATTTATATCCATGTAGGGGAGAGCAATGCAGTACTAAACTAATTACTTTTCAAAATACAATAAAAATGTAATGCCCTTTATATATTTCACATGAAACTGTCAACACCAGGTCGTGAATCTTTTAAACTCTTTCCCCCCCACTTTCAGAGGGGTGACAGCTTAAAAATGTCAATATTAGGGGGGAGATAATTTAATAGGTTTTACTCATCTCATTTACATAAGCATTTTTAAGACATGTACATATATTAGATACGTATCTTGAAAATTCTTTATTCTATCCTATCATATTTCCGGTTGAGAGAGAACCATTATTTACGTCGGATAAAATTTGAATGCCCGGTTAGGTGAACTGTACGCCCTTGACGATTGCTTAGGTTTAGTAGTGATATTTTCGTTAGTTTTAACGAAAATATCACGAATAAACCTAACCAATCGTCAAGGGCGTACAGTTAACCTAACCGGGCATTCAATAATCTTGCCGTAGGTTTCGATATACACTGTACAGTGTGTTTATAAAGTCCCTATCTATTTCGTTGAATTAACAGTTTTTATTTATTTTTGTTGCAGAACCCTATGAAAATTAATGTACAAGAACGTGTGATGGTGGTGACACTTCGGATTAAAGGAAAGAAATGCAAAGAAATTAGAGAGGTTTGAAAGAACATTTAACAAGCCTGGACAATACATGCTTCATTCAGATGGCATTTTAAACACTCTTTCAACAAGATGGGGCACCTTGTCATTACGCAAACATTGTTCGAAAGTACCTAAATGAATGATTTCCAAATCGGTGGATTGGACGTGGAAGCAACAGGCCCTGGGCGGTTCAATCTCCTGACCAAACGCCCTTGGATTTCTTTGCATGGGGCTTTATCAAATCAAACGTCTATCAAACGAGGGTTACAGATCTGCAAGATTTACGTGCTCGTATCGTAACAGCAGTTACAAAAATAACCCCCGTCATGCTCCAAAATGTGTTCCGCAATGCTGCTGACAGATTCGAACTCTGTAGAGATACTGATGGTGCTCATGTAGAATCATATGCTTAAGTATTCATTAAATGTATGCCTTTAATTTTATTATAGATTGTTAGTGAATTTTACCCTTTTTGCTACGTTTTCACCAAAATAGATAGGGACTTTATAAACACCCAACCGGGCATTCAAATTCTATCCTTTGTAAATAATGGTTCTCCATTTATATGTTGTTTACAATAAATAAATTTGTTGGGATCACCTGAAGATCAGGGCCCCCAGCCTTCTTAGGCTAACTGAAGAAGGCTGGGGGCCCTGATGTTCAGGTGATCCATTTGTTATTGTTTTATTTTGGTTAATTTGCAGTTTAAACTTGAGGGAGTTATAGTTGAAAAGATCAACATTAGAGTGGTGATTGTTGAAAAGAGTATGTTAGGGGGGAAGTAGTCTAAAGATCCCAAATCTATCTTCAATAATAATATAGTTTACGAAATTCTACATCCCTCTGAAGACTACTACTAATAAACGCTCCATGTTGCCGTCACGCTGATTCTGAAGCCTAATATAAAAATTGAAATATACAGGGTGAGTACGAGTGATCTTTCCGATTTTAAACAAAAAACTAACAAAGCTACGGCGAAAAGCAAGATATACAAATATAGAAGAATTCAAAGTTTTATTTATAAGCTACTGAAGTGGCTCTACAGACTTCAAAGCGCTATTCTATTTCCCTCCATACATTTTGTAGCACATCATACTTAACTTAAATTCTAACAGCCTCACGTATACTTTCCTTCAAATATTCCAAAGTTGTTGCCATTGGTGAAACAAACTTCATTTCTAATAGTCCCAGAGGAAGAAGTGAAGAGGTTTGATCGGGCGAACGAGCCGGCCAAGGAATTGAACGCTCATTCAGGAATGTGACAACGTCAAAGAGAGTTCATATTTAACTTCAATAGCTCGTAAATAAAACTTTGCATTCTTCTATTTGTATATCTTGCTTTTAGCTGTAGCTTTCAGTTTTTTCATAATGTTTAAAATTGGGAAGATCATTTGCAATCACCCGGTATATTCTAGAACAAAACGCGCCAAAATGTACCTCATAGATACTTCATAATGCATCATGACAAGTTTTGTCCTACCTCCCGTACTTCAACCTTTTTAATCGAATGTTTACTACACAATTGGGATCAATCCCAGAATAGGCACCTGAAATCATTTTTAGGTGCTTAATCTGGGATTGAGGAGAAAAAAATATAAACAGTTTTTAGAGATATAATGTCATTGTTTTTATCAATATTTGAAAAAATCAACTCTAACCTAACCTAATCTTTTGCTATATCTTCTGCTTATTTAATTCCTTGCAAGGTGCCTATTCTGGGAATTGAGGTTGAACGCAGGTGCTTCATCTGGGATTGACCCCACAATGGCTCCAAATGTTGCGAACAACACCGTTAAATGACCCTTAAACAATCTGCTTTACGTCGTGCCCACGTACTTATAACTTCGCTTCCAGTTATATCAGCGAAGGTACGAGTAGTGTCCGAGTGATCGCTCTCCGCATTTAGATGTCGCGACCCTTATCCGATTCGGATCCTACATAGAGCTAGCTGTATGTCCCCTTCCGTGACGCGACTTATGCCGTTTCGAAAGATTAAAAAAACGCAATCCGACTTTTATAGACTGCATAAACGAACGTGTCTTGGCCTAATACTTAGCTATCACGCACTTTATACTCTCAGACCCTAATTTAATATGGTCAATATTTAACCGTTACCGAGATCATTGTCAGAAACTTCGAACGAGTTAATACTGAGCCCAATCAGAAAGACTAGGGCTACGATACACCTATCCGGAAAACAAGCCTTAATATCATACAAAAAAATCTTAAACACAAATTAAGAATCAAGACCTTTATTTTTTAATGGTGCCCGAAGCCTAAGCCGGTGCCAAATCCACAAATCGAGAAAAGTGCCAAGAATTGCACGCGCAACTAGTGGCTGTTCCAGATAAAGAGCAAATAAAGGCGCGAGTCTAAAGTAACCTCCAAAGCCCTTTATTCGTGCCATCAGTCAGCCCCTCCCGCTTCGACAAACACCCAAAGCAGGCCAACTGACCAATACGACAAACGTGACGTCAAGAGTAAGCTTCTCGTGTTAAGTCATTTAAAGCCTAACTGTTGCTGAGCAACAAGGCTACATGGAACCACATATTGGAGGGGACCTTAAAATTTAATATATATATATATATATATATATATATATATATGCCATCACCTCGATGGGGTAGTGGTTAGCATCAATGACTACGAATCCATCGGCCACGGGATCGAAACCAGGTGACGGCAGGCGGCGTGCAGCAATACCCAGCTGTTCATCCTTCCATACCAAAAAAAATTGGTTGGTAGATAAATGGGTACCCTGGGTAACCTAATGGTTAAGACGCTGTGCTGCTGGTGGGGCGTGGTTCGGATTTCGCGTTAAACTGTAGGTCCGAGGTGGATTGACGAGCTTGACCTTTCGTCACGGTGAACAATTCGGGCGGAAGTAAAACCGAGGTCAACCAAGGTTATATATATATTGGCGCGCGCGCGCGCACCAAGTGAACTCTAAAGATACGAAAGTAGAGTAGGCCTATTATTAAAGATTTGGCCAAATTATAAAAATTGTGTTACGGCATAGAGTAAAAGCTATTTAAGTTAAATGTCAAGAACATGTTTAAAATTAGAGTTTAAAGTTCTACGCATTACAAAATAGGCGAAGTGTTGTACCTTCTGAAAATTTTAATGTTCGCAATGTACATACTGTAGAGGGGGGAGGGAAAAAAAAAAAAAACCTATAGGCCTACTGAAGTCAAAAGCTTATACCCAAAAAAGAATCTACTAAACCAAATTTTACAAGCGAAAAAGTTATTTTAGATCTTTTAAACTATTCCCCCCACCACCAGACACGAGGTAATAATAATAGACTATTACAGGATTTTTCGAGTAATAGTAGTAGATAATATTTTGGCTATAATAGTAATAGAAGGCAAAGTAATAGATAATAGTCTTACTTTTCCATTATAGTGGCAATGGACATTGTGTGAACAAAACTGAAAAAATGAACTAAATCTACTAAAACATGCATGCGAAATTGTGAACTAATATTGTGGCAATTTTTTCTTCAATAAAGTAAAATTTATCAAGACCTACAGTCTTTGAAGTTGTAATGATTTGGTTGAAACAAATATCAGTTAACACACTGCTTCTAATTGCATTTAAATAGACAAAGATCCTTTTCAAATGAGTGAAATACTCAACATACAAAAGTAATTTAATAATAGAAACCCAGTAATAGACCTCATGTCTGCCCCAAACTCATTTCAACAATCCCCCCCCCAAGTTTAAACTCTGCAAATTAACCAAAATAAAATAAATTTTTTATTTATTGCAAACATAGGAGAACCATTATTTACATAGGATAAAATTTGAATGCCCGGTTAGGTCAACTGTACGCCCTTGACGATTGGTTAGGTGTAATCGTGATATTTTCGTTGAAACTAACGAAAATATCACGACTAAACCTAACCAATCGTCAAGGGCGTACAGTTGACCTGACCGGGCATTCAAATTTTATCCTATGTAAATAATGGTTCTCTATAAACCGGAAATATGATAGAACATAATAGAATTTAAGATATGTATCTTATACATATCTTAAAAAACTATCATAAATAAGTAAAACCTGTTAAATTGTCCCCCCCCTAATATTGACCTTTTAAACTATGCCCCCCCCCCCTCTGAAGCTGGGGGGTGGGGGGAATAGTTTGAAAGATCCGTTATTTTTGCAAAGGGGAAAACCAGAGCGACTTCCTCCGGCTCCGAAACGAGCTTGATGAGCGAAGAAAATTCTGTGCGTGCTTATTATACGCGGAGGGATAACCCGCGTTATCAGCTAAGGGCGTCATCCGCCATCCAAAGCGTCAACACCCGTCAGAAGGCGCTGACGGATGAATGAAAGCAGCGTGTCATTCACAATGCCAAAAATAGGACTTTCCCGAGGCATTTCCTCGGGGAAGGAAAAGGGGAAATTGCGAATGCCAAACTTAGTCAGCCATAAAAGTTCACAGTAGAGAGGCCAAGCTACAAACAACAAAATAAGAGAACAATTAAGCCCTACAGCTAAATACCGTATCAAAACGATTCACGTGTACAATTTTACAAGTTTAAAATTTTCTTCTAACTGAACCGAGGCAAATCTAACCATAAATAATTAACTGCAATTTTTGTAAATATCAACATGAAAGCTACGTGCGTTAAAATTAACGACTGACTGCGTTCGGGAGTAGGCCCTCAACTATGCATGTAGTTTAGTATCTATCTAGTAGGCTTAGACCACGCAGTAAAATATCGCATTACGGGTATGCGAGGTACCATTATAGGACTGCTTAGTACGCTTAGCAAGCAAAATATATCGACACTAAGTAGGTCTACCCATAAACTTTTAAAATGTTTTTGCTCTATTGAAAATATACGCGTCATTTAATTTTTTGCCTCCCAACATGCTACGACTCCAGTGATTCAAAAATGGGATGGCAGGGGGGGTAGGGGTGAGAGCGGGATAAGTGAACCCACTGTGGCCGAGTAAAAGCACTCGTGCATTGAGCTTGGTGAATCATGTCCAGCGCTGAGAATGAATGACCTTGCGCGGCATGTAGTCAAACCAGTTCAAGCAAAAAAGCTTTAAGTACGCGTGAACCGAGATAAACCTAAGTGAATCCAGTAGGACAATTTATTCCTGTTTTTTTTTTTTTTCCTTACTCAGTGACTGTAATGTACATTTTGCCTTTAAAATGTAGGCACAACCCAACAGAACAATGGGAGACGTTCGGGTCATTGCACGATACAAATGCGGTTTCATTTAAATTTATGGTTATCAAATACGCTCTACACCATCTTTACTTTGCAATCACCGACACATCCGCTCTTACAACATAGGTTTAACGTAAGACCTTAACACCAACTTATTAAATGCTAAAATAATAACCACCTTCAGTATGAATTTTCTTGGACAACCTTTAGACATGTCGGAAATATGAAATATCTGGGCTAATCAACCAGACCGAAAATTTTTCCATTATCAAATAGGCCCCTGATGGGCGTATAGTTGGCCTAACCCTACAAGATAAAAAACATATGGGACTCGGGGCCTAAGTTTACAATATAAGCAGTTGTATACTGTATTCATTATCGCACAGGCATGACTAATAGTAAGCGTACCCAAACCTTATCTGGTAGGCAAACAGATTAACCTAATATAAATTTCGACACTAGATATTATGATAGGCCTAACACCCGTTTACGCCTATTTACCTAAAGGGCTAAGCGAGTCCTAATAAACAGCCTAAAGCCCTAAACCAATGATGATGTTTAATCAAAATACTATCTATTATGGAGTCGAGGTAAAATGAACCCTTCAAAGCTATTAGTTTAAGCATTTTTTTTAAGAACTGCATTTTCTTCCAATTAAGGGTATCATAAAACAATTCAAGGACTACGGGAGTTAATACAAGGTTGTTGCCAAGGGCCTGACATAATTTTCACTTATAGGCCTAATGGGAAATTGGGAGCGCCATCTAGCAACGTTTTAGAACCATGCAATATGGTTGGAGGGACTAAACTGCAAAGGCTGTCCTAAGCTTATTAAAACAGCCCTATTCTATTCATAATGCGTAAAAAACAGAAATATGATAATTTGAAACCCATAAAATTAATAAAAATATGATACTCGCAAACTTGTTTACGAATTAGCGAGAAAACCAACCGGTCAGATCAATGTGGAACTCCAACGAGTCGAGACTCGGGAGTCGGATAGCAGATGACAGAGGGAAAGGCTTTGGCTAGGACAAGACAGCATTTTCAGACTAATAACGGGTTACGTACTGTCAAACAGCATTCGTACAGATAGTGGTGGGCAAAAAAGTAATCGATTACAAATAAAAATTACTGGTCTCAATTTAAAGTATAAAGTAGAAATTGCTTCCCTGCATTAATAATAATACTAATTAATCCATATAAGTAATTTCAACTTTACCCCCATGATTTAGTGGTGTTTACGTTCCCAGCCCTCTGCCAGCCCACCACAATGTGCCTCAGTCAGTCTTTCCGCGATATCAACGACAATTAATATTAGCAGCAATGTTAGCTGGGGGAGGGGTTACAATCTTCGGGGCCAAATAATCGAGTCTCGTAGGGAGTACAAACTACTTAATTGCCTATTATACTGTAACAATAAAACAGTGTGGTGACACGCGAGGTGGGAGGCCAGTCAGTGGTAGTGGGCAGCAGCGGCTGCCGAGTTAACCGTGAAACCGGGTTACCCACCTCAATCACGGATAACTGAATTCTGTAGTTGAAAGAAGGTTACGTTAGCTAAAAGGAAAAGGGTTGCCTCAAATGACTAAAAGGAAATCTTAATGATTTTTCGACCTTGGATCTTCGTTAACATTCGAGGCCTACCACAGACAAATAGAGTAGGGCCCTACAACTCCAGTTAAGACTTAGTTGGGTCTACAATAATCCGATATGGCCTAGGTAGTAATAAAATTACAGTTATGTCGGTGTAAGGATACAAGTTTTTAATCTTACGCGAATTAAGTTCCCCAGTAGTAGTTCAGATATCTTCAAAGAATTTGGGGAGAGTCCTGGGTTGGGGGCGACCGCAAAGGCATTGCCATGTGCCCATACCCTAGGTCTTCAGCAATTTCTATTTTAATGCTTATGTGCCGTATACAAAAAAAAAGCACAATAATAGGCTAAAACCTAAATAACTGCCAATTTCACAAAGCATGCTAGGCCTACACAGAATAAAAAAAATTTAATTCACATCTGAATCCTCCAGGCCTACTTATGTACTTAGGCCTTGTCTCGTAATAAATGAACGTCTTACGAGTTTAGCCTATTCTTAACTTGGTCCAGCTTTTAAGCTTCCAAACCATAAAGGCTTAACCATAACCCTAGTTGGCACAAAAATACATCATTTGAGATTTACTTTTTGAATAAAAGGCTCTCTATACGATGTCTAAAAATGTGATACCGAGATTAGGCCTAGCCTGAAGGTTCGCGGCCTAGATTTGAATACTTATGCCCAAACGGATCACCTGAAGATCAGGTCCCCCAGCCTTCGTTTGTTAGCCTTATAAGGCTAACTAACGAAAATATCACGACTTAACCTAACCAATCGTTAGGTCAACTGTATGCCCTTAACGATTGGTTAGGTTTAGTGATATTTTCGTTAGTTAGCCTTATAAGGCTAACGAACGAAGGCTGGGGACCTGATCTTCAGGTGATCCGCCCAAACTAAAAAAAAAAAAAAAAAAAAAAAACAGGATTTGACCCGTAACAACAGGCCGATTACCTTCAGTTGATCAAGTTTATTTAAACTACCGTTTCTTAGGCCTTGAGTGCAGACCTCGATTATTAAAATCAAAAGTTGCTGTTCAGTTGAACCCAATCCTCTGAATGGGTTCCACAGGGTTGAAGGTTATTAGGCAAGGAAGGGGTTGGCCAATTTTAAGTACAATTTCACTAATTTTATGAATAAATTTGCTTCATTTTATATATCAATCGGATTCTGCGCCATTTGGCTGTTAGGGTAAGCCAATCAGGGTACAATTAACATCTCACATCGGTTGCGATTTTACTTCTGCAATGAGCATTTAAAGCTCGTCAACCAAATTAATATATAACCAGATTCTTCGGAAGCACTAACAGCCTTCTTGCATTAATACAACACTAACCTGGATCAAATTAAGATAAATATTTACTATCACACCGGTCTCCGGTAGAAGTTTTAAAATCTGTTTTCAATGTGCCGAATTAAAAATGATACTCATTTCCGTCGCAAATGATTTGTTAAAGTTATTGATGTTTAAAGCTTTTAAAACTTTCTACCCTTTTTTACCTGGGGGAACCCACAGTGGGAACCGGGAGTTCTTGGGTGGGGAGAATCACAAAAACGAGTGGTTTCCGAAGATTTTGAAAGTCAGATTAATACAAAACGCATCAAAAACCATAGGAAAAACAAATTTCACCTTCAAAATTGGCCGAACCTAAAACCACCTAAGCAAACCTAACCCCTAACGTTATCCAAAATTATAAAAGGTAAAAATATTTACTATTGCATTAACTAAAATCATTTGCAACGGAAATGACAAACGAGTATCATTTTTTAATTCAGCACATTGAAAACCAGCTTTTAAAACTTTCTACCGGAGACCGGTGTAATAGTAAAGAAATACCCAAATTAATTCTAATATCCTCATTCAGTGGTAGAGACCTAAATAAACTTTGAAATTCAGTAGACTATAGGCCTACCAACATTTCAAAACATGGTTAAGCTAATAAAACATATTTTAGCCTAGTTGTTCCCAACTATGAATATTCGTTTATGAACGGATATCCGAATCGGAATGTCGCTCATTATTTTGTTGCAACACGCCAAGAGGAAGTGTTGCAACAACCGCGGAATAAAACACCTCCCAATTTAAATACTTTAAAACTGAGGACGTATTTTTTCACCAAAATCATAGGTCTTCCCTAACACGTATTCACATTAATAAACCGCAAAACGTTGCTCTAACAACAGACTTAACTACAAGTTTAATACGAAGCCCTGGTCTAACTTTTAAAGTAACGTACGGTAGCCTGAGGCACTTAAGCTTTAATTAGCTTAACGAGTTCAGTCGGCCCAAGTGAACTTCATATTATGAACTTGGGTTCTTTATTACGAAAAATTACCAAATACCAACTGACAACTATATTATTTTAAGCTGATTAGATAATAATAATGAGGATTTAAAGTGAAATTAAAGCCTACTTACTTCATATTTAAGTCCTGCTAATCTTAACCATGTCTCTACTTTGAGGCAATAAGGCGAGAGAGAAGGCAAAACTGGAGTTCTCGTGAACTGATACAAATAAATGATATCTTTTTCATAATCTAATTTGTGGACAGTGGGTTTGGGTGTCGGCGTTTCTTTCTTAGGTTTTTCTTCTTTCTTTTTCTTCTTTTTTTCTCTTTATCGGGTTTTTCTGCTTTGTCGTCCGATTTCTCTTCGGCGTTCTTTGCCGCCTCTTCCTCTTTCTTCACCTCTTCCTTCGCTACTTCCTTCTTGTCCTCCGTTTGCTCCGTGGGTTTTGTTTCGGTTTCGGTAGTCATTGTTTATTTTACACTTTTGGAAAGTATTAAAAAAAAATTATTCAGATAAATGAGGAGAGTCTAACAAACACCCTCTCCGTAGACACTGCCAGTACTGACTGACTGAGCCACGCCCGACTTTAAAACCAAGCGCATGACGTCGAGTGGAGCTCTTCTCTGATTGGTCAATTACCGTTATGTGCTGCTCCTATTTCCTTTGTTAGAATCATAAAATGACATATTCAGAAAAATAAATTATTTTTATTAGTCATTTATACTTTAATACAAATCACTAATACTTTTTCCGTTTAAAGATTGCAATACCGTTTCTTGGCTAAAACATATTTAAAAAAAAAAAAACCTGTTCCACCATTTTTAAAAATCCTACAAGCTATGTACTACGAGAAACAACAACAACAACAACAACAACGACAACAGTTCGCCCTATGAATGGCTGAGTTTGGAACTTTTGAAAACTGTATCTGATACAAAAGGATTATCAACACAGTTATAAAACTTATTCAACAAATATTAACAATAACAAATAAATTGCATTGATCGTAATATTGGAATCGTCATGTTTATAAATAATAAAATATTTGCATGTAAACTGTGCAAGATAGGTCATATAGTCCCTCACATTTAAGCTTTACAACAAAAATCAATTTTATCGTCTTATTACACACACACACACATACACACACACACAACGAAATTCTTACAAAATCTATTGCATCCGTTTGCCTATTAATCATGAAAGAACAATTAAAACATTGTTAAATATAAATAGGCAATTAATACATAAATATAAATAGAAAATTCACTTTCATAAGTAAAATTTAACACTTAATTCTAATTACTAAAATGAAACACAATTGCTACAGACATACGAAACAGCGTATTATATCATTAAATCAATAAGTCTTTCTTATATATATATATATATATATACACACCTTTGGTTAGCTTCCGCCCGAACTGTTCATTCTGACTAAGGTATATATATATACACACACGCTATGTTTCTGTGTGTGTGTGTGTGTGTGTAGATTCTATTCGTGTGTGTTTGTGTAAATCTATGCGTATTGTATCGATTAAATCAGGGAATTGAATTAATTCGTAAAAAGAGCGTAGATTAGTTGGATTAAATTATGACTAATCTATTTCGTATTTTAGTTCTCTGCTGTTCCCCTCAACCCCCTACTCCGGGCGTGGTTGGGGGAGGAGCCCCAAGGCGCCTGCGTAGGTGCATATATATATATTATATATATATATATATTGTGTATATGCATAATAAGAGAATCTTTGTTCTCTAGATTTGTATTGTGGTAGCATTGTGGCACCCTGGCACTATTTAGAAGCTTGGATGTAACGTTATGTCCGCGGTAAAATGTTAGAATCGGACGAGTCTTGGGTTCGAACCCGCTTTGTCTTGCATTCCTGGTCAAGTTAATGCCGAATTGGCTTTGGATGCGAATCGGAGTTAAGTGGTGGAATTAGGCCAAGTGCCAAAATTAGGCCAAGTGCCAAAAGAATAAAATGAAAAGTGGAATTTCGAATTGTATAAATTTTCCTTCATATCTTTTACAACATTTAACTATGTTTAACCTAATTTAACCTAACTTAATGTATAAGTTTAACTTAAATATAATTTAGTATCTTATAAAAGAAATACATTTCACTGATGTATCATTTTGCCTCATCAATTGCCTTTGTATCACTAAACCATCATCAAGTTAAAAGAGTGTTTTGAATTTGAACAACTCTTCATGATTGCTCATATTTTTAATTTTATTTTTAATTTTTTATTTTTTCCGATTTGTCGAAAAGACTTTTTTGTCTGTTGACACAGTCGAAAGAAATAATGAATCGAATTCTCTATCCCCTTTATAAATTCTTTACAGCGCTTCCTGTATTGATCTTATTCAAGCTGTTTTTATTGCTGTTACGCCTGAATAATAATCATTAAGGCAATTTTTTTTCCTTGATAAATGCTGTTATATACGCAGCAGGTAGCAGGCAGCAGTCGCCAATCTCTCTCTCTCTCTCTCTCTCTCTCTCCTCTCTCTCTCTCGTTATATATAAACTCTATTTATTCCACCTCCCAATCTGATATAAACGACACCTGTATGGCACTAATATTAATGAGTGCCTGAACGATTGTGTTCTGAGGAAGACAGGTAAAAAAATGAAGAAAGGTTTTCATACCAGTTGTGATACGAGTAATATGGTTGTGATTCACATAATGAAGAGTTCATCTGATTTCTCTTCACTAACTTTCTATTGTTAAGGCTTTCATTTATATATATATATAATATATATATAATATATATATATATATCCCCGCAAGGGGGTTCTAAGCTCGTGTTCTTGAGTGCTCTTTGTGCTCGTTTGTACGTGCTTGTTCCTGGAGGTTTCACGTGCGCCCTCCCGGCCCTAGCACCCAAGGATGATGGGGCTCGACCCTGCAGTCCTTGTCATCCTTGGTCTTTTTCCACTTCGACTGTCCCCTCCACCCTTTCTTTTTCCTCTGTCTTTCCTCTCACTTTTTCTTTGTTTTTCCACCGAGATATGCCCTTTTAAATAGAGGCGAATCGGTTCTTCCCGAACTTAAAAAAATATATATATATATATAATATACATTCAACTGCAAAGAACACGCAGTATAAATAACGTAAAGAACGACGCTTGTATAGGAGATATTCCGCGCAAGACGAGAGAGAGAAAACGGAACAAATGAAAAAATGAAGTACCACTGGGAATCGAACCCGGGATCTTCCGATTGCCGGTCAGACGCGATACCATTACACCATGGACTTCACTCTTCCAAATGCCGTAATTCTTCTACATACTCGCAGAAACCAATGCCCCAAGGGGGCACCTCCCGCATGCCGTAACATTATATACATTCAACTGCAAAGAACACGCAGTATAAATAACGTAAAGAACGACGCTTGTATAGGAGATATTCCGCGCAAGACGAGAGAGAGAAAACGGAACAAATGAAGTACCACCTGGGAATCGAACCCGGGATCTTCCGATTGCCGGTCAGACGCGATATATATATATATGTTGATCCGTGCGAGATTAAAATGAGCATCTTCTGAAAAGAGAAGTTCGGTTGTAGGTCACAACATGCTCTAAAGATGTAGGCAAAGTTG
The DNA here is from genome assembly GCA_023014485.1 of Bathynomus jamesi. NCBI lineage: Eukaryota > Metazoa > Arthropoda > Malacostraca > Isopoda > Cirolanidae > Bathynomus > Bathynomus jamesi. The sequence continues at coordinate 18,539 of JAJOZX010001159.1, forward strand.
ACAAACAGTAAAAAGGTTTTTCCAACCCGGGTCTCATGGAGGGCAAGGTCGCGGAGGGCACGTCTTGGCACAAGTGCAATGAGATTTTGTATCATGGCATCATATGAAGGTTTTATTGGAGTTCAATTAACATTTGCTTTAACGATGCCACAGATGTGACAGGAGGTCATTTCTGACGTTCTCAACAATCGAGTTCTTTTCTTTCTGATGTTGTTTCACATTTTTCATAATAGCATAGGTCAGACTCAGCGTCGCTTAACTTCGTTGATCTAACGGGAAGTGGTGCCGCGACGTGGCCACGACGTACGTCCAACGATGAAGGTGCTTCCAAAGTGTTCAAAAAGGCGTCCAGGGGAGAACCTTGAATCCCTCGTTTTCTTCAAGTTGGGGATGGTGGTTTAGAGGTAAGACGTGGGACCACAATCCTCTTATTACAGTATGCTTTTCCTTACCCGTGAAACGCCCTCTTCTAACAATGGGAGGAAGAGTAGGTGTGTATTTAGCAGAATTAAGGCGTTCCTGAAGAATAGGGATTACCAAGTAAGTCTTTCCACCACCCGAAATCGTTGTCAATTCCACTACACTAAAACGACAGTGTTGCCCCCACGTGCCGTAAGTAAACTGGTGTCGTAAAATGCTTAAATGATTGGCATTCATTCAACATTTGAATGGAAGAAAGTGAAACTCGTTCTAGAATAGATAGAAAAAAATTCAATAATGCCATAGGTCTGTGTATCATCTCGATAAACTATATTAATTTTCATTTTATAGCGGCGGGTATAAAAAAGAATTGTCGCTATTCACACGTCCACTGTAGCCCACCTTAAGCAAATAAAGTTGAGGCGTTCATTGTAGTGGAAGGAAACACTTTTCGATGCGTTTAAAAACTTCGTGCGTATCTCGAGCCTTACCCCGACAAACAAAAGCTCTCTGCGTTCGTTTTGGACCTCCGATGTTTATCCTAGTCATGGTCTTCTTCTAATTTATCCGTCTGACAAGAATTTGTGATGACATTATTTATGAACTCCCTAAATCGTAGGCCCAAGTTATTTTAAGAACCTTTTTCATACCACTCTAAAGACAGAATGTAACCGTGGCGATCGTGGGTAAATACTGATATATCACGAGCATCAGCTGTACGAGGCATCTTTAATAGTCTACTTCTTCGATGTACAATTCATTCTCTCTTTGTCACCTAAATAAGTGGCCTAGCATATTAAACGTTATTTTAGGTTAGGATTATATGTTTATTCATTTATTTATATTATTATCATTATTATTATTATTATTATTATTATTATTTATATTATTTATTATTATTTATAAAAGTTACCCATCCTTTTCGACAAAGAAACAAGAGAGAGTTCACTCCTATTCATAATTGGTTAAAAATATATAATAAATTATATTTAAATCTGCATACCAAAGTAAGGGCGGATCCAGGAATGTCGCAGTTGGGAGGCTAAATGTTAAAGATAGTCCTCAAGTCCTCACCACCATCAATAGTATATGCACATCCGCCCTTGCAAAGACTTCCTATATAAGATCACAGCGCGTAAGGAAAACAAAAATTAAGTCTACAAAAATATACATATGCATATGGCGAACACATGACTAAAAGAAGGTACGCCATATAATAAGGGAACATCATACAAAACCTTCAGGAATTTGCGACGACGATATATATACATACACACACACACACACTCATTACACCTGGCGTACGGTATACTGTACAAAGTGTACATCTCATTTTAGCAGCATACATTTTTTAATTTAAGATTTATGGCCACAAAAACTTAGCAAATAGCGTCGCAGCCTTTTGTACTATAATATGATGACGCTCCAAACACCAAAGTTTCCTTGAAATTGTTACACACAATATTTAAATAATTCACTAAATATTTTTTTATTATAAAATAAATGCAATTTTTACAATTTTTGTTATGGCAATCATTTTTACGTAAAATAAATAATTGCGAAATTGTTTTATTTAATATGACCCTTGAAAGATTTACGCTTCACTGAACTCTTAATGTAAACCATCGCTTCGTACATAATTATTAATTATAATCAATTATTAATTATTAATATATAAATTATGAATAAGAAATATTAATTAATTTAAAATACATAAATGAATTAATAGTTGAAAATTAGACAATGAATTTAAATAAATTTGAAGTCATTAAGTCTTCGTCAAGCTATTTTAGTCCTTCAGATATGACAGTAAAATTATGATTGGTGGTTTATAATGACATCGGAGCAGCATTGCGTTCATGGTGGATTCTATATTTTCGTTATTTTTAGACACTCATTACGTATTTTCTGCCAAAAATGAATAGGTTTACTTTGTTTATGATTAAGAATTAGGTTAGCAACTTTTACCATGTAGCAATGTACAGTGTACACTCTGCACTATACTCGACATCGATTTTTCCATAAAATTATTAGAAAATGTATAGTGTTACATTACCGTACTCCATACACGCGAGTTACACTCCTGAGGAAAAGACCTCCGGAAGCCTTTTCCTCAGGAGAGTAACTCGCTTCCATATTAGCCATTGCGCGTTATTCTACCCGCAACAAAAAAAAAGGTTCCAAAACGAGACATCAATTTGAACATTTGTTTTCGTTCTAATGTATTACTTTCGTAAATTTAATTTAAAATAAATTTTCCTATGAGACCCGACTTACGGGACACCCTGTATATAATTTAACAGCGGCTGTCTCCATATAAAGCAAAAAACTCCACCATAATTCTGTTCTATATATATATATATATATATATATATATATATATATAACTACCCTATCTTATACAACCTTATAGATCATTATAATATCTACTATACAGGAGGGGTTTTGCGTGCAGCGCTTACCGCCAATACATCGTCTTAGTCCTTGATTGGTTATAGCAAAAAATGGATCCTATAAAATTGAATGAAATTAACCACTTTATAATGAATCCTTTACACTGATATTAATAAGAGAAACGTATTAACCATTGCAAGTTGTGATTCAACAACATTATAGACGATAACCTACGGAGAATTGTGCGTAAAATAGCTTCAGAAATTTGATTCCAATCCTCAATGAAGCGGGACGACCGAGGCTACCCTCTTTAATGAACCTAAATATAAACTTTAAATGAATTAGAATCATACAGGGATTAAGATTTGAGTAATGAGTTACATAAAAAGTTAGTTTTATTTGAATTTTAAAAAGAAATGTAAGTCAGTTATTTAATAATTAAGGCTTACTGTCTTTATTTTATTCTAAGTACATAAAAATACTTAAAAACAAATAAGATATATATATATATAAGTTCTGTATATATTTATATACATAACAAATCATAAGTATTATGTGTATTATTATCTTCCTCCTCATTATTATTATTATCATTACTACTCTTATTATTATCATTATTATTATAATGATAATGACATTTTTGTTTACGATTACTCATTAACCTTGGAAGAATGCAATAAATTTGCGTTAATTCAGTGCATTTAATTTGCAATTGAAAGGCGATGTTAATCTCTAACTATGCTCTCATCTCACGTCTGGATGTCCTCCTCTTCATCTCTCTGCACGAGTCGACCTTGTCTCAGAACATCATCAAAGAACATCATAAAACATCATTCACGCAATCTCGTCACGCAGAAATAAAACCACACACACATTCCATGCGTGTACACGGCGTGAATCATGCGCGGAAGATAAATGCTTCATTGATGCGCAGTTGTAGGAGAATATTGCGTACTTTGTACTTTATTAATAATAATAATAATAATAATAATAATAATAATAATAACTTCGCTAACTAATGCGTCCTATTGAGCTAACATCTGTATTATTATTATTATTATTATTAATATTACTATTGGGAGTTGAACCCCGACTCATTTCGCTTATGGGGAAAGTGTTATCGAATGAACTACAGACGCTGGTAAACACTTAATTACAACGACCAAAATACATGGTTATTTAACTATCTGACAACCAATCAAAATTGTTGTTAGTTCACCCATAAATGACGATCCCCCAAACTATGCTACCCACGGAACCGAACTTAAACAGTCGGTTAGTTCAATCATTTGGGTTGGTTAGGCAAAAAATCAACCATAAATTTGGTGATCGTAATTTTTTCTTTTTAAATATATACAGTACATTCTTGTTAAAAAAAACCCAGTGTTTTCTTTAAATTTACGTACGGTAAAAATGATCGTACACTAGCAATTAACATCACCATATAATAATGAACAAAATTAGCTAAACTAACCTCTACAACAATTAAATCTAACCTATATATAATTATTTGGAGTATATCCCATGACAGAGAAATCTAAAAATTCTTTAATTTACGAATGAAGTGAGATCGTATAAAAATGTTAATAATATTGCACGCAGTCATTTCTGGTTACATGACATTTAAATGGTCCTTAATTATACGTTTGCATATTTCTACTTGTATAGCTTATCTATTTAATTAATGTGATTTTGTGAAATCATATATACTGTATATGTATATGTATATATATATACACACTTTAACTGCAAACAACACACAGTATAATTAATGTAAAGAACGACGCTTGTGTAGAAGAGCGTTCCGCACAAGATGAGGAGGGAGAACGAGCAAATGAAAAATGAGGTACCTCCCAGGAATCGAACCCGGGATCATCCAATGTATGTGTGTGTATATATATATATATATATATATATATATATATGGACTTTTTTACTGTACATAGTTGTATAACTATATATATATATAACTTACACATACATACCTTATGAACCTTATGTTGTTTCGTGCGTTGGTCTCTCTTCACACGGAGGTCAAGCTGGTGGCCCCGCCTCTAGGTCTGGCCTGGTCGAGGAGCGAGTTGCTTTCTTGCGCTCTCCACCGTACATAGCCAGGCACGCCCGGCTCATCTGGTACTGTCCTGAGCCAGGCATCCAGTCTTTTCTTGAAGACTTCGATTTTGACCCCCGTTACGTTTCTGAGGTCCTTAGGAAGCTGGTTGAAAAGTCTTGGCCCCCTGACAACCAAGCTATTTTCCTTCAAGGAGGAGGTCCCTTGTCGTGCCTTTAATTTGGGAACACTACACATTCTGCCTTTCCTATTTTCCAGTGTTTTGAATGGTAATTGGGTTTAGTTTTAGGTTTGGTACCAGTTTTTCGATCATTTTCCATATGTAGATTATGATGTACCTCTCTTCTTCTTTCCAGTGAGTACAGATTTAGTTTACGTAGTCTTTCCCAGTAGTTGAGTTCTTTGCAGCCATCAATCTTGGCTGTGAAATACCTTTGCGTTTCTTCTAGTTTATTAGTTTCTTCCTTTTTATAGGGGGACGTCAAAACTGAGCAGTATTCAAGTTTTGGTATAATCAGTGTTTTTAGCAGGGGAATCATTACTGTCCTGTCCCTTCTCTTGAACGTTCTTAGAACCTGTCCGGCGACTCTTTTTGCTTTATTTATCGCTATCTGATTTTGTGTTTCGAATTTCGCATCATCTGTCATTATTATCCCGAGATCAATCGCTTTCATGCTTCTCTGAATTTCCTGTCTATCTGGAGCATAATATGCAGTCTGTTTAAGTTCTTCTTTTCTACCATATCTCAAGAGCTGAAATTTCTCGGCGTTGAATGACATGGTGTTGTCTTCTGACCATTTGTATATTTTGTTCGTGTCTCTCTGCAAGGCCTCCACGTCATGTACATCGCTGATTTTTCTGCTGATCTTTGTATCGTCTGCAAAGGATGTTACTATACTATTGCTGTTTACTCCGCTGCCTATGTCTGTTAGCATGATAATGAACAGGAGTGGGGCCAATACTGTCCCTTGTGGTACTGAGCTGCGTACTTCCGATTCTGATGATGATATACCTTGAATTTTGACGACCTGCAGGCGATCACTAAGGAAGTTGTAGATCCATTTTCCCATTTTGCTTGTTATTCCCATGTCTTTAATTTTATGTGCTATTATACCATGGTCACATTTATCGAAAGCTTTAGCAAAATCTGTGTATATAACATCGTAGTTGTCATTGCCTTCCAATGCATCTAGGATATTGTTGTAGTGCTCTATTAGTTGTGATAGGCATGATCTACCTGATCGGAATCCATGCTGATTTTCGTTGAATCTTTCCCGTGTCTCCAGGAAATCATAAATTTTCTCTCTAACTATTCTTTCAAATACTTTGGTGAGGTGGGACGTCAATGACACTGGTCTATAGTTCTTTGCTCGAGATCTGTCCCCTCCTTTATATATAGGGACAATGTTTGCTCTTTTCAAGATGCTCGGTATTTCCCCAGTGTCTAGGGATCGTCTCCATATCCAGTATAAAGGTGTAGCTATTTCATTTTTACAGTTTTTAATCAATAATGCGTTCCAATTGTCCGGACCTGCAGCTGAATGTAGTTTCATTTGTCCTATAGCTCTCGCTACATCTTCTGGTGTAAACTCAAAGTCTGTTATATACTCTCCTTGCAATTCTCTTCAAAGAATGCATTTATGTCAGGTATCGCTTTTGTCACTTTTTGGGGTACTGAAAACTGATTCATATTGAGCTCTCAATGTATCAGATATTTCTTTTGGATCGTCGGTTAGTTCATTATTTCCCGTCCTTAAGGGCCCAATAGCGGCGCGCGTTTTTGTTTTCCTTTTTGCATAGCTATAGAAGTATTTTGGATTTTCCTTTATTGCTTCTACCGCCTTTTCCTCTCCCCTCTCTGTATGGTCCTTAATCAGGGCTTGTATTTCCCTATCGATACCCTCCAGTTTTTCTTTTATTGTTTTCCTGTCATTATCTCCGCAGTTTCCTAACTTCGCCTCCACTCTCTTTCTTTTGCGGAATAGTCTTCTCTTTTGCCTTTCTAGCCAGCTCCTCTTTCCTTTTGGCTGTGATTTCGGAGCATATTTTTCTAAAATTCTCAGCGTTTTTTTCTCCAAGGTTGTTAGCATTTCTTCAGTTGTTTTATTCTCGAAAATTGTTCTCCATTCTATTTGGGCCATGTGCGATCTGATTGCTTCCCAATTTATAGTCTTCGAGTTTAAGTTAAAGGCCCCGAATTTACTTCTTTCCACAATATGTGTATTGTCTTCTAATGCTGCTGCCATATTTGTTGATATCTCGATTAAATTGTGGTCTGAGATAATGGTTGGGGTTATTTTTATATCAGCAATCAAGTTCGTGTTATTCGTGAATACCAGATCCAGGCAGTTATTTTTTCTGGTATTTTCTGTTATCTCCTGTGTCAGCATAAACTCGTTTGTGAGAACCATCAACATTTTTGCTTGTTCCTGATCTTCTCTTGTGCCCCCCTTGTCCTGGTGAATATATATATTCCTATTCACCTTTTTGTATTTTATAAATGGGAAGTTAAAGTCTCCGCAGATCATTATATTGGGGGATGGAGGGTTATTTATATATATACACATATAACTTATATACATATACACATACACATATATATACACATGCGCATATATACATACCTAAACGTACATGCGTACGTATGTACACACACACACACACACACATATATATATATATATATATATATACATTGTACACTGTGTGTGTGTGTGTGTGTGTGTGTGTGTAAAGGGGGCACAAGAGAGGACCAGGAGCAAGCAAAAATGTTGATGGCTCTCACAAACGAGTTTATGCTGACACAGAAGATATCAGAAAATACCAGGAAAAATAACTGCCTAGATCTGGTATTCACAAATAACACGAACTTGATTGCCGATATAAAAATAACCCCAACAATTATCTCAGACCACAATTTAATCGAGTTATCAACAAATATGGCGATAACTTTAAAAGACAAAACACATACGGAAGGAAGAAGCAAATTTGGGGCTTTTAACCTAAACTCCAAGACCATAAATTGGGAAGAAATCAGATCACACATGGCCCAAATAGAGTGGAGAACAGTTTTAGAGAATAAAACAACTGAGGAAATGCTAACAACCTTGGAAGAAAAGACGATGAGAATTTTGGAAAAATATGCCCCGAAAGCACAGTCAAACGGAAAGAGAAACTGGCTAGAGAGGCAAAAGAGAAGAATATTCCTCAAAAGAAAGAGAGTAGCGACGAAGTTAGCAAATTGCGGAGACAACAATGCCAGGAAAGTAATACAAGAAAAACTGGAGAGTATCGATAGGGAAATACAAACTCTGATAAAGGGCCATACAGACAGGGAAGAGGGAAAGGCGGTAGAAGCAATAAAGGAAAATCCAAAATACTTCTACAGCTATGCGAAAAGGAAAACAAAAACGCGCGCTACTATCGGGCCCTTAAGGAAAGGAATTAATGAACTAACAGACGATCTGAAAGAAATACGTGAAACATTGAGAGCCCAGTATGAATTGGACTTCAGTACCCCAAAAAGTGACTAAGCGATACCTGACATAGATGCATTCTTCGAAGAGAAATTGCAAGGAGAATGTATAACAGACTTTGATTTCACCCCAGATGATGTAGCGAGAGCTATAGGACAAATGAAATCACATTCAGCTGCAGGTCCGGACAAATGGAACGCACTATTAATTAAAAATTGTAAAAATGAAATTGCTACACCCTTATACTGGATATGAAGATCCCTAGCACTGGGGAAATACCAAACATCTTGAAAAGAGCAAACATTGTCCCTATATATAAAGGCGGGGATAGATCTCTAGCAAAGAACTATTGACCAGTGTCACTGACGTCCCACCTCACCAAAATATTTGAAAGAACAGTTAGAGAGAAAATCTATGACTTCTTGGAGACACTGGAAAAATTCAACGAAAATCAGCACGGATTTCGATCGGGAAGATCATGCCTATCACAATTTGTAGAGCACTATTACAATGTCCTAGATGCACTTGAAGGTAATGAAAACTATGATGTCATATACATGGATTTTGCTAAAGCTTTCGACAAGTGCGATCATGGTATAATAGCACATAAAATGAAACATATGAGAATAACAGGCAAAGTGGGAAATGGATCTACAACTTCCTCAGAGAACGACTACAGATGGTCAAAATTCAAGGTGTATCATCATCAGAATCAGAAGTACGCAGCTCAATACCACAAGGTACAGTGCTGGCCTCACTCCTGTTCATTATCATGCTAACAGACATAGACAGTGGCGTTAACAGCAACATTATAGTAACATCATTTGCGGTTGATACAAAGATCAGCAGAAAAATCAGCGATGCAAATGAAGTGGAGGCCTTGCAGAGGGAACAAACAAAATATACAAATGGTCAAAAGACAACAATATGGTATTTAACACCGAGAAATTTCAGCTCCTGAGATATGGTAGAAATGAGGAAATTAAACAGATTGCATATCATGCTCCAGATAGACAGAAATTCAGAGAAGCACGAAAGCGGTCGACTTGGGGGTATTAATGACCGAGGATGCCAAATTCGAGACACAAAATCAGATAGCAATAAACAAAGCAAAAATAGTCGTGGGACAGGTACTAAGAATGTTCAAAAGGAGGGACAAGACATTAATGATACTCCTGCTAAGAACACTGATCATACCAAAACTTGAATACTGCTCAGTTTTGACGTCCCCATATAAAAAGGAAGAAATTAATAAACTAGAAGAAACGCAGAGACATTTCACAGCCAAGATTGATGGCTGCAAAGAACTCAACTACTGAGAAAGAAAACGTAAACTAAATCTGTACTCCCTGGAAAGAAGAAGAGAGAGGTATACCATAATCTACGGGCTCCAATAAACCTTAGCCCCCCCCCCCCCCCGCCCATGGCCTAAACCATTAGAGGTACAGTAAAACTAAACATACCTTACAAAAGAGAATTTAATCTTGCATTTAATGAGAAACAATTAAAACTTGGTGTTCCCGCCATTGGCTTCCAAGACAGCCTGAATTCGCTTTGGGTAGCTTGCCAAAAGTGACGTGAATAGATCTTGATCGTTACGCAAATTTGCTAAAACAGTTTCAATGTGTTGCGTCATTGTATCCTTCGAAAATCGATTTGCTGCAGGTTCTTGAAACAAGAGACATTCAACCTTGTCCTTTATAACTGATCCAATGTGTTCACAGACGTTCAGGTCAGGAGAATTTCCTGGCCATTCTTCATTTCCAAAGAAATCGATCTCATGGTTCCGCAACAACTGTTGAGTGGCTAATGCCTTAAAGCAGGGGGCCTTATCGTGCAGAAGTTGACCTGATCGACATCCATAACATTGTTTGGGTTTCTTAGAAAAGGAATGACATGCTGGGATAGAATAATATCACGAAAATACTGTCCATCCCAACTCTGACCATTTGGCTCCAGCACCCACATGAGCTTCTTTGCAGTGAACAAAACAAACACACCAACACAGTCTGGACTTTTTAATAATTCGCGATAATGTTCATTGTCATCGATTTCATCTGGTGTTGTGCCCACACTCGATCATTTTGGTAGTTAGGCCGACGTGTTACGTAAACAAAAACTTCATCGGAGACAGCTAAATGCACGAAATCATCCACATCCTAATCTTCAAGATAATGGGCAAACCACATTCTGTCATCGATGTTAAGTTGAGTTTTTCTTGGCTTTGGAAGTTCATGCCAAGGCTTTAAACCTTGCCTATGACGGTACAGTCGAATGATCTCACCACTAACGATCTTTCCTCTCAACACTTCGATCTCTCTAGAAAGTTTAGCACAGCTGTTTTTCCGCTTACGCGTACCGCTTTCAATGATGTCCTTTGTTTCCTGAGAGAGTGCAAATTTGGGCGCCCAGATTTGGTTGTATCCATTTCACATTCATCCAAAGTTTTATTCCAATTTCTTTTGACGAAGTTCTCACTTCTTCGCAACTTTTTGGCAACCCATGAACGTGTTATAAAGGTGGCTCCAGCATCACGAACTTCCCGAAATGTTATTGCTCGTATGCGATCTATCACACGTTGCCTCTCCGAATCACCAATTAATTGAGAAGCCATTATATTATCACTTTATCAGCTAGAGTAATTTTAATACCTGCAATAAATAAAGAATTTTATATATTTTTATAATCACTAAAAACTATTTCGATATAAGTAAACATGTAAGCTGCAAATGGGGGGGGGGGCTAAGGCTTTTTGGAACCCCTTACATATGGAAAATGATCGAAAAACTGGTAACAAACCTCAAAATAAACACAATTACCATACAAACAACGCTGGAAAATAGGAAAGGCAGAATGTGTAGTGTTCCCAAATTAAAGGCCCGACAAGGGACCTCCTCAACACTGAAAGAAAATAGCTTGGTTGTCAGGGGGTCAAGACTTTTTAACCAGTTTCCTAAGGACCTCAGAAACATAACGGGAGTCAAAGTTGAAGGCTTCAAAAGAAGACTAGATGCCTGGCTCAGAACGGTACCAGATGAGGCGGGTGTACCTGGCTATGTACGGTGGGGAGCGCAAGAGAGCAACTCGCTCCTTCATCAAGCCAGGCCTAGAGGCGGGGCCACCAGCTTGACTTTCATGTGAAGAGAGACCGACGCACGGAACCGCAACGAGGTTAACGAAGTATATATATATATATATATATATATAAATCACGAAAATGAGGCGGGATGCTGCAGAGAGGTCGACCGCAGGTCGATCCTGAACCGTCGTTCGAACCCACACAAAGTAACACAAAGTAAGTATATATATATATGTATATATATATTATATATATTCAAACTAGGGTTGTTGGCGCATTCGCATTTCGCGCTAAATTGAGCACCAATGAGCCTGTTACAACATGTTTACTACGCGAGACGATGAAATGTTGCAGAATTTTTGTTGCTGCTCGGATGAAAGTGAGATCATTGATGATAAATAATTATCTCACATTCGCTATAAACAAAAGAAATTGTAATGAATTTTGGTGAAGCGTTGTAGACAAACCATTGATGCAAAGTAGTAGTTTAGAGTACTACTAGCAGTTAAAATAGTATATTTTATACTACGTTATACTATTTTATACTATTGTGGTTTGGTTTTAAACATATTTTACGAGGGACTTAACTTAGAGTAATGATAATCATAATTTGGGTCGTTTAACCTACTTCGTATGGCATTTCAGAAGGTCATGTGACCCAGGGGACATACAGCATTTTTGTGCGATGCGAACCTCTATCCCTCCTTGGAAGACAAAACAAGAACCTTAATCGCTGGTATCTGAAGACCGAGCTGAAATTCGAACCTAGGACCTTTAGATTAATAGCCCGCGAGTTAGTTTACCAATTTCAGTTAAATTATTGGATCTTTTCGATTTGAAGGTCGGCGGAATAAAACAAGTCATGGCTACGGGACCGTCAAACTCTAGACTCTACCAAGTGGTTAGGTTAATTGAATGCCGGTTAGGTCAACTGTACGCCCTTGACGATTGGTTAGGTTAAGTAGTGATATTTTCGCTAGTGTTGAGAGTAAACCTAACGAAAATATCACGACTTAACCTAACCAATCGTCAAGGGCGTACAGTTGACCTAACCGGGCATTCAATAATTTTCCCGTAGGTTTCGATTAATTTTAAACAACTTTTACTTAATATTTTTTTCTCTCCAAAAAGCCTTTTTCGTGTTTTAGTGGGGGCGACAGACAGAATTTGATGTTATTTTTTTCCAATTTCTTGATAGTATTTTTCATTTCTCCAAACTAAAATGTATTATTCTGAAATGTAATTAACATTAACAATATAAAAACTTTTTTTTTTGTTTTTTCCGCAGGTCGTCAAACCGAAGAGATCCCAATTATAATTATAAATTATACTAATAAAATAACCATTGAGAAGGGTCTCAAATTAACGCAGCGCTCAGGCTAGACGAAGGCGCTCTATTGCGCTTTGTCCATCAGAAGTGCTTATAGGGAAACTGTTATACTCACTGCACAACAGGCGATTGCTAAATTATAGTGAACTGCTAAGTTAACCTTACATCATCACAGTCACGCAAATATACTGACTAATGTTACTCGTATTTCATATTCTGTAAAGGAAAGTTAAATTTCACTAAAGTGTAGTAAAAATAGTATTACTCAATCTTAAATATACTTTTTACTTATCTTTTTTAATAATTAAAATCAACATTTTTGTATATTTCTTTTTATTTTATATTTTAATCTTTGACATTTTTTATTTACAAATCTTTCTGTGTGTGTGTGTGTGTGTGTGTGTGTGTGTGTGTGTGTGTGTGTGTTTTGGATCTTTAGTGTGCATTTATCTTGATAATTTTAATACATAAATTCATCAGTTTGATATAGAAATTTGATATAGAAATATCGCAGCTGTTCATTATCACGTACAATATTGAGCACTAATGTGGTTGCTAAATTTGAGCGTCAAATATCTTCTAGCTTAACGATGGAACTGGAAGGACGAACGGGTCAATTTGACCCGTTTTGGAGGGTTCTCGCTTTATATTCTTTTAACAAAAATTATTTATTATTTTGACCCTCTGACGCCCTTCAAAATTTCCATCCTTCTAGTGTTAAGGTGTAACAACTACAATTATTCCAAATTAAAAATTGTCGAGGTGGTCGTACACGAGGCTACAGTCCATTGTTATAGAGGCTTTGGGCTACGCCATGGCCACGTCACCGTACCGCTTCCCATTAGATCAGCGAGGTTAAGCGACATTGGGTCTGTTCACTGATTGGATGAATGATCGTCCTCCGAATTCGAATGCTGTATAGCGACCCGTGGTTCGGATTTCGCGTCAATTAAATATACTTAATAAGTAGCCTCCGACGCGACACGAAATGGGTTAATTAACCCCAAATATTATTACTATTATTAACAATATATTTATCGTATACCAAAGTAACGAAATTTATAATCCCAATTTGGGGCATAAAAAATAAACACCCTGTATCATTATAAACATTATAATGAAATAATGAAACCAATTATGAATTATTACAAAATAATTTTAGTATGGAAGAGAAATTCCTAATAAAAATAGTCAAATTATTTTATTTTGAAAAAGCTATCTCTCTTTCCCTGTCCATCGCTCGACGACTTCATTATACAGCATATTTATTTTTGGGGATTTTTTTTTTTAAGAACGATAGCGCAGTGTTGCGGTTCTTTTTGGGGGGGGGGGGGGGGGGTCTTTTTTTTGTTGTTGTTGATTTTTCTAATATATATTTTAAAATATCGGCATTTATTTATTTGGGTTTTTTTTTCAGTTATTTTTTACAGTTTTTACAGTTTTATTTACAAATACGAATTTAGTTTCGGCTTCGAATTTTGAGATACTGCACACGGGTCTTGTGGTCCATATTACAGACCATGAAGCTTATTACAGTCTTTATTTTACGGTATGATACATGGTCACGTAGCTCACATAGTACCGTGGTTATTTAGAGTAACTTTGTGCATTTACAAAATATTTAGCTAAAATTAATTAAGGAGTTTGCAAAAAGCTAAAAACGAGACAATGACCAAGTCAGTCTCAAAACCGAAATTAAGAAACCAACCATAAATACCTGAAGTTTATTTACAACGAGGGGGTTTCACCCCCGTGAACCCACCGCCTCCCATTCGATCAGTAAGTTTAAGAGAAGATGGGGCTCTTTAGTAGATGGATAATCGCTCTCTACTGTTAGATGATGTATTGACCCGTAAATGGCTCGGATCTTACGTAAAGCTATTGGTCTCACCCCCGTCACGTGACCTTATATGTTGTAAAGGAAATTAAACAAACCCATCAAACAAAGAGTAAACAACTCCAAACATATTAGTACACAGGGTCGATCGGGGGATATTCGCAGGGTGGACGATGATCGCGTCTTGGCTCGTTTAACTTCCTTGGTAACAGCAAAGATCATGTGACGAATGGGACCAACAGCTTTACGTTGGATCCGAACCATAAACAGATACATCTTTACTGATAAAATTAAATAATACAACATTAAAGTCATTTTAAGGTAAGACGTTGAAGGTTAATTGGATTCATGACTTTTACTTAATTTGGCCCTTAAGCTTTAAACCATCTTATAACGGTTACTACACTATTTGAAAGCGAAGGACAACCAACCTTCCAACTACTGATCAGGCCTAACGTCGGTTAACCTCGTTGATCTAACGGGAAGCGGTGTTGAAACGTAGCCACGACGTAGGCAATTCTTTGCTAACCAAATCAAAATGGCGAGTAGAACCATATTTAATTTTCTAGTTACCAACATAAATGGTTGGCGCAATCAAGGCATGGTTGGTTTAAAAATCATTTGGATTGGTTGGCAAATGGTTTAATCGCGCACATCCGTGGTTTAAACTTTAAACCATGTAGTTTAGTCGTTAGAACCACGCTAGTAGTGTTCTTTCTCTCTTCGTTTGGTTGATGGGGTAGTTTAGCCCCCTTCGAAACATCTAAAGTCATACCACGGAGGAGACCTATAACTTTACGTGGGATCCGCACTACGGGCCGTTACATCATCTGGAAGCGGAGAACGGTCCCCCATCCAACTACAACCTAGACCCAACCCAATGTCGCTAAACTTCGCTGATCGACGGGAAGCGATGTAACTACACTGGCTACGATGTAGCCCTCTCGAAGCGTCTTTTCAAATTTTTGAATGTGGTTCGGGTTTCAAAACGAATTCTTCATTACAGTTTTCGTAAAATCACTGAGAGAGAGAGAGAGAGAGAGGAGAGAGAGAGAGAGAGAGAGAGCACTCGCATCAGTGACGCTTTAATTAAAAACAATAATTCTCGCTCGAATTAATTAATAATTGACGGAGTTTTAATTTAAATAATTTTAGAAAATAAAAACAACTGTATGTGACATGTTATCATATATTAGTGATGTAGGTCACATCCGCATCCGCATCCGCGGAACATCCGCACATTTTCTCGCATCCGCATCCGCACCCGCATCCGCACTTTGGACTGCGGATGTCGTGCGGATGTGGACCGTTGAGATAAAATGTCATTAATAAGCGGAAATTATCAAATTCTACTATATTAATAGAACTAGTTCATTGTGCGCAAAAGTGATGCAAGCGACAAGACGAGAGGCTGTTCTTGTATGAAGTTACTCTCTTGCAACCTACTTAGATCCACGTTACAAAGCTAAGTTATTTTCACCTAGTACATTAGAACGAGTTAAATCATCACTTGGCAAAGCAGTTGAAGAGCTTCAATCTCTTGAATCTGTCGCTTCGCCACCCACCAAAAGAATAAAAGTTTCAGTGACAGAACCAACACCTTCAACAAGCAAATCTATCACAGAATCTGTCTCTCAGTTTCTTGAGTCAAGCAGCGATGACGAGACCTACGCGATGTCAAAAGATGTAGTAAAAATGATCGAGAGCTATCACCAAGAAAAACGCCTGGCTGCATGTGACAATCCTATTAGTTGGTGGAAAAATACGCAGAATATCTATCCATACTTGAGTAAACTTGCAAGGAAACATTTAGCCTGTCCTCCAACAAACGTACCAAGCGAGAGATTATTTAGCAGTGCTGGATTAATATATGATGAAAGAGAAACAGACTGGCAGCAGAAAGGCAGAAAAATTAATGTTCCTTAAGCATAACCTTCCTATAATTAAGTTTGAACATTAAACGATGAACATCTTAGTTTACTTTATTTTAATTACTCATTTATAAATATGCCTAATAAAACTTTAAACTTAATATAAATAGTTATCAAGCTAATTAAAGATCTCTTTCTATAAGGGTGGAGGTTCGGGAAAGAGGTCGGGGGGTGCATTTGAATTGGGTTCACGTCCCGCATCCTGGTAACACAATTATGGTTTCTAATTGTGGCTGAAACTCAACAAAATATAACGAATTTATTTGCAGACGAATTCACTAATTGATTTCTATATTAGTTAGATGCTTGATATTATTTTATATGTTCAGAGAAAAGTACAGCAATTATTGTACAATTAATCAATTATATTACATTATAGCTACAGCTCTCTCTATATATTATATAATAACTTATTATATACGTTAAACACAACAAATCTCGAATATATCCTAAAAAATAACGAAAATGTAGACATCCGCATCCGCATCCGCATCCGCGGATGTTGAAATCAAACATCCTCATCCGCATCCGCGGATGTGAAAAAAATGACATCCGCTACATCACTAATATATATATATATATATGAATGGCGGTCCTTTATAGTTTGCTGAGCGCTTTAAGTCGAGAGTAACGTTATGAATGAATGTATCATATATATATATAGTCGAATCGGTTCTTCCCGAACTTTAAAATATATATATATATATATATATATATATATATATATATATATATGGGATGAATTTCACAATTAAACATGTGAAATGAATAAATCATGAATAAATGAATGAATGAATGAATCATTTTTCTTTTCCTTGTGGGTTTGCATATATATATATATCGGATGTAAGATTTCATAATTCTGTGTAATATTAACAAAATTAGTCTTATTTTTGTATTCTCGGTCATTATATATATATATATATATATATATATATATATATATAATATATAATGGTAATTTTAAAAAAATTTATATAATAGTTTTATTTTAGCATTTATTTTTGTAAAAAAATATGTAAACTGAAAAAAATAAAAATAAAAAATAAAAGTTTCTCCGTAAAAGTTATTAAAGAAAATGTAAACGAATAAAAATTATGATAATAAAAAATGGTTTAAAATAAGAACAATTAATTATTATTATTATTATTATAAATACGAATAAATCGTAAATAATTGAATAAATACAAGAAATAAAAGAAAATACGAAAGTGACATATGAGTCCCATTATCGATTGGAATCGACCGTGAGTCACCGACTCATCCAATGATTCACGCGACTCTTCCAAGATTTCGCTAAAATTGAGGCATTTTTTTTTTTTTAATCATTTGTGACGTCATTAAGTAAGAACAATCTGTTCCTGAAGGCGGTCCTTTATAGTTTGATGAGCGCTTTAAGTCGAGAGTAACGTTATGTACGCATTAATCGAAGGAGTATACAGAAAGAAGCCTGCGACGAGCAATCTTAAATGATTACAAACTGAACACTCTCTCTCTCTCTCTCTCTCTCTCTCCTCTCTTCTCTCTCTCTCTCTCTCTCTCTCTCTCTCTCTCTTTGTGTA
The DNA here is from genome assembly GCA_023014485.1 of Bathynomus jamesi. Classification (NCBI taxonomy): domain Eukaryota; kingdom Metazoa; phylum Arthropoda; class Malacostraca; order Isopoda; family Cirolanidae; genus Bathynomus; species Bathynomus jamesi. The sequence continues at coordinate 36,639 of JAJOZX010001159.1, forward strand.
AAAAATTTAATAAATTGGCCAATGCAGAGTGTATGACATTGAAACAAAGCCTAACCTCATAATTTTTGTATACCGACAATGTCATTTTCAGAAGAAACGAAAAAAAAAGAAAAGAAAAAAAAACCGGATTGCATAAAATAAAAATAAATACAATTATTTTAAACTGAGAAGACAAAATGGATTTTTTAACGTCCTCTGACGTCCTTTTAGTTAATTTAGAAAAAAGTTAATTTTCTCGTAAAAAAAAGAAAAAAAGAATTCGAGATTCTATCCGTTTATCCGATGTTAAAAATTAACGGCCAGACGTTTGGGTACAATGATGTCAAAGTATGAACGTATACCCAAAAATTGGTGTGTATATATATACAGCGTGTCCCAAAGAAATGTATACCCACTTGTTCGATAATACCAGCTATGAGGATAATAAATATATTACTTTTATATGTTTTTTAATAAGAATTTTCTCCTGAATCTAAATATGTAATTATTTTTATTAAAATTGAAAAACAAAAAAGTTACAGATGTTTAAATTATAATTATTATTTTCGAGACTTCATGTGCGATTTTCTAATATTTTTGCACGTATACGAGATAAGTTTGAAACCGACGGCACTGTGCAAAACTTACAAAAACAACGTTCTGGAAGACGTCGAACATCTTAGATAAAGTGTCATTTAACCATGGAATTTGTAAATTTTTTGAATTAACTAATAATTACAACATTTATGCTTCAATATCAACACTAAACATAAGTATCTCAAAACAGTCGGTTAAAATATTAGAAAATATCGCACATGAAGTCTCGAAAATAATAATTATAATTTAAACATCTGTAACTTTTTTGTTCTTCAATTTTTAATAAAAATAATTACATATTTAGATTCAGGAGAAAATTCTTTATTAAAAAAGACATAAAAAGTAATATATTTATTATCCTCATAGCTGGTATTATCGAACAAAGTGGGTATACATTTCTTTGGGACACGCTGTATATATATATATGGTTTGAAATTTGTACCCTAAAATGCTGTTTACTGCCTGATTGTCTGCGCTCGGTCATTTTTATAGGTTCTATTTGTGGGCTTTATAGATTTTTCTATTTTCCTTAATTAATAGTCTTCCTATATCTCGTTTTCTTTATACAACCGCAACAGGGTAAACTATAGAAAAACCCAACAACCACAATAATAACGAAGATGATAAAAAAAAGATGGATTTTTAGACAATAACAAAAACACTATTTTCCCGCTTCAAAACAACAAAAACTTCCCAATTTTTATCAATTCCTTAAAAATACACAAAAATACTATCGCAAGAATTGCAGAAACAAATGAATCACGAAACGAGAAAGAAACGTTAAACAAACAAACAAAGGCAAAAAAGAAAAAGAAAAACAAAAAATAAATGGTTTCAATTGACCTTATATCAATAATGGATTCAATTCAGTGAAAGGAGCGCGTCTGTCTGAAAAGCCTTTTTGATTTACGATTTCATCCACGAGTTTCGTAGTTCGTCTCGTGTGTATACGATTTACACGATGACGAATCCTTTTCATATCATCAACATATTAAATTTATAAAATTGCCTTTTACATATTAACTTCCTGTATTCATTTCCGCAATCTACAGTGTATATATATATATATATATGAAAATTAACCGTGGTTTTATTCATCATATATATATATATATATATATATATATATATACTGTGTGTGTATATATATAGTGCGAACTAATCAATTATGTATTTAAGATGAGAGATAAGTTTAATCAAAATATAGGAGGCTGAGATATACAGATAAGGATTCGTTACAAATTTAAGTAATTTTAAATCTCTACGCGAAAAACATGAACCAGTTTACACAGGATGAAGTACAACATGGTACAGCAACCAAAACAATACATGGTTGACCATGCATGGGGACAAATGGCAGGGTTAGCTTGATTGGGGACAATTCAGTTATCTCCAATGCCCCCCCCCCCCCCGAAAAAAAACCTCGTAAAAAAACAAAATAATTGTTCTGTTTATTTAAATTTGGGTTTTCCCCTTTTTACTGTATATATACAAAAACAGCTTTTTATTATCTGCGTACGCTTATTTCAGTCATAAAAAACTATCGTAAGAATCATATAATAACGGGTAAATTATGTAAATAAAGTATGATAAATAGAATAATTAAACCTTATAAGGTTCCTATCCTGTCTATGGAACATATATTAATATAATGACACTACTTATAAAACAAGACGGAGCTACTGAAGAATAGGGACCCCCAGCCTTCTTTAGTTAGCTTTATAAGGCTAACTAACGAAAATATCACGACCTAACCTAACCAATCGTCAAGGGCGTACAGTTAACCTAACGATTGGTTAGGTTAGGTCGTGATATTTTCGTTAGTTAGCCTTATAAGCCTAATTAAAGAAGGCTGGGGTCCCTATTCTTCAATAGCTCCAATAAGACTAACGATCAATATAGGTTATATATATTTCTACAAAGGCTATATATATATATAAGCACACCGGACAAAAAATTAGTCACCCCTCTCAGAATGTACCTAATAACGTGTGACGGCGCCTCTGGCCTTGATAACCGCACGAATCCGGCGAGGCAGAGACTCTACGAGGTTGTGCATGTACTGAACATCGATTTGCTGCCACTCGTTCATCAGCCGGTCCCGAAGTTCCGCCAGAGTCCGTGGGTGTCTATTCCTGCGCTTCACTTTCTGTTTCCAGCCTGAACAACACCTTCGACGCATTCAGGATTAAAGGCTTCATTGGACCTGCGATGTACTCGTCGCCTCTGAACCCATTTATAACGTGCCAATTTGTGACTTGCTGTTAACAGCGACCTCTTCCGTGGTACCCTGCTCCAGATGTCCATCGCATGCAGTTCTCGTCGCAATGTCCGTTCGGAAATTGGTCGCTGGAGAACCTCATTGGTTTCTTGGAGCAATTGTTCTCTGGTTTGAAAACGATTTGCAGTTACTAGACGAGAAACATGGCGGCGGCCCCTATTGTCGAGAATTGTTTTCCGGCCACAGTTACGCCGTCGATTGTCAGTTGATTGCGAACTACACCACTCTTTGTAAACTCGCTGGACAGTACGCGTTGACACACCAACAAATTGGGCTATTCAGACATTTTGTGTCCGTGGGCTCTGCCAAACACGATGGCTCCTTTTTGCCACTGAGTAACGTCTGCCTCACGACCCATTTTGCAGACTATATCCAACACACACTTGTTCTTCACCACTCACGAAACAGATCTGATCCTGTGTGCTACGTCACCGCTACTTGTCACTTACCAATGCTACATCAGCGCCCTCTGTGTGACCTTGAACTTCCTACTATCGGTGCTATTAGGGGTGACTAATTTTTTGTCCGGTGTGCTTATATATTAGATATGTATAGCGTTACGTCATCAGCTTTTAATTTTTGCCTCTACAGGAAATCATTTCTTGTTTACCAGTAGTTAGGCCTAACTAAACAGTCAACGTACAGCAATATTTTAGTAAAACAAGCGAGATATTAGAAAAAAAAAATAGATACAATACTCCAAAAATAAATTACACCAATTTAAAAAGATTAAAAAAAAAAACCTTTTTTCATCAAATTATTAACAAAAAGAAAAAAAAAACAACCCTGCCAAATGGTGGACTCATCCATGCGATGATTTTACCAACCATGATAATTTTTGTGTCTAACAAACTTTAACTGTTAGGGCAGGGATCCTACCTAGCATGGTTAAATTGACCATTTATAGATTGCCTGTCAAATAGTGAAGAATGTATTTATTTGGTTGTTGTATCGTGTATAATGAGTAGATTACTGCGTTTTTGTATCTCAAGACAAGAACATTACACACGTAAATATACGTTAAAGTGACCACATCTGGTACGTTATCACTAGATGAAAACGCCATAAAAATTGGCTTAAAGGCGTTCACAGGATGTCCATAAGTTTGGAATCTTGGGGAAACCGCTAACTCATTCATTCGACAATAATAACCGGTGGGGATGGGGGACAGAAACTGGCATAGCGCTCAGGACAACGAATGTGGCCCATTGGTTTAACTCCTGTATCATTATTATTATTATTATTATTATTATTATTATTACCAGTTTCATCACGGCTCGAACCCCCAATCTCAGTGTTTCCACTCCGTTTATAGGGAAACGGTGTTACCCATTGAGCTACGAGCTCTAATTGGCTAAAGTATATATATAGGCTTGTTAATCTGAAGGTCCTGAGTTCGACTCCCGGTCCAGAAATGAGAATTGAGCGATGAAGGTGCGTCTCTGGGTCTTTTTAGTGAAATAGTGGTCTCCTCCCGTCAATAGGGAGGCTAAATCACCCCAATTATTAGAGCAACTCCCTCCTGTACCACGGCTGTCTTTTCCGAGAACAAAAGTATTATTTTAAGTGATAAGTCAAGGACTAACAACACGAAGACACGCAAATTAACCCTATAATGACACTCTAAATTCTAAACGACAACAATAAAACAATTTTAAAACTCGTTGTATGATCTCTCTGCACGCAAATATATCTTATATGTGGAGCACTAAAGCGCTTGAATACAAAAACGAATACTCTCATTAATGAGATGAACATCAAAATATATATATGCAACGCGACTCAGACATTCGATTACAAGAATTTAATTTGGAGGGATTTTTTTACTTCCGTGTTTCGAGACTTAAAAAGATTTTGGGAGACTCTAAAAATCTTTTTCTTCATGAAGAATGCATACCGGCTCGCCATTTGGGAGGTTCTCTGCATACTAATTCGCCTAGTACACTTTTATATATATGAGGAGACTGTAGACACCACTCGACCAGAAAAGTACTTCGGGGTTAACATTAGGCAGGAGTTAGGGAGTGCTGAAACTCCTGCTTCTCCTGTCACTGTTCTCCTTAGCTTTTCTTTTTTCCGTGTCTCATCTACCCTGTGAGCAGTCTCGCATGCTCTCAAATCCACACATCTCCCTCTATTATTCACTACACATACTACATGCATTTTACACACTACACAGTTTTTTACAAAATTAAAAAAGGCTATCATTTTTAAGAGCTTCGGAAGACCTTGATTTTTGTTCTCCTTCTCCTTCTTCTGTGGGGTCGGGGTGAGGTGGAAGGACATTTTTGCGGGCGTTTACCCTTGGCCTCCTCCTTCCTGCATATATATATATATGAAAATTATTTCACGAAAGTAACGCGTGAAAAATATTTATGATGAATAAAACCATCGATCATGAAAGCAATCTTAATCGCATCTTAACTAAAAAAAAAACGAGATGAAAAGTTCCCTATTTTACAGAGACCATCATTCCGCCCATACTCCCATTTCAGAGAACGAGCAGCTAGCAACGGCACTGACAAGTATATAGAGGGTGAATATATTAACGAGGCCTCTGTACGTAGATGATCACCATTCAACGATGCTCTGTGTTGCCATAATTCAAAGAATATCCAATTGCGCAGTCATTTGTTTTATGCAAGTTTCGTTTGTTTGTATCAATCCCGGTGCAAGGTTCTTCAGGAGCAAGATACTATATCTATATATATATATCATTGGGTAAGACCGTTTTCCTAAAAGCGAAGCGAAGACACACTGAGGTCGGGGGTTCGACTCCCAATGATGTTGGTAATAATAATAATAATAATTCGAGAGTTAACGCATTAGGCAGCATTAAACTGACTCGAGCGCTGTACCTAACCAGTTTCTGGCCCTCCGAAACTGAAGCCCACAAATCTTAAAACATTTCTTATGCTTTAGTTAAGGCGTCATGAAACTTCTCCCAAATTAAATTATAACTAATAAGTACCATAATTTCATTTAAGGATGTTCTTGTTACGCCTTAATTAACTGAGGTAAAAGATCATTTGCATTGTAACTCTCAAATGAAAATAGAATTCAGGATAAATTTCTTCACCCATAAAATCTACACGAACAAACACGTTTTACGAAATTGTAAAACTGGGAAAAGGATATAATAATAATAATAATAATAATAATAATAATAATAAATAATATGCCAGCGATATCATTCGTCGTTTTATATCAAATCTTTCAGTAATTATTATGTTTGAGGGTTATTTAAAAGCCTTCTTCTTAACGGAAAAGGTCATGTGACGAAGGGAATCTACAATTTACTCTGGATTCGCGAAGGACGACCACCTATCCAACAACTGAACGGACCCAACGTCGCTTAACCTCGCTGATCTAACGAAAAACGGTATTATCACGTGACCACAACGTAGCCCTGAACTCTTTGAAATTTGTTAGAAGGTTATTTACTCGTTTTTTAATCCAGTGAACGACATATTTTTAAATCCAGCGAACGGCACATTTTTTTAATCCAGTGAGCGACATATTTTCTTGGAACTCGGAAGAATCTAATCTCCATATTTAAATCGTAGTTTTTTTTTGTGACATTAAAATTATTTGCCGTAAATTCTACATTGCCGGGTACAAAGTCCTCGCTCAGATTTGATCTTATGATCTCCCGATCAGTAGCCTAGCATCTTAACCACTAGACTACCCAGGGTACCCATTTATCTACCAACCAATTTTATTGTATGGTTCGGATGAACAGCTGGATTTGCTGCGCGCCGCCTGCCGTTACCGTGAATCGAACTCGGGGCCGGTGGATTCGTAGTGCACCGAGGCGCATTAGTCTTTAACCTAAATGTATTTAGTTAAATTCTCGAGTGAGTGCAAAGATTTTGCCTTGCAAACAACTAACAACAATGTTTGTGGTCGTTTCATCTCATATAACGGCAAAGCTCATGTGACAGGGGAGGGGGGAGGGAACCTATAGCTTTAGGAGGGATCCGAATCATCATCCCACCAAGAAAGACCCAGAGAGGCATCTTAAACGCTGAACTATGAAGTCCGAGCCGAGATTCGAGCCCAGGATCTTGGGTAAACAGCCCGGCGGTCTACCACTAGGCTACCATTGGGGGGTTGTCTCGCGAATATCATGATTTTTTATTAATAAAATCTTTGAAAACATTTCAATTTTCCACGCGCAAAAGATGAGACAGACTATTTTAACTTACTTGTAATGCTGTCTACTATGACAGAGTCCGTGTACGCTCACAAACTGCAGGAACCTTCGCTGTTGTACGCGAACTCTTAAAACAAACTGAAACAGATTTTCTTACCTGATCCTCAACTATTGTTCAGACAGTACCAGTACGCTATAGAACGTGCTGTACATTACCAGTACGCTATAGAACGTGCTGTACATAGGTACTAAGTGAGTACTTATTAACAATAAACTACGGATAACACTTTCGTAAGCTAATTACATCTAAAAATACTATATAAATCACTAAATTCATTCAATATACATTATTACTAAACGTCTTCCTACACATGTATACATAAGTGCGTAAATGATTCATTTTCAAAACAAAATTGAAGCAGAGCGTAACCAATCGTAGTGAATGGTTCAAACAGTTTAGACAGAGAACAGGAGCCAATGTCTATGTAGCGAGTGGTCGACAGAATGTTAACTAGTAATACATTACCTTCTTTTGATTTCTGACTAATGGGCATGATGCCAGACAGTTATGAGTTACGTTGCAAAGAGAAGACATTGTCGAAAACATCAAAGAATCATAAGGGTATTTTAAGTGGATGTATGTATTAAGTGTCATTTGTATACGGAGAGATTACTTCGTTAATTATTTTACTGATTATATAATTGTCAAGAACTAAAGTTTAAAGACAATCTGCGGAGTCTGGAATCATATAAATATATATGTATATATATATATATATGATGCACACCCACAACGAAAATTCAAAAGTGATTTCAAGGTCTTTCGTGTATTTAAAAATACACTTCATCAGAGAATGAGAGGAGAAAGCAAGAAGAGAATATATATACAGTATATGTATATATATATATAATATATATATATTCCATTTTTATATGTTACGACGTGTTTCAGTCATGTCGTGAGTATCACAAAAGAAGTCTTTCCTTGCCAGGAAGGTCACGGCTGAAAATTCATTCTACATCCTTCCGACCTTTGTCAACCTGATCGGTGATCCAATATGTCGATCAAGATCTTGACTGCCGTTTTCCAATAGCAGTGAAAAAAATCAATGAGAAGTCTCTTGTCATCACTTCTGCGGAAATGTACTACTTTTCCATCCACCAAACAATTCTTAGTATACGCGTACGCATCTCGTCCCCCATCCCGTCCCGCGCATCCTACTCTAGGATCCATCCCCCTGAACACGATGCGGGGCTTTAAGTACCTCCTTTCGTCCCTGGACAGGAATTCTTTCTGACCATCACCTTCAAACTTCCCTCTCTGGAGGATAATTCATCTCTTTTGTAAAGTTATTTTCGTAGTTGTTTGGAAGAATGTTCAATGAAAAGGGAATCGAACTAGGTTCTCTTTCCATTTTTATCCATCATTTTCTTCCTTATTCGTCAAATTCCCTTTTAAATCGTTCTCAAAAATTCGTTCAGAAATTGTTTTTTTCTTCTTCGCGTTTTTACTCTGTTATTTTACGTTTAAAACCTTTCTGTTTTTCTGTATCGGGTACTGTAAATTCTGGCGTCGTACAGCCTCGTCTCTGAGACGACGAGTCGACGAGGCGATCATGACAGTAATTCGTTCATTCCGCGAAATAGCAAGATTGGGAGGTGGGGAAGTAGGGGTAAGATAGGAGGAAAAAGAGGTTGCACTATATATACAGGGTAATCAAAAAGTAACGCAACCCATGGAGAAACGCACATAATTGATTTTTTCCTTCTGTTGCAGGCGATGATTCAGAAGTGTGTTGATGCAATTTCACAGGAAACGTTGCAAAGGGTCTTTAAGAACATGAATCGCCGTATCCACTTGTGTGAAGCACAGAACGGTGCCCACTTCCAGCACTTGCTCTGAAATAAATCGTTTTCCCATGGGTTGCGTTACTTTTTGATCACCCTATATATATATATATATAGTATATAAACTTAAGGGCCAGTACTCAGGTAGAGATAAATAAATATGTTCTGTAAAAGATTATTATAATATTTGTTTTTACCAACAAATATATATATATATATATATATATATACTATATATATATATATATAATATATATATATATATATATATATATAGAGAGAGAGAGAGAGAGAGAGAGAGAGAGAGAGAGAGAGAGAGAGAGAGAGAGAGTTGAAAAATCTATACATTTGATGAAAAAATCTGTAAGTCCCTCTAGTGAGTGACACACTCTTTAATTTATTAAAAATAACCGGAAGTGAGGAAACAAAATATCTTCAGTGTCACTGCCTCAGAGTGCCACGAAGTGCCTTGAATGAAGAAAGTCTGAAATATGGCGGTGTCATATGTCGGAGCCTGAACAATAAATTCATATACGACTCACAGACAATACTACATGCCGAGGACATAAATGGCACCATTGAGAGTATAACTTAGAATCTTAGATCAACATTTGCAGTGGCACTATAGGAAAGGACGAGGCGAGGGAGGCAACTTTCCAAGGGTATGGAGAATTAAGGAGTTTCGACATACATATACGCGTATACCGATGATTTTAGGGTACAAAATATAAGTTGCAATAAGTTTACGTAACTCAGAGTGACTGTTTCTTATTCATTGCGTACCACTGGCACCATTACACCATGGCACTATGAAATCTACTGAGAAGGAAGCGATGTTACGCCTACGACAATAAATCCAATTTGAGTGTGACATTTTTTTATATTAAAACGGAGTGAGTGAAGAATTTTGCTTTTTATAAACAATATTCAGGACACCAGATTAAGATTAAGGGTAATCGGAATAAAAATGAGGTTCACGCGCGTATATCTGATATCACTTTAATTATTGTACCACCGCTCTACCACACAATAATCAGTTAAATTTCTTTGACAATTTAGCAAGGAGGAAGAAGAGAAATAATACGAGTTAACTGGGGTACAAAAGAAAAAGGGGTATGGGAAGAGAATCAAAGGCTTAGTACCAAAAACATAAAAACATACCAGGACTCAGAGAGGTTTGTGCAGTTGGTTTAAGAGTAAATGTTTCTTCTTTTATCTAAACGTGGAAAAGTTGGATGACTATGAATGAAATAAATCGTACAATAAGAGTGTAGGAAACAAGAGACAACAAAAAAACCCTCTCCAATGCAAAGAACGCGAATTAGAATATGCGTCACGCATCCGACTTTTACATCCGTAACTGACGAATATGAAATCTTCAATCCAGTTTAAGGATAATTCGGAAAACGAAGCAGTAAGCAAATATCTCCCTTTAGGAACGCCAACCCAAAATAAAAAGTCTCTTACGATATATATAAAACCTTGGTTTTGCTTCCGCCTGAATTGGTCATTCTGACGAAGGTCGAGCTCGTTGATCTACCTTGGACCTACAGCTTAACGTGGAGTCCGAACTACGACCCACCACGGGTAGTCAGAAACTCCAAAGTCCTTGCCCGGACTCGATCTCAACCTACCGATCAGCATCCCGGCGTCTTAACCACTAGGCCACCCAGGATACCCATTTATCTACCAAGATACTTTTTCTGGAAGGATAAACAGCTGGATAAGCTGCGCGCCGTCTGCTTTCACCGAGAATCGAACCCGGGGCCGGTAGATTCGTAGTCAGCAATGCTGACCACTACACCACCGAGGCCCATACACATATAGTGTGTATATATATATATATATATATATATATATATATATGCAGCATATTCCGTTCTATATAGGTGCCAAGTGCCATAAAATCTTCACCAACGACTTCCCAAGAAGATAATTAAGAAAAAGGTTAAACTTAAAATTTTATTAAAAACCAAAACCATTTGACTTAAATTTATTATATATTTTTGGCTTCTTTATTTACAATATTTTAATTTACATATTTATTTCCGATATACTTGTTTGGTTATAGTTCTATATATATTATTTATATTTATATCAGAAATCAATTGAATAAAGAAGCTAAACTTCAATTTCCTCGAAGAATGTTTAGAGTTTCTTCTCTTTGGCAAAAAATTGGGCCCAAAAAGTTTCTCTCTCTCTCTCTCTCTCTCTCTCTCTCTCTTCATCACCTTTTATCAAGTAAACCCTGTGATTATCGATGGAAAGGAACATCTTTGGCGTAAGTGAAGTTGGTGAGGTAATCCCCTCGCACGTCCCCTTTAAGGTTGAGAGGAGGCGAGAAGTGAGAGGAAAGAGAGAGGAAAAGGGAGAAGAGAAGGGAGGGGAGAGCGAGAAAGGGAAGGAGAGAGGCGGCAGGAAAACGAGGGGAATGAGGGGAAAGAGAACGGAGGAAAAGAGGGATAGACGGGGAGAGGAAAATGGAGAGTTAAGCGAGGGGAAAGAGAGGAGAGCGCAAAAATGAGAAAAGAGAGGGAAAGGGAAGGGAGAAGTGAGGGGAAAGAGAGAAAGAAATTCATTGGCAAATTAAGATCGTTAAGTAGACAATAATACCGTCATTAATCGTCATATGTTCGAATAAAGCGAGAGTTCTCTCTTTTTCTGTGTGTGTGTGTGTGTGTGTGCGTGCGGGCGCGCGGCCGCCCACACGTGCATATTTGGTAAGATGAAAACTGAAAGAGTTATTCGAACTTCAAAGGGTGTAATTAAGTAACGACACGAAGGAATAACGACTTCTGCCACAGATTTGTCGTCCTCGGACTAAATCATCTTCGGGGATCTCAAACGCGATTTGGTCGGTGAAAATGAGTGTTCGCTTTTTTTTTAAATTTAATATATACACACAAATGACTAATATTTAAACTGTTTTTTTTTTAATCATTGTTTTTATGTATATGATCTACTTTCTTTTGAATTGAAAAAAATGGAACCTGCAGCTAGAAATTAAAGAACTTTGCCATATATATATATATATATATATATATATATATATATATAGAGAGAGAGAGAGAGAGAGAGAGAGAGAGAGAGAGAGAGATTGCCAAAAGTGAATAGACACCTCTAGTTTTTCGAGAGTTTTTTATTTGATAATAAAAGTGAATAAATAATGACAGATTCATCGAATCAATATATTTAGAATCGTGTTGCTTTCTCGTTTGCATTAAGTACAGTATATATATATATATATATATATATATATATATATATATATATATATATATATATGGTGTCCCCTAAGTCCGGCATCATAGGAAAAATAATAAAAAAAGGCAAAACAAAAGCTTTTATTTACAGAACGTGCTCAATATGTCCACCATTGTTTTCAATACACAAATTCAGACGTGATACCCAGTCAGCAAGCACACGGTGAATGATGTCAGGAGTAATGGTGTTACATGCCCCAATAATGCGCTGCCGCAAAAGTTCAACACCCCTAATTTTCTCTGCGTATACCAGCGCTTTCAAGTGGCCCCAGAGATAAAAATCTAGTGGCGTGAGATCCGGGCTTCTAGCTGGCCATTCCACAAGCCCTCGACTTCCTATCCAATGACCAGGGAATTGTTGGTACAGGTATTCCCTTACTTGGGTGCTGTAATGTGCAGGAGCGCCTTTGATGCGATCCTTCCAAATACCACACCATACCATCACCCTACATACACCTTGTTCCTTTGAAGAGGTATACCAGTGAGGGTTGTTTTGAGAGCAGTAGCGGGTGTTCTGTCGATTTACCTCACCATTTCCATAAAAAACAGCCTCGTCACTGAACAGAATGGTGGACGGGAAATTGGCATCCCGAGCATATTGTTCCGTAGCCCATTCACAAAATTCCATCCGCCGGTCGGGATCATCATCTTCGCTTAATTTCTGTAGGATCTGAAGTTTATGTGGATGCCATTTGTGAGCCTGAAGAATGCGATGGATGCTACTTTTCGACACTCCTGTCTCGGCGGACAATCGCCGAAGAGACTTATTGGGACTTCTGTTAAAATGAGCCAGGATAGCAGTCGCTGTATCATCGTCAGTGGACCTCCTTGAAGGTCCACTGCGTGGTTTATCTTCTATGGATCCTGTTTCCTTAAACTTTGCAACAAGTCTGCTAACATAACTCTGTGTTATTGGCTCGCGATCTGGATGCAGTCTGTTAAATTCAGCAGCGGCCTCTCTTTGACTCCGATTTCCTACGAGTAGAATTATCTGGATTCGTTCTTCCTTGCTCACAGACATTATGGCCTGTAGAAAGAGAAAAATATGAATTATGGTTTGTAGAAATAGAAAAATATGAATTATGGTTTGTAGAAATAGAAAAATATGAATTTCTCCTATGATGCCGGACTTATGGGACACCCTGTACTATATATATACACACACACACAATAAATCATTTAATTTAAAATCATGTCACATTTGGTAAACTTTATATTGTATTTACTATTATTACTGCTATTACTACTATTATTATTATTATTATTATTATTTGTTGTCACTCTTACTATTACTTGCAACTTTCACTATTATATGTAATAAATAAAGTAAATGCCATTAATTTTGCCTAAAAAGCCTCCATGCTTCCAAGGGTATATTCAGATAAGAGTACTGTGAATACATTAATATCATAACAAATATCTAAAAATTGTAAAACTCTGTCAATTTTATCCTTTTCTGAAGAAAGTTTTTGGAATATTTTCAAAAGTAAAGATAACACACGTTCTGGCATTCCATTCATGAGATTTGCCATTTGTTCTTGACGACAAGCATTGGGGTGTCTATTTACTTTTGTCAGCTCTCTCTCTCTCTCTCTCTCTATATATATATATATATATATTAGTGGTGGACCGGATGTCAGTTTTTCAACATCTGCGGATGCGGATCTTTAATTTCAATGTCCGCGGATGCGGATATTTAGTTAATCTATCAATATAATATAGAATTATGAATATATGACATAATTTCTCAAATTTCTTGATATTACTATTATGGGAGGCAATGCGTAAGAATTAAAATTAATATTAATGTTTTCATTATGATAAAAATAATAACTTTCTCAAGAGTTTCAGCCACAGAAAATTCAATGGAACAAGTTTCATTCAATTTTCTGTGTTACCACGTATTTATATTTTGAGGTTTATATATTTGTTTGTTCATTAATAATTAATACTTTACTTGAAATGTGCATGACTGGGCCTTATAAGCTACTTTATAAGCTAATTTAATTGTAAATTGCATAATTTATTAGAGGTAATATCCGCATAACATCCGCAGTCAGAAGTGCGGATGCGGATGTTAAAAATGATGCGGATATCCGGTCCACCACTAAAATATATATATATATATATTCTTTGAAAGTTTTATAAATGTGTGTTTTGGGGTTTGTAACGACAGAGGTCATGTGACGGAGGGGACTCACAATTTTATGTGGGCTCTGAACCACTGGTTCGTTACATCACCTGAACCCGCTTGACGGTTACCATCCGACTATTATCGAGCCCCACTGTCGTTTAAGTTTGCTAATCGAGCGGGAAGCGGTGTTTCGACATGGCCACGACTTAACCCCGAAACTCGTTCAAAATTTAAGAATAATTAATCATGAAAATTTTTTATATTCTTCAAAAAAAATAAATAAATAAATAAAGTTTCGAAATTTATTCCAGTAAAGAGTAATTTAGAGATTAAATTAGAGATTAATTTCAAATTAATTTAACTTTAATCCATTAAAGAATATTCCACTTTTTAAGAATAATAATAACTGATTATTTTTATTCTCTGAATATTCTCCGAATTGGTGAAGAATGGCATTTCTTTTAACCTTGATTTATTTTAATCGTACATGGAAATATCCATGGTTGCGCCAACCAAATACATGGTCAACTGCTTGCCAACCAAATACGTGTATGGTTAAATAGCTTTGCAACTATTTGCCAATCAATTAATTTAAGTATGTTTCATAATTGTACAAACCGGTTAAAACTAGAAATATAAATATGCATGGTTGGATTAACCATGCGAGTTATTGGTTGGCGTAATCACGTACCTTCATACTATTTAATTTTTTAAATAAAAAACCTTTAATTTTATACTATATTTCTTTCTGGTATTAAAATTTTTATTATTTTTAATTAGTTTTTAAATTATTATTTTACGAATTAAAAACTTTAAAATCATTAAAAGAATGTAATTTAATCTGCTGAAAAAAATTAAGAATTAAAAAATCAAGGTTTTTAAACTTCTGAAAACATATTTTTTATCAATTTAATTAGAAATCTTTCATTTGTAAAAAAATCAAAAAAAAAATTAAAAAAAAAAAATCTGAGTTACCGCTTTCAAAGTTTTAATAGAAAACGCTGCGTTTTCAAATTATGACTAAGTATATCAATTATATTATCAGCATAAAGTCAAAATTTCAAAATAATCTTTTTCTAAGAATTTTTTCACATTAAATGCAGTAATATATATATAAAATGAAAATGCCCTCATCAAGATTCGAGTCCGGGACCTTCTGAGTCGGAGCCGCGAGCGACACCGCCACACTACGACGGGCTAAATGTGCTTACACCCTGTCGTATATTTGAACAACTTAGAAAACACTTAACGCTGTCGCGGCCAGAGATGTTGTACGATGTTAACCCTCCTGCACTCGAGGTAATAGCATAATTTAATTCAAATCTTTGGTATAGCACTGGGGTCCGTAGGCGCAATAACAAGCATGAATACACCTGGTTTTGTATGAAACAAAACACTACTGGACGCAAAAGCGTTGTTCCTCAGTCGTTCATATACCTGGCAGTTTATGCTAATTTCTATCCTTTTGTAGTGTAGCAGTCGAAATTCCTACTCAAGAGGCCCTAGGTTCGAATCCTGGTGGGGCCATTTTTGTTTATACAAAAGCCACGAGTGTTCATGCGTGTTGTTCCATAATGTTCATAATGTCCCGGGTTCAGATCCTGATGGGCTAATTTTGTATTCTGCAAATCATGCGTCTTTACGCTTATGTATACACAGTATATATATATATATATATATATATATATATATATATATATATATACTGAAAACACGTTTTTAAAAACCTGTTTTGAACAATGAAAACGTGAAAATATGTTTCAACCATATAAGGGGTTCCAAAAAACCTTAGCCCCCTCCATTTGCAGCTTACATGTTTACTTATATCGAAATAGTTTTTAGTGATTATAAAAATATATAAAATTCTTTATTTATTGCAGGTATTAAAATTACTCTAGCTGATTCGGATTCGGAGAGGCAATGTGTGATAGATCGCGTACGAGCAATAACATTTCGGGAAGCTCGTGATGCTGGAGCTACCTTTATAACACGTTCATGGGTTGCCAAAAAGTTGCGAAGAAGTGAGGACTTCGTCAAAAGAAATTGCAAAAAGACTTTGGATGAATGCGAAATGGATACAACCAAATCTGGGCGTCCAAATTTGCCACTCTCTCAGGAAACAAAGGACATCATTGAAAGCGGTACGCGTAAGCGGAAAAACGGCTGTGCTAAACTTTCTAGAGAGATCGAAGTGTTGAGAGGAAAGATCGTTAGTGGTGAGATCATTCGACTGTACCGTCATAGGCAAGGTTTAAAGCCTTGGCATGAACTTCCAAAGCCAAGAAAAACTCAACTTAACATCGATGACAGAATGTGGTTTGCCCATTATCTTGAAGATTGGGATGTGGATGATTTAGTGCATTTAGCTGTCTCCGATGAATTTTTTGTTTACGTAACACGTCGGCCTAACTCCCAAAATGATCGAGTGTGGGCCACAACACCAGATGAAATCGATGACAATGAACATTATCGCGAATTATTAAAAAGTCCAGACTGTGTTGGTGTGTTTGTTTTGTTCATTGCAAAGAGGCTCATGTGGGTGCTGAAGCCAAATGGTCAGAGTTGGGATGGACAGTATTTTCGTGATATTATTCTATCCTAGCATGTCATTCCTTTTCTAAGAAACCAAAACAATGTTATGGATGTCGATCAGGTCACACTTCTGCACGATAAGGCCCCCCGCTTTAAGGCATTAGCCACTCAACAGTTGTTGCGGAACCATGAGATCGATTTCTTTGGAAATGAAGAATGGCCAGGAAATTCCCCTGACCTGAACGTTTGTGAACACGTTGGATCAGTTATAAAGGACAAGGTTGAATGTCTCTCGTTTCAAGAACCTGCAGCAAATCGATTTTCGAAGGATACAATGACGCAACACATTGAAACTGTTTTAGCAAATTTGCGTAACGATCAAGATCTATTCACGTCACTTTTGGCAAGCTACCCAAAGCGAATTCAGGCTGTCTTGGAAGCCAATGGCGGGAACACCAAGTTTTAATTGTTTCTCATTAAATGCAGGATTAAATTCTCTTTTGTAAGGTGTTTAGTTTTACTATACCTCTAATGGTTTAGGCCATGGGCGAGGGGGTTAAGGTTTATTGGAGCCCCGTATGCTCACAACAATAACATGTTTTGAATTAAGTCACTAAATATTCTATGCGTAAACACTGTATTATAAAAAAATATTTTCAAAACACGTACTATGTTTAGCAGCTTGTTAACATGTTTTTGTGTTTGATGTTTCGAGACTAAATTGGTGAACACTTAAATCAAGTCTGTTTAAAAGTAGGAAGCAAGAAATATGTCGTGGTAATTCATGGACACTCCAACGCAGTAGTTTCCAACCTTTTCTAGCTCAAGGCACCTCAGTGCCATCCGTTCTTTTATCATGGCACTCCGTAGTATTTTCGTCTCCCATTGTTCAACACTGAGTCTCCCCGCCCCCTTCTCAACATCACGTAACTTCAACCTGAGCCTTTGCAGCAGTGGTACTCATTGCGCGGCTCGCGAGCCAATGCGCTATATATATATTTGGCTCGCGAGCCGCCCAATGAATACCACTGCTTTACAGCTTCCGTGTGGACGTTATAAATCGTAAATATTTTATTTCATTTGAAATTTGCGTATGTTCGGTAACTATTCAGTTTTCATTTACTTATTTTTATCATCCTTACGATATTTCGCGGCACCCCAAGGTGGCACTTTGGCACCCTAGTTCGGAAACATTGCTGAAAAAGCTTAACCTAACCTAGCTTAGGCTAAACTATTTTAAACTAACCTAACTAAACTTTAACTTACCTAACCTAATGTAAAGATAATTAATTATTTTTTAGAGAAAATTACATTTAATTAACTTTTGTTTCTTTTTACTTTAATGAAAAGTAAACGTTGTTAATTTCATGGGAATTTTCTTTGAGTTTCAAAGAAAATATTTACCGTTCAAAGATGCGTCGACAGAGTCGGTTTTTGTACAGTCGTTTTTATTTTTAGCTTTTCTTTGCAGTTATTTTCTAATATATATATATATATATATATATATACTCCGCTGAATCAATCCAATACCCTTATATGCCTCCATCATGCTCCATTTTGATTACGTTTCTAAAAAAAAAAGACTACAATGACTGACTGAACTGTCATGTCTCACCGGAAATAATAATATAAATTGTACTATAATGTCATGTTTCTATAAATTCTCATATATGTTTCGATAAGTTTAGTTTAGTCATTGGGAAAGGAAACTAAAATGCGTCATTTTCAGTGACGTTATTAAAATATTTAGTTTTGAATAACGATAAAACTTAGATTTTTTGGTTTAAAGAAACATCTACTCGTCGTTAAAGGTTAAAAAACAACAGCCTTCTAAGGAAGGAAAACATCAAAAAACGATTGCAGTTGACCCTCAAAATAAGGATTTTACTGCTGAAGACTGGTAAAGTCTTTCCTACGGGTGAGACCGAATAAATTTGTTTGGAAAACGGATAAGGGATTACATCGGGCGCGAGCTTATTTGGGAGATTTATTCCACTATGTATAAAAGTTTCCGTGAAACAGACTCGAGTCTACATAAAGGTATGGGGCTCTTTCAGTGGACGTGGCGCATGATACACTATAAAACTCGACGGTACTATGAAGAAAGAACAATACCATTCGACCGTAGGTTAACGCCTAAAATGGATCAAAAGTTCATTTCCAGCGAGATAATGACCCAAAAAACCACGAGTCCAACCTTCGCGTGAGTTATGTGAACCATAAAGATAAACAGAATGTCTCCACCATCGCGAAATGGCTTCCCAAGACACCCGATCCAACTCCAAATGAGAAATGATGGACAATGTTCACATCCGAAAAGGAAAATCACAATCTTAACAACCTTACACCACCCAATATACTATCAATAAACTGACCGAATCAGTGCCACGAACAGTGCCTGCTATATTGGTAGGCTATTTTCTTTTTTTTTAATATTTACTTATTTCCTTTTGTTATTAAATTAAAAATTTTATCGCATTTTTTCCTATTAGTTTCCCCAACTACGAAAACGTAGCGGATTTAATATATATATATATATATATATATATATATATATATATGTAGGAAGCAATATGCAATTGTTTCTAAATTTTACAAAAGAAAATCTTAAAAATTTGAAAACCACATTTAAAAAAAATTCTTTTCAGTTGTATTTTAACTTAAGAAATAAATAGAAAACAATTCTTTTAATTTAAAACGAAGAGAATTCTATTGTCACTTAGTTAAGAGGTGATTTTTCTTGGAAAACAAAGAACACACACACAACACATATATATATATATATATATATATATATATATATTTCAACCTTTCTTCAAATGTTCCGCGCGATGATTCCTCATTTCACGAAGGTCATACTTGTCGCCCCTCCTCTCGAGTTGGCCTGGTGAAGTAGTGAGTTGGTTTCTTGTACTCTCCACCTCATATAGCCAGGTACGCCCGGCTCATCGGGGATTGTTCTGAGCCAGGCGTCTAATCTTCTTTTGAAGATGTCTACTGCGAAACCACTCGCGTTTCTTAGGTCTTTGGGCAGCTGATTAAACAGTTTTGGTCCCCTTACAACAAAACTATTTTCTTTCAGGGTTAAGGATGTTCCCTGTCTGGCCTTTAATTTGGGAACACGACACAGTCTTCCTTTTCTACTTTCCACTATTGTTTGGGGAGTTACAGGGTTCAGAGTAAGATGAGGGACTAGTTTCTCCATTATTTTCCAAATGTAAATAATGGTGTGTGTGTCTCTCTCCTCCTTTCCAGTGAATATAGGTTTAATTCGCGTAACCTTTCCCGGTAGTTTAGTTCTTTGCACCCCTCGATCTTGGCTGTGAAGTTTCTCTGAATCCCTTCTAGTTGTCTAATGTCTTCTTTTTTATGTGGGCATGTTAGGGCATGTTTGGACTGAGCAGTATTCCAATTTGGGTATGATCAGTGTTTTCAGTAGAGGAATCATTATATTCCTATCCCTTCGTTTAAAGATTCTCAGTATCTCCCCAGTTACTCTCTTTGCTCTGTTTACTGCTATCTTATTTTGTGTTTCAAATTTCGCATCATCAGTCATTACAGCCCCTAAGTCTTTTACTTTATAATTTATATGAATTTCCTGTCCATCTTGAGTATAATATTCCATGGATTTTAGGTCCTCTCTTTTTCCGTACCGTAACAGCTGAAATTTCTGTGTTAAACTTTATATTGTTGTCCTCCGTCCACTTGTAGATTCTGTTCATGTCTGTTTGTAGAGATCCTATATATATAGAGAGAGAGATCATATATATATATATATATATACACACACCTTACCTTTGGTTAGCTTCCGGCCGAATTGTTCATTTTTACGAAGGTCAAGCTTTTCACTCCACCTTAGACCTACAGTTTAACTGGAATCCGAACCACGCCCCACTAGCATCCCAGCGTCTAGGCCACCCAGGGTACCCATTTATCTACCAACCAGTTTCTTTATTGTGTGGATGGATGAACAGCTGGGTTTTGCTGCGCGCCGGCTGCTGTCACCGGGTCTCGAACCCGGGGCCGATGGATTCGTAGTCAGCAACGCTAACCACCACACCATCGAGGCGCATATAATATATATATATATATATAGTGTTCCAGGTCGACCCTAGAAATATGGAAATTAGTATCGATATTTGGAAATAAATTTGCATTTGGTATTTAAAGTTTGTCATAGTAATTCCGCCAATTTTCATATTTCTAGGGTCGACCTGAAACACCCTGTATATATATATTATATATATATATATATATATAAGAAGTATAAACTTTTTAGGGTTTTTTCTGTTCAAAAAAAGTTTTTCAATTGATTAAATAAACTCCAGGAGGAATTCTATTTCTTGTGAACTTTAAATTTAACAATATATATATATATATATATATATATATATATATATATAGTTAAAATTTAATTTTTTTTAATTCGTAAAAAATTTAAAAATAAAAATAAAAATCGTAAAAAAATATTTACAAAAATTGAATGAAAGAAAAGATTTCTTTATTTCGAAGCTGACATGATTTTTCAACAGGTAAGATCAAACTCTAAGTTGACGATGCGTGCATGTTTTCTCAGGGGGAAGGTGGTGGAGGAGAACAGCACGTGCATATTATTATGGAGTCATTCACTTGTTCGGGTGGAAGGGGGAGGGGGGGAGGACTAGGACTGGTGAGCGAGTTTTCTAGAGGAGAAAGGTGTCCACTCGGATTCTTTGCGATGCTTTCTCGTTTCAAGGTCAAGAAAGAAGCCAAGTTATGTGAAATTTGTACGACACTGATCATGTTTGTGGTTGTTTAACAGCCTTCGTAACGGTAAAGGTCGTGTGACGGAGGGGACCTACAGTTTTATGTGGAATCCGAACCATGTAAGTGTCGGTACATCATTTGAACTCGGAGGACCAGACGTCACAATCTCGCTGATTTAACGGAAAGCGATGTTAGAAGGTAACCACGATTTTGCACTGAATTTCTGTACAGTGTAAAGTAGAGACTTCCAGGGTAACACACACACACACACACACACACACACACACACACACACACACACACTAGAAAGAAAGATGAGTGTATCTTGGTATCAAAACTAAAAATGATGATGCAACTGAGCAATTCTTCAAAGTACCCTTAATGATGTGTAGAACGATAAAAAAATGCACGACGATCAACGTCTAAAATGAACGAATATCATAAATTGTAATGGCGTCATTTACTACCTCTCTCTCTCTTTCGAATTCCTAACGGCACAATGTAAGACGTTATACGATGCTAAAAATTTCAGATTCTTTTCATAGTTTTGCGCAGCTGAATGCGTATCAACGAGCATTTACCAATATACCCACAAAAACAAACTCTGTACCCAAATGGTATAAGATCGTTTTTATCTCAACAATTTGGTTCTTGCTTTCAAGATATTTAAGATGTGAAAGGCGTCTTTGTTATTGGAAAAGAGTTATCCGATTTTAGGCGATTATGTCGGATATTTTCTTTGATTCTTTCGGATTCGAAGAAGAAAGTACGAAAACGAAAGAATTATTCAATTTCATAATTAGTCTTTTCGGCAAAAATGACTTTGAATCGAAATGTACTTTTATCATTGATGAAAATGAAGTATCTCAGACTCTCTTGGGCACTTAAGCGCTTCCAAACAGTTTCGTTAAGTGGGATACGCAATAATCTAATTTAACATTGTTTATTTATATCATCTGTAAATAGAATCTTCTTCTTCCTCGGCATAATTAATTCTATTTTTATATGGGGTCGCTGTTTAAGGTGGCCTCCATCTTGGTCTGTCGTACACCATATCCTCCTCCAAATTCTTCTCCCGTAAGTCCGCTCTAAACAAATAGAATCCAGTAGAATATTTGGTACGCCAAAGGGTTATCGATACTTTTCTCATAATATTTTCAAAAGTGATATTACTAGGCACCCGACTACGGTTTTGGTTAAAGGTGGTACCAACTTCCTTACTCGATAGTAGTACTTAAAAATTATGGTAACAAAATGTGGAACGTGGACTTCGAAAATTTGAGAACCACTGAACTTTAGTGGAGTAGCTACTCCTCCTAAAGCCGTAACAAACCGAGTTAACTTTAGTGAGCTACAGTTTTGGGAAGTCCATTAATGAAAGACCTAATCCTTACACTATTCCTAATTCGCAATTGATTTCAATATGACGGTTATGTGGAGGTTCAGAAGGGAAAAGAGAGTCTCTCGATAGATCCAATTAATCAAAAGTAATGAAGTTAATCTCTTAATAATTAACCCACCCCGTTTTTTAAGGATGTCTTTGCGCATCCATATCAAATTTAGGGATTTGATCGAGATTGGAACATTCTTACCTCAGTTATCAAAGAATTATTCTTACGAGTGAGTCTCTTAATTAAGTTTTTATAAATGAAATAAGGGTCCACTGCTATTTTAAGAACCCTTATCTTTGCCCCGAAGGGGGCCTGAAGTTGTAAAAACCGGTTTTCTTTAACTCCTCCTCCAGTTCGAACCCTTTGAAGTAAATTATATCTTAAAGCGAAGTAAAATCTGCTGAAGAATGAGATAAACTTAGTAAGAATCTCTTTTTACAGAATTATCTTGACTGCACCTGCGAACGAACCGCGGTCACGAATCTGAAAAACAGTTGTGAGAAAACAAAAGTGGTCTCTTTTTTATCACGGAAGGGAAAAATGGCGAAAGGAAGATGTTAAATAGATAAAACTACAACCAACCAAATACACGGTTAATCAGGCATTCCTTCCAAATGGTTAATCGAACTATATGATAATTCCGGTAGCATTTAAATTGGTTATTTAACCATAATTACTACAATAATTATTGCGTGGTTCGGTTACAAACAGTGGTTCATTAAACTAACGAGATTCTCATACGAGACTAACTGATTCTATTCAAACTGAAACGAGAATAAGTTTTTTCGTTCTTCTTTTTATAATAAACTAAACCTAATCCAGATTCGATTCCAGTAAAAACCAAATGATGATCGTAAGTAATAAAATTTAAATAAATGGAATTATATTCAATTTAAAATTGAACTTTTAATAATTTTAATGTTTTTAAGTTAAAAATACTAATTATTATGCGTTGGAGTTGTTTAAGCTCTTAGAAGTCACGTGACGGAGGGGACCTACAATTTTATGCGGTATCCGAACTATCTACCCCAACTAGAAAGACTTAGAGACGCGCACTAATCTGAAGTCCGAGGTAAGGCTCGAATCCAGAACCCGCGATTTAGCAACCCGACGAACTACCGCGAGACAACCCTGTCACGTGTTTTACAGAAATGCAACATATCTGTATTGTAAATATTCCGTGAATTCAAACACACGATAAAAACATTTCATTGAGTGGAAAAAACATTTTTGCAATTGGCGTTTGCGCGTGAGGCTTACTTTACAATGACGGGTAAAGTAAAACTTTCCGCCTCACTGTTACCCAGTTCACAAAAATCAATAAAATCTGAGGAGAAACCATATAGTGCCATGACTCCCACATCGAATGGCGCCTATATATATATATATATATAATGTGCCAGTGCATGCCTCGAGCTATCCAATTCTTCCGCCTCATATTTTGCGCAAAGAATAAATGAATAGAAGTAAAAAAGCCTAAAAAAGCAGTTGAATTCTGGAAGAAGTTCACTCAGTTTTCCCGTTCGGATATCTCTCTCTCTCTCTCTCTCTCTCTCTCTCTCTCTCTCTCTCTCTCTCTCTCTCTCTCTCTCTCTTTTGCCTAGTCAAAAAGGAGAAACAAATTTACAAGAGAAAATAAATCGGGAAAAAAATATTTTTAGTCACCGAATTTTTTCCATCCAAAAGAAATTGAATGGACCTTTCTAAATCATGCAATTTCTATTATATATATATATATATATATATATATATATATATATATATTTATTTATTTTCTCTCTCTATCTCTGGATCGTAGTTTATTAGACGGACTTCCGTTGCGGCCATGAGGGAAATTTGATCACGATACATGACGCAATTTCCCCTAAAATGAAAAACAACAACATGATGAACGTCACCATATCAACACCTTCACAACATCAACACCATATAAATGACAGATATGGTGTTTACCCATTCCTCCTCATTTATAACCAGAGAACGTTACTGTAAACAACTGTAACGTTACTGTAACATTTCTTTAAATTACGAAATTGAATTTTTTTAGTGTAAATTGTAACTGAACTGTAAATGTTTTTGTAAAACAATGTAATTTATTTATTAATACTGTGTGTGTGTGTGTGTGTGTGTTTTTGGTTACCATACGAAACTACGACAATCTTTACGATAGACATAGAGCTTATCGCGACACTAATTGCGTTTAGAGACATTAGCGGCGTTGTCCTAGTTATTTTTTTGAATGAAAATCATTAAATGTCATGAAAAAAAGATATAATATGAAGGTCAGGTTAATTTACATTATTTAAATTAGGTTAAATGTCGCGTTTTCTTAAGATAGACAAACGTTGTGTGTGTGTGTGTGTGTGTGTGTTTTACCCGACTCATTAGGTTTTTCTCGGAAGAATGATGTAGTTCCGAGGATTTCTAATATCTGCAAGTGATTTTTCCCATTACCTCACTAATTTTATACTCGTATGGTATTTGTCGAGTGAGGTACTTTGCGATTTTCAAAATTTAAACACTCGTATCTCAACTTTTACGAGTCGTATCTAGGTTAATTAAGGAATTAACCTCATAAGTCGGCTAAAACCGTCGTGTGTGTGTGTGTGTGTGTGTATGTCCTGTTTTGCTAATTTGACCCGTGACCTTGCAGGTTCGTTTAAATGCGATTCTCTTCTTTATTATTCGAACCTGGAACACAAGCAGGAAATTCCACCCAGCCCTTTGAGAATGATCATATCGTGTGTTGTTCAATTCCATATTTAAAAATGTGGAACATAAAATAATAACTGAAAAGGAAAACCGTGGTTTTAGCCTCGAAACTGATACAGTCGTGGAGATAACGTACAGGGTGTCCCATAAGTACGGTCTCATAGGAAAATTTATTTTACATTAGATTTACATAAGTAATACGTTAGAACTAAAACAAATGTTCAAATTGACGTCTTGTTTTGGGACCTTTTTTTGTTGCGAGTAGAAGAACACGCAATGGTTAATATGGAAGCGAGTTACACTGGTGAGAAAAAGGCCTCCTATAAGATCTCCTTTGAGATCGAACTTATGGAACACCCTATAATAATATATATATATATATATATATATATATATAATTATAAGTTATATATAACATATATATATAACACCCATCCATGAATCGTGTAAGGTTGAGGATTATATGGCAAAGCTCTATCAAAATTGCTTTTAATTTCGAAACGGATAAAGCTTAAAATTCCACTGGAAAAAAGTTCTATTCAATTTTAAAACTTTTTAATTAACTTTAAACGCAATTTTCAACTGAAATACTGTATTAATCCTTACAGTAATATTTTACAGTCGAGGAATACAACTTGTACCTTAATTTTAATATTTATATACCTATTTCAGATATTGTACATGTGGGTACTTATTCCTTTCCACCCCGCAATTTCTTTTGGATCACCTGAAGATCGGGGCCCCCAGCTTTCTTTAGTTAGCCTTATAAGGCTAACTAAAGAAGGCTGGGGGCTCTGATCTTCGGGTGATCCTTTCTTTTTTCCCGGTTAGGTCAACTGTACACCCTTAACAATTGGTTAGGTTAAGTCATGATATCATGACTTAACCTAACCAATTGTCAAGGGCGTACAGTTGACCTAACCGGGTAAAAAGAAATTGCGGGTGGAAAAGGAATAAGTGCCTAGATTTTTATAAAATGTATTATTATTATTAGTACTAGTAGTAACAGTAATTAATTATTAATATATATAAATATAAAATCTCATCTGTTTTATACTGATTTTAGGTCTGGAATAAGTCACACGTACGTACAAACTAATTTATGTTATGTAACTAACGCCTTAATGTTATGGATTTATAGCTTTGGAAATAAATTCGCCGAAAAGGTTCAAGAGAGGCTTAAACGAGTAGTCACTTTTTTATTTTGGTCCCACCTTCCCAATAAAAATATAATTAAAATTAGAAAAAATGTACTAATTATTAATTTCGTGTGTGTGTGTGTGTGTGTGTGTGTTGGGAGGGGGTTGAAATGATTCTTTTATTTTTTCGTCGAACTTCTTACGATAAAATCTGAAATGCAGTTATTGTCTCAGTTGCATGTACAGGGTGTCCACAATGTCTTGTCACCCCAGTAAAATACTAACCAATTTTCGTTTTTCCTTTTGACCCATTTGAAATGCGTGATAGTGGCAACTATACGATTAAACAACGCGTATTGGCTAGTACCTCGGTCCATGAGCGACCACGTAATGGCAAAACCATTGAAAATGTTTGCGCGGATTTCTAGGACCACCGATAAAATCGTGCGGCTCCTCCAAAAAGGAGCCGCACCGTTGAATTGGTCCTGGAAGTTACGCACTAATATTTTCAATGGTCTTGCCATTACGTGGTCGCTCATAGACCCAGATACTAGCCAATATACGTTGTTCAATCATATAAGACATTGTGGACACCCTGTATGTTGCAAACCGGAACTAAAAACAATGGAAAGAAAATCAAATGCCAAAAACAAAAGCTAAAAAAACAAAAAAACAGAAAATGAATCGAATATCGTATGAATAGAAAAGGATAAAAGACAAAGTCATTCAATGAAATAAAAATTTTAAATTCGTCATTTAACAAAAGAAAAAGAAAAAAAAAAAATTTAGTAAAATAATGAAAAAAAAAATTATCAGCAGGAATCCGAACTATTAAATTTGATCGACATTTAATCGATATTCGGTTATTTTTACCGATTATTGGGTTTGTTTCGCGATTTACGCCATTTTACCATATATGAATAACCCCGCCCTTATTGTGCAAAAGATATAGAGAAAAATAACGTTAATTACTCGATTTAATTGTGGTTTTGAAAACAATTTAATACGTTGTACGTGTTCTTTATAATGCTGAATCACTGCTACGACGATCCTTCTGGGAGGGGCATACTGTGGATAAGCTGCTCGCGAGTGTCGCTGCTAATCTCGTTCCATTTTTCAATCAGTTTAAGGTGTAGATCATTTGTTGACGAACGTTCGTGTTTCTTAACACCCCGTTGCCCAAAACTGCCTATATATAAATATTTTATGAAGTTCAGATCAGGAGACTGAAGTAGCCACTCTAGAAGCGATACCTCACTGCACAATTTGTAATTTGATCACTTGTCGGTAGCGCGCAAAGTGTAACATGTAACATTTTAATTTGAGATTAATTTATTATTTTTTATTAGAAAGCATCAAAACTTTACCTAACATGGTATTATAAGTGTGAGTTCATTCCGTAGTCAGACACAAAAACAGCTTCCCAACTCTTGTGGATAACGTGTGTAACCATACACCATATGGGTGCTTCCACTTCCAACCTGGAACTATGTATTGACAGAGGGCTAACAAACGTAAATAGATACCTTCGTATTTTTTCCTATAGCTTTTTATTGGATAATAAAAGCCAATAAATAATAATAGTTTCATTGAATCACTATATTTACAATCGTTTATTTTCCTTTTGACATTACAGTATGTAAAGGTGACGCACGTTCTGGCATTCCATTGATGAGTTTTGCCATTTGTTCTTGAAGACAATCATCGTGGTGTCTATTTACTTCTGTCAACCCTCTGTAGGGTGATAAACTTACCCATCTTTCCTTCTCGTATAAACGGCTCCCGATGTTCCAAACATCTGTGAAAAACCCCCCCACTTGAAATGATATAATTTCAAAGATGCACCTGACAACCTGTTACATTATTTATCACGTGAAATTGGCAAAAGCTCGAATCATAATTGGTCTCCTGGTTCACCTCAGTTTCTTTCGTCGGACCAGATCACCTTTATCCAATCGTCGGGGACTTAGTTGTTGTAGTCTTTCGTCCACTGAAACCTCTTGTTTCTGTCGATCTCTGCGAGATTCAGGGACGAGGCTTCTTCCTGGCCTTGCTTCCTTTCAGGTCAACTTCATTTAACCTCCTTCCAACGGTTCGTTTCATCCAAAATATCGGTTCTAGTTGTTGTTTATAAGTCGTTAGATAGGTCAGAAAATGTTTTCCCCACGATCTTTCACCCACAAAAGTCTCAGATGTTTTCTCAAGAGCGGCTGTACCTTTACTATCAAAACAATTGTTGGTATACGATTTTGTTTCTTGTTACCGTTTCAAGGTGGTCTTCACCGTCATCGATAACATTTAAGTATTCCCGCAATAGCAACTTAGCCGAGACCTTGAAAGGAGAGGAGCTGAATCTGTTTTCTCTCTTCTCTATCCTTTGGTTAGATCTCTTGTTTTTGGTATTTTTATATTAACAAGCTTGTTATCTTTCTCTGAAAATAGATAAAAGTCCTTAACATTCGTTATTATCATCATGAAATGGTGTCAAAATGAACAGATTGTTCTTACTATTTCCATCTCTTTTCTACCAAAGCATAACCACCAGTTTTCAAGGCACGTAATATACCAGTTACTCTTAAAATATCTTTTATGTAGTTGAATTACTTCTAGTAAGTTTCAATTATGTTTTCCTATGTATATATACTTCAAACCTAAAAATGTCTATCACGCCTAATACTTTTTTTCGGGGTCAAAGTATATATATATATATATATATATGAATAGAAACGACATAGGTATTAAGGAACGTTTCTGCACACCTATGTCGTTTCTATTCATTATATACTGCGTGGTCATTGCAGTTATATATATATATATATATATATATATATATATATATATATATATATATATATATATATATATATATATAGGGTGTTTCAGGAGGAAAGGTTAATACTTCGGGAGGTTATAGTATCGGTCATTGTGGGAAAAAAGTTCATATAACATGTGTCTAATTCTGAATGGTTACGGAGATAGAGCTGTTTGAATCTACAAATACAAAAGCATTGTTAATGGTAATCAAGAAAGAGAAACCAATTACTGTTTCTAACATTTAATGTTTAAACATTGGCATTTTGAATGGTATCAAATACAGAAATGACAAATTTGTTACAGTTTACAATGCGTTTTCGAAAATCCCACCGTCAACCTCAATGCTCTTTGCAACTCGTGTGTGAAGATCGCGTGTTGTTCATCTGAGTTGATCTTGACGTTCCTTTATGCGGGCAGCAGCATCCACCTTTCTTTGTAAACTTGCCTTTTCATCCACCCCAACAAACAATAATCATCTAACGGAGAGAGGTCTGGAGACCTTGGTGGCCATTGAATGGGACCACCACCGTGCACCACGGCCGATCCATCGACCAGGGAAAGTTTGATTTAGGTATTGCATCACCAGACGGGTAGAATGTGGAGGAGCTCCGTCATGCTGAAAGTACATACCAGCGCGTGTAGCCAAAGGAACATCCTCCAATAGTCCTGGCAATTCATTTTGCAGAAATACTAGGTAACTTTGTCCTGTAAGACGATTGTCTAAAGTAACAGGGCCAATCAGCTGATCATCGATGATACCGCACCACACATTGGCAGAGAAGCGATGTTGAAAATTTGTTTCCACAGTGACATTTGGATTTTCGTCTGACCACCGATGAGAGTTACGAGTGTTGTTGATACCGTCACGGGTGAAAGTAGCTTCATCGGTGAACAGTATTAATCGAAGCAATCGGCGATTAGCATTTACCCAATAACAAAATTCCAGTCGCATGGCAGCGTCTCCTGGTTGAAGGTGTTGTACACGCTGTACATGATATGAATGCAAGCCTTCCTCACGTAATGTTCGCCATACTCTTGTGTGTGGACAGTGTGGTACACCGAGACGTGTAGAAATTCTTCATGAGCTAGTAGTAGGACTACGCTCTACCAACTGAAGAATGTTTTCCACTTCATCCACATCTTCTTGACCTTCACGTTCAGATGAAACATGAGCGCTGGGAAGTGTACCAATCTCACGCAATGTGTTGAAAACCCTGGTAAACACTCTTCGATCCGGAATTCTGCGGTTCAGAAACCGTCGACGGTATTCTGCAAAAGCAGCTGTTGCACTTCCATCGCAAAAACCGTAGACATACACCATATCTGCATATTCGGCATGTGTGAAGGTGTGTGACATTCTTAACACTGCTTCAAACACCAAACAATGTCACTCACAACAGTCAGCTGTCGATTGGCTTATGTTACATGCTTATTGCTTACATTACAGCTTACATGGTTCGAGGTTATAGGGGAGGGAAGGGTGAGGAACAGCTGCGCGCGCATCAGATTCAAACAACTCTATCTCCGTAACCATTCAGAATTAGACACATGTTCATATGAACTTTTTTCTCACAATGACCGATACTATCACCTCCCGAAGTATTGACCTTTCCTCCTGAAACACCCTGTATATTGACATTCCTGAAATTCCTTTCCTCGCACACAAAAAAAGGTGGTGAAATCCGAACACGTGGGTGGAAGCCCGCAGGAAGATGCAGACTTCTAGAAGATTCATCTGAAACCGTGAGAAATTTTCATATTACCAGAGTGCAGCTATAAAAGCGCAAGTCCAGTTCAGTTCGTTCTTATTTCACTCAAATCACTCTCCGAATTTCGCCGCAGAAACCCCATCCACTCTGCCTTACTCGACTGCGCTCCCTCACCCTCGCTCGACTTCCTTTGTTCGACTTTCGCCTCACTCACCATCCGTCCATTCGATTCTCACTTCTTGTTCAATAAGAACTTCATTGCAAAAGTTGCATATAGGTTCTCGTCACAATAATTACACGTACACGATGGACGATAGACAGATGGCGAGCGTTGATGAGGAAGTAGATTTAGGCGTACGCGTATCTAAGGATTTAAAAGTTAGGAACCAGTGCTTGGAGTCTTGAGCAAAAGCTAATACGATGTTAGGCTTCATAGCGCGTAATTTCGAATTTAACTTGACAAATATTATATTGCCCCTTTACAAGTCCCTAGTCAGGCTTCACTTAGAATATGCCGTTTAGTTTTGGTGCCCGTATTTGCGTGAGGATATTGATAGGTTGGAAAGGGTTCAGCGACGCACCACGAAACTAATTCCGTAACTACGCAACAAGTCTTACGAAGATAGGATTAAAGAGTTCGACTTGCATTCACTCGAGACTCGGAGATTAAGGGGGGGACTTTCAAAATCGATAACGTAAATTTTGACAAATTGTTCATTTTCGATAATAGCAATACTCGTAATAACAGATTTAAATTACATGGCAGACGTTTCATTACTAACATCACTATAAACATTTTTACGTTTAAAGTAATTGATAAATGGAATAATCTTCCCGCGTCCGTCGTGAACTCTACCAGCGTTAATATGTTTAAAAACCGTTTAGAGAGAGGCATTTTAAAAATATTAACGTCGTTTAAAATAATAAAACAATTAACAACAGGAGCTCTGAGAATAATGGGCGGGGTTTGAGTCTGTTGACGATTAATGCCAGCTTGTGACATGCCAGTGTGTGATATGCCAGCAATAAAATTATATTAAAAAAAAATTAGACTAACACGAACTTAGATGTAGCTCGTAGCGTAAACTAACCCACTTTTTGTTATACTCTTCATACTTTTTTTTCTTTTCTCATTCTCTCTTTACTTGCATGTCTGTAGTTTGCATGGTATGACAGTATTTCTTTGAGTTGAAACTGTGTTTGCATGGTTTGTAAGCGTTCTTATTTTACTTCTTTTCATCTTTCACCCCTTTCCTATTCTCTTCGACTATTTTTCCGACTTGTCGGCAGTGGCCGGCAGATGATGATGGCGAGTCTTTCTCTCTCTTTTTCTGAATGAATGTTAACCCACGAGTGATAGGTTTTGCTACTTACTTAACCCCTTATTCTCTTCTTTTAACTCTCTATTCTCTTCTTTTAACCCCCTACTCTCTTCTTTCTCTCGGGCTAACCTTAGAGTGGCTATTAGGGTGTTTGTTAGCCTTAGCTTCTGTAGATCTGTAGATCACCGTTGAAAGCCCGCAACCACTTCATCCGTTGTGTAACCTTTTCAACCAACGCTCCCGCTTCAATGGCCGCCGCAATCACCACATCAAATCCACAACGCTGACACCAAAACGTTCGCATATCATTCTTTTGCATATAACCCTATATTATTGTTGTACATTTTTGTTCTGTGTTATCTGTGCCTGTTAATAAAGAGGTAAATTAAATTACAGTTTCCTTATCCTTGCACTCCGGAGCTACATATATATACTGTATATCTCAAGAAATAGGACATTTAGCAAGTTTATGACCTTTACTATACGTCCTATATATATACTCGTACCCGATCAATACAAATTTGGCACTTGGCACTTTATATAATTTCACCCAAATTTTTCCTCATAACCGAACCAGAGTCAAATTTTTCCTCATAACCGAACCAGAGTCAAATTTTACAGATAAGATTTTATTGGCCAAATCGAATTTTTTTTGTCGATTTGCGGCGAAATCTCGTCTCTTCAACATATTAATAATTCCCAGAAGTAATTTGGGCTCGGATTCCGACGTAAAAAATAT
>JAJOZX010001159.1:72500-90000 GCA_023014485.1 Bathynomus jamesi
CTGAATTTCGTATAAATGCATAGAGTGCCCAGTTGACTCGGCAGCGTGTTTTCTGATAAGGTCTAAGGTACGGGAAGCCGAAACACGAAATAGATTTTATACGATTTTATTTATGTTGAATTGAATAAACTTTATTAATAATAAAATAAATATATGCGTTTTACAATTAACAACGACATAAATAATTGTGAAGCTGAACTATTTAATTTGGCCCTTAAGCTTCAGGCTTTACTGGGCTCTCAATTTAATTTAACTTTTGAAACGCATGATTAAAGGTGAGGCGTATTAAAACGAATATGACGTTGAAAGAGAGAGAGGTTAAGTCTATCTAAGCCGACTCTAATTAATGGAGTTTATATTAAATCAACAGTATGAAACAGAACACATTTTAAAACTAACTACTCTTTGGGCATACCCACTTGGATTTTTTCAAACTAATCTCTCTCTCTCTCTCTCTCTCTCTCTATAAGATCTGTGACACGTGGAACAGGTTATCTTCAGAAGTTGTGAACAGTTCCTCTGTGGATCATTTCAAGAAAAGGTTAGACCAAATCCTGCACACTATTTAAGTGTGTAGAAAATTTTCCCCTTGTTTTCATTGGTACCTCCTCGGTATGGGCCGCAAGGCCTTTTGAGGTACTTCTTTTCCTTGTAACTCCTTGTAACTCTCTCTCTCTCTCTCTCTGTAGTTAATATAAAACAAATTTCTAATTAATAATTACGTCAAATTGCATTAATTAACAATCACATTATAGATTTTTTTTAAATTTTTTGAAAGAAATTTTTTCACTCAGTCAGAATAGAAGTGGCCTCAAACTAGACCCAATAAATGAAGTTTAACTTAAACATAGATGTCACTCTTTATTGAGACAAATTGGCCAAGAATCTAACAAATGACTTCAAACTGATTTAAAACCTTAATAGTTCATATATATAGGCGCCTCGGTGGTTTAGTGGTTAGCGTCGCTGACTACGATTCCATCGGCCCCGGGATCGAGACCCGGTGACGGCGGCCGGCGCGCAGCAAAACCCAGCTGTTCATCTTTCCACACAATAAAAGAAAGTGGTTAGTAGATAAATGGGTACCCTGGGTGGCCAAGTGGTTAAGACGGTGGGCTGCTGGTGTGACGTGGTTCGGATTTCCACGTTAAACTGTAGGTCTAAGGTGGGGTGAAAAGTTTTAATATAATTTTGCAAAATTGTTAATATTTCTTTCACTTCAGACGTTCGTTATTATAATAATAATAATAATAATAATAATAATAATAATAAATTTGAATTGACTTCACTTTATTATTGTATTATTTCAGCCAATGTTTACTTCTAAATTTACGGAACAATGTATCTACTTTAAACTCGGAAGTAATTTCAAAATAGTCCTTATTAATCCCGTATATAAGAGTTAAAATTAAGAATACGTTTAATGTGAAAAGCGACTTTTAGAATTCTTATATAATTCTGCGTTCCGTTTTGCAAACTTCTTTTTGCTTAAAAATGTCCGAAATTTTCTCTCATAAACATTTATTAAGATTTCATTTCATTTATATATATATATATATATACAGGGGCGTAACTAAGGGGTGGCAGAAGGGACAGCCGTCCTAGCGTCAAAGAGACGGGGGGCGCCACAATTACATTAGAAATTTTCTACTTATTTTTATTTTTATTTCTCATAAAACGGACAAGAATAGTGGAAAAACTTATCGTGTTACTGTTGCTTAACTTGCATTGTAAGAGGCCACTTCATAATCTCTAATTTAAATTCGTTAAACAACTTATACTTTAGTACTATCTTAATTTATTATCAAACGTTTTCGAACGCGATTGAGCATATGTTCAATATATCGTACGAACGAGAAAAGCGTCTCTTTAATAACGCTTGACTTAGTTAAAATGAATTTCCTATTAAACTCTATACGACTGAATGTGCGTATAGGTGTGGCATTAGTAATTTCTCCGTAGTTCAATTTGAGTTTCAATAATAAAAAAATTATTATAAACACAACAACGATACGCCTGAAATTAATTTGTTCAAACCTTGAGACATAATCCTAAAATGATAGATAATTATAATATATATATATATATATATATATATATATATATATATATATATATATAGGGCCGTAACAATGCTAATTATAATTAGCATTGTTAAAATAATCCTATAGGGTCGTAACAATGCTAATTATAATTAGCATTGTTAAAATAATCCTTATACACGACCCATGGCGCCATCGAGGTTTGTTACGGCCCTATATATATATATATATATTATATGATGAATTTCACAATTAAACACGTGAAATGAATGAATGCTGCAAATCCACAAGGAAAAAGAAAAACGATTCCAAGGTCTTTCGTATTCAGAGCTACACCTCCCTGACGAGGTGTAGCTCTGAATACACGAAAGGCCTTGGAATCGTTTTTCTTTTTCCTTATGGGTTTGCAGCATATATATATATATATGGCGTAGTGGTGTAGTGGTTAGCGTCGCTGACTACGAATCCATCGGCCCCCGGTTCGAGACCCGACGGCAGCCGGCGCGCAGCAAAACCCAGCTGTTCATCCTTCCACACAATAAAGAAAGTGGTTGGTAGATAAATGGGTACCCTAGGTGGCCCAGTGGTTAAGACGCTGGGCCGCTGATGGGGCGTGGTTCGGATTCCACGTTAAACTGTAGGTCTAAGGTGGAGTGAAAAGCTTGACCTTCGTCAGAATGAACAATTCGGGCGGAAGCTAACCAAAGGTTATTAGTTTTAGGAAACTAAAACTTCGAACTTAATGCAAATACACGTTTAATGAAATGAAAATTCAATTCAACTAACCATATTCATATCGAATCTGCCTTCATATAAATTAATATCGATTGTGTCCACCCTTTTTCCTTTAAAATCGTTGAAATTGTTCTTGGGGACACTTTCAAATAATTTTATTAGAAACTCTTATGATTATGGTGTTCCACGCTTCTTTCAAGACCTTCTACGGATCATCTAAGTTGCTGGGATTTTTTTTTACTTTTTCTTTACCCAAATAGTCCCATACGGGTTCAGTGATATCGAGTTTTGTGATTTTAGGAGCCATACCACGCGTTCAAGGTCTCCAGCTTCCTCTTTCGTTTGTGAATAGGGTTTAATTATCCCATCCGCGTGCTTTGGATTATTATCTCGCTGTAAGATAAAATTTGGAGCAATAACCAATGATGGCTAGAATGGTGGATCAAAATTTGTTTGTACCTAGTAGCATTCAATATACCATCAATTTTCAACAATTTTACAATTCCATTTGAGGGGATGTACCCCTAAACTTGGAATGAATTTTCTCCATGATAACTGTTAGCTTCGAGCGAGGCTTTTTATAGGTTTCAGTCGTTCGTCGTCTCGCGTACTGTCTTCGATTACGTGCAAATAATTGAAATTTTAACTCGTCCGTCCGCACCTTTGACCATTGTTCTAAGAGTCCAATTTCTCTGTTATCGCGCATATTTTAGCCTTTAGCCTCGTCCCGCTTTCTTAATATCAACTTTCTTACTGCAACACATCCTTCAAGTCCCGATTTCAAAAGTGATCTTCGTACTGTTGATGGATGAAGAACGACACCCGACCCTTTTGCCAGTTCTATTGCCAATTCAACACTCGTCTTCTTTCTATTCCTTAAAGATAATATCTTTAGGTTTTATTCATCCTTGTTAGACAGCTTTTGGGGTCTTTCAGTCGTGGGTTTGTCAATTATATAGACGTTTCCCTGTACTTGTTGATACCACATCTTGAAAATCGAGTAATGCGAGCTATTTCACTCAATGTTTTTCCTTTATTATACAGAAACACAATTCTATGGCGGTCTTCAACTGAAATTTTAGCTATTTTGTTTAAACCAAACAGTTGATCCCGGTTGATCTTTATTTTGCGGTACAAAAAGTAACCTGAAGGATTTGTAGAGAGGAAAAAAAAATTATTTTAATAACAATGAAAACATTACAATGTTTCATCAATTATATATGAATGTTAAATGTTAAGGATTAGCTACTACAATACTTAATATTAGCTGCTCATATACAGTTTGCTTTGAATTGTTGTGATCACGATATTTTCAAGATTCTGATTAAAGTGGATTAAAGGTTGCTATATAGTTTATATCAATGGATAATTCTGTATAAATAGGGTTAGTTCAATTTGATTCTCATTTCATTAAAAGTATATTTGAATTGAATACAAAGTTTTAGTTTCCTTATGCATCAGAGTGGAAACGTGTCAAATGTCTAAGATTTTTACACAGCAGTATATATATATATATATACCTTTCACTCTTTCAGGTGTTCAATGCGATGATTCTTCATTTCACGGAAGTCAGACTTATTTCCTCTCCTCTCGAGTAGAGAATTGGTTTCTCGCGCTCTCCACTTCACATAGCAGGTACTTCCGGCTCATTTGGTATTGCTCTGAACCAGGCGTCTAGTCTTCTTTTCAAGATTTTCACTACCACACCACTCGTGTTCCGTATTTTCTTGGGCATCTGGTTGAGCAATCTTGGCCCTCTCAAAACAAAGCTATTTTTCTCCAAGGTTGAGGATATTCCCCGGCCAAGCTTCAGTTTGGGAACGAACACGACACATTCTTCCTTTCCTACTTTCCACTGTTGTTTGAGTGGTTGTAGGGTTCAAAGTAAGAGTAGGGACTAGTTTCTCCATTATTTTCCAAATGTAAATAATGGTGTACCGGTACCTCTCTTTTCTTTTTCCAGCGAATATAAATTTAATTCACGTAACCTTTTCCAGAAATTTCGTTCTTTGTATCCATTGATCTTGGCTGCGAAACTTCTCTGAATCCTTTATAGTTGATTAATGTCTTCTTTTTTATATGGGGATGTTAAGACTGAACAATACTCCAACTTGGAAATGATCAGTGTCTTGGACAAAAGATTCATTATATTTCTGTCCCTTTTTTTGAAGGTTCTTGGTATCTGTCCAGTTATTCTTTGTGCTTTGTTTACTCCGATCTTATTTCGTGTTTCAAATTTCATGTCATCATTCATTCCTGAATCTTTTGCTTTAAAATTTCTCTGAATTTCCTCTCCATTTGGGGCACAGTATTCCAGGGATATATATATGTGTGTGTGTGTGTGCCCGCGCGAGAATAAGTAACTATTATAACTGAATAATAATTTCATTCACTCTCGATGAAGGGGATAACATTACTTTAAAAAAAAAAACCCTGCTTAATATCGCTTTTCTCACAGTTGAGTTGAAATTAGGACCAACTGAAAGCGTCATTGGAAAATCCCTTAGACACAACCGCGATACACTGAACCCCTCCCCACCCCCAAACAATTCTGGGTTTGGAATTCGCGCGTTGGTCGTCGTGGAGTCTAGAAAGCCGAAGTACCGTTTGAGAAAATGGCATCAACCGATGATGGTGTAAAGTTTGTCGAAAGGAAAATTTGAAAGGTCATTCGCTTCTTTGAAGTCAAGCAAAAGAGTTGTATTGGCCCGGGGGCCGCGGTTGGCTCATGGTCAGCCCACGGCTGTGTCTGAACGTCATCATTCTACGTTGGACAGCGCCGTTGAATTTAATTCATGAGCGAGGAGGGGGGTTCACTTTGACCAATATCACCATTTTGGACGAGTTAAATAATATACTCTCTGTGGGTTAGAAATATATATATATATATATATATATATATATATATATATATATATATATTAGGTGTACAGAATTCGTTTAATTGATGGGAATAAAGGATTAAATTCGAGCATTGAACTGAAAAACAAAATCTGATATAATTAAAAAAAAGTCCGAAAATCAAAATGACGGCATCATTCGGTATGAGAGAGAGAGAGAGAGAGAGAGAGGAGAGAGAGAGAGAGAGAGAGAGAGAGACACACACACACACACACACGAAAGTGAAAGATAAAAAAAAAGTGCCCAAAGATGAAAGCAGCAAACTAGGCCGCCATCTTGTATAATAATAAACACAGAACCAAAGCAAACACACAGTCGGGAGAATGTGTATTTACACACCTAAAAAGATTAGCAGCCAATACTTAACAAACTAATACATCATATTCCAAAGTATACAAATATATATACGCGCTAAAATGCTAAAATTGTACGGTACTGAAAGAGGCTGTATGAAGTAGAGATTTACAACAAAAATTATCAAGGAAAGAATTTCAAGAAACAACTAAATACCATTAACAAACGCACAAACTAGCTATTAATCTTCAAATGATAAACAGCTATTTGTTATATAAGCACTCCAGTACACCCCTAAACCCCTAGGTGGGGGCTGTGGAGTGTGAAGTAAAGGGGACCTCCTTATCTCCACACTTTTATGACGAAATATTTTTGCTCTTGAAAACCAAAGTATTGATACATAAGGTTCCTTTTTGACGGAATTAGATAGACATTTTAAAATAAATAGACATTAATGACGAAGGATATTTTTTTCCCTTCAAGTAGAGAAATCAACATTTTTGGGTGTCCGAAAAGTCGCCTACCCAAAGGAAATTACATGATTTAAATGAATTAATTACATTATATTACATCAACGTACTTGGAGCTGATTTTTCATTATGCAGGAAGGAGGAGCCAAGGCGAACGCCCGCAAAAATGATCCCCCATCCCCAATAAAAGGAGAAGAAAAGAGCCGAAATCAAGGTCCAGAGTTTTCCCGGAGATGCTTGGACGCTCTCCGCGTTTGAAAAATTGGAGGTCACAGACATGGGGAAAGATTAACCGAAGAAGGCCGTTCCAGAGGTGACCGGTTGAGTAGATGAAAGCCCGAGAATATCGATTAACCCTCTTGCATTAGAGAGTGGGACGGAAAAAGGATGAGAATGTATCGAAAGTCTAGTGCCGCAAGCTCTCCTTAGAAAAGGAGTCATAGGGGAACATTCTCAACATTTTTGATGTGGTTCCAGAAACGCATGTTAGAGTTTCAGGGTATTTATCACTGGGTAGTAACTTTTCGGACACCCATGGATGAAAACATCGAGTTTTTATACAAAATTAAGTCACTATCATACGAGGCCCTCCTAGGAAGAAGTGGCTAAACGACAAAAGTAAAAAACACCAGAAAAACGTAAAGTTCCACCAAATTTGAAAGTTGAATAACTTTTTATCTTTTTAAGATATTTCCGAGGTTTAAAATGAGGATAAATTTTTTTACAAAATTTGTTAGAAAGGAAACGGGTGCCAAGAATGCCCTCCCACCAACAATTGATGGGGTGTAAGGGGAGGAAGTAATGTGGTGTCCTACGTACACTCGAGGTGAATGTAAAAACTTGGTCTGATCACCTCTGA
The DNA here is from genome assembly GCA_023014485.1 of Bathynomus jamesi. Classification (NCBI taxonomy): domain Eukaryota; kingdom Metazoa; phylum Arthropoda; class Malacostraca; order Isopoda; family Cirolanidae; genus Bathynomus; species Bathynomus jamesi. The sequence goes on from JAJOZX010001159.1 coordinate 79,802, forward strand.
CTTTTTCCACAGAGCTCGACCTGTTTCACTCAAATTACTAGTACTTTCTTCCGGATAGGGTCTCCTACGTAAAACTGCTTAGGTGAATTACGCAACTTTCAAACAGCCCTGAGAAGTCTCCACGATTCTTGATCCAATTCCTTCCGTCTGTGCCAGTTTGCAGCCTACATTGAGTTCTTCCTGGCTGGCCATCTATCTCTCCCGCTTTAAGCTTGGGTGGGTTCATTGTATTCTTTATACCCGTTAAACTGGATTTATTGGCAGACCCACGAGTTGTTCAGCGCGTCCCCTTTGACCTTTCCCTTAAATAAAATAGGTATTTGAAAATACAATTTACCCTGCTATAAATGCCTATATACAGTATTTTGTATTTAAATTCTTACGTGACCTCCCATAATCCAATTTTGAAAACTCATTAACTTTCCAGCAGTATAAAGCTATAAACCACAATTTTCTTTTCAGTTATCAGTTATGCTGGCCTACCTTATATTTCAATTTATGTCCAAACTTTAGCTTTAACCACAATGAAAAGTTTGGCATTAATGGTGCACCGACTCCAAAGGAAGTAAAGTGACACAAATTCTCCATTTAATCATATTGTTAATCTAAAAGTGACTCCACCAAATCTGACACTAAACCCTTCAGCTAAGAATGACCAGATCTGGTAAATTTCTGCCGGATTTCTCAACTTGGGCTTTAATTTACCGTTTGATCACTCTCGTCTACTCTTCTCTAAATTTGTCTTTGTATTTTTTTATACGACATTAATGTAGGGACAATGTTCACTGTAATTACAATATTTATGGCCTAGTTCTGAGCCTTACTCTTATTATTGTAGGCGAGTCTTTTAACCCTACCGAACTCACCATAGTTGAACTGTACTTATTTTTACAAACCTACCGCGAGTTAATTTAAAGCTCACGTTGATTTTTCTAAAACAGTTTTAGAAATTTGAGCATGAACGCATTACTTCTCATCGCCGCAAAATTGGGCCTAGAATTTTGCTTCTTTAGCGTCCTGTCGATAGAAATAATCTTGTCATTTAACACCCTTTTGTACCAGCGCACTAGACCTACTACCCTAACTCTATTTACATTTGACATTTTACGGCAAGGCTGTGGAAAACGGGGCACGGACAAAAACTCACCGGACAAAAACTCACCATTTAAATGCAAGAGGACAAAAACTCACCTGACAAATATTTTTGTGAAATACATACACTCTAGTCTAGATCTTAAGATTTTAAGATCTCAAGATTTTAGACTCATTGTAGATAATTACTCTTCATCTTTCAAATTGTTCTGTTTTTAACCAACCAACCCAGTTAGGTCAATTGAATGCCCGGTTAGGTCAATTGAATGGTAGGTTAGGTCAATTGAATGCCCGGTTAGGTCAACTGTACGCCCTTGGCGATTGGTTAGGTTAAGTCATGATATTTCCGTTAAAAACACATTAATTATTTAAAGTGCTCTAACATGTTTGTTTTTCATTTCTCCAAAAAAAAAAAAAAGTTATTTTTGAAATGAGTGACCAAAACTACATTAGTATACCCTATACCGATTTGGTTAAAAATAGAACAATTTAAAAGATGAAGAGTAATTATCTACAATGAGTCTAAAATCTTAAGATCTAGAGTAGAGTGTATGTATTTCGCAAAAACATTTGTCTGGTGAGTTTTTTCCTCTTTTGCATTTGAGTGGTATTTTTGTCCGGTGAGTTTTTGTCCAGTGAGTTTTTGTCCTGGAATCGTGGAAAACACTACTCAAACATTAACATTGTGGGACGGGTTAAGACTATGATGGAGCGTCCTTGGGAGAGTTCAGTGAAAATAGTGGACTTAACTCCTGAAATTAAGAATCTGAATAAAAGGGTTAAAGACAGGGTGTAGATGACCTATGAACTGAGCATTTAAATTATGCTAATGACGTGGTAAATCTTCAAATCTCATTGCTTTTCTGAACAATACTTTCTCATTTATACTCCTGCAAAATTTAGGAGGGTATACATTATGCCTGTTGTGAAAAATAAATATGGGAACATTCTAACCAGCGATAATTACAGGCTTGTTGCTTTGCCTCCTGCTTCTGAAAATTACTCGAGGAACTTATATGCTACGCCGATTAAATGATTATTTGTGAACATCATCTAATCAATTTGGTTTTAAGTAAAAGATCCCACGCAATCAATTTGTATATTTATGCAGTGAAGGAAATTGTATTTGAATACATTGACAGTAAATCAACTATTTACGGATGTTTCTTGGATATAAACGAGGCTTATGATACAGTGAATCATAATATTCAGTTTAAAATATGAGAAGACAGGAAGGTTCCATTTTGTCTTAAATATATTTAAATTGGTACACTTACCAAAATGTATTGTCAGAGTGTTTTGGGTCCTTGTGCGGAGTGAGACAAGGTTCCTCGCTCTCTCCTCTGCTGTTTAATGTGTATATTGATGGCTTAATTACGGCACTTAATGAGGCAAAAGTTGGATGGTGTACAGATAACATAAGGATAAATAACTTAGTGTATGCCGATAAGCCCTTCAGTTGAAGGTCTGGATAATTCTCTAAAACATGGCGAGTTATATTCGCAGAACCATGATCTTAATGTTAATGTTGCTAAAACTATGATTATGTATGTCCATCCCTAAACCTCTAATCAGTCAGCTAATATTATTTTCAAAATGAAGAGTGAACTAGGAGAGCAAATACAAGAATTTAAGTATTTGGGTTAAATTATTACCAGCTCCTTCAGTGATAACTCAGACATAAGAAAACAATATAGAAAATCATGTGTTAAAGCAAACATGATTATAAGGAATTCTAGATTCTGCACAAGCGAAGTTGAAGACATTTTCTTTCCTACTTTCTGCACTAATATTTATAGGAGGCAACTTCGGGCTAATTATTATACATAAATATAAAATACATATATATAAATGGAAGTTATTTTCGTCAATAAAATTTGGTGCTCTTCCAATATGTGCTCTACCGCGAAACTGTGATCTACCATATTCCAATACGTGCTCTACCGTGAAACTAGCCTTATAAGGCTAACTAACGAAAATCATGACTTAACCTAACCAATCGTTAGGTCAACTATACGCCCTTGACGATTGGTTAGGTTAAGTCGTGATATTTTCGTTAGTTAGCCTTATAAGGCTAACTAACGTACCTGCTGCTAATCCGAATAATCTAAGGTAGATCACGTATTGGAATGTAAATTTTCGCGGTAGAGCACATATTGGAAGAGCACCTAAAATTTTCCAGTTTATATATATATATATATATATATATATATATATATGGGAATGAACTCAGAATGGTCCCCTGAGTTTTTATGATACACACAGATAATGGAACAAGGAACTCTTCTGAATTTAATTATCCCAGAAGAGTTCCTTGTTCCATGCACGGTCTGTGTATCATATATATATATATATATATATATATATATATATATATATAGTAGTGGTGTACATCGGCCAAATTCAGCAATTCTCTCATATCACCGATTCTTTGAAATTTTAAAATTTTATTACAAACAAAATCTATATCTATGGAAAACTAAACAGACCAAAACACCACTATTTATGATAATTTATACTCATTTCAAAGTGTAATTATATAAAATAATATTGGTGCTACTATAGCGTGATTCCTACGGTGACTTCGATACCAACGAAAATATCACGACTTAACCTAACCAATTATCAAGGGCGTCCAGTTGATCTATTATTAATTATAACATTGTTTCTGGAATAGTATTTACTAATAGATCAACTGTACGCCCTTGATAATTGGTTAGGTTAAGTCGTGATATTTTCGTTGGTATCGAAGTCACCGGTAGGAATCACGCTATAGTAGCACCAAAATATTTTACATTCACGAAAAAGGGAAAGCTTAATAAGTTAAGCTGCCCATAAATTGACATTTTTTAATTAGTTAATCTCTAACTATTGTGATCTCCAACTTGATATTAATAATAAATCTATATTAAGTTGTACTTTATAACTTATATATTAAACCATCGTATTATATTGACTTTATTTTAAGTATTTTAATAATTTTTAATAATTTTATAAACCTAATTATATATCCATTTTTGGGTGCTACTGTAGATGCGGTCTACCTACGATTCGGCGGTCTACTTTTAATTATAAGCTCTTATCTTTTACTAATTGTTTGTTTACATCCCATTGTCAATCGCCCTTGACGATTGGTTAGGTTTAGTCATGATATTTCGTTAGTTTTAACGAAAATATCATGATTAAACCTAACCAATCGTAGGTAGACCGCATACTACAGTAGCACCCATTTTTTTTTTTATTCAAATTGGGTACTAGGGACTCGAAATTTTAATGAAATTTTTTTGTTGTTGTTGATATTGTTGAAGAAAGAAAATACCCATCAGCATAAAGAAAAACAATTACTTTAAATGTTGGTATTCAATTTATAAAAGTAAAATAAAATTATTTTATCATTTTACTGAGTAATAAACTTTTTAACATCATTTTAGCTACGGTATATGAGTAACAAATTCTGGTACCATATATAGTAGAGTGAGTTAAGGAAAAGCATTTAAACAAATTTGAATTTAAAAATATGAAAATTGAAAGTTTTCACGGGTCTTTTCGGTTTTAGGTCCGGCATTGGATTTTTTCCATGTTTTTGGTATAGGCGTAGATTTTTACGCTGATTCCATTCTGCATCCGTTTTTGGAGAAATAAAACACGAAAAACGTTATGGCCCAAAACTTGTATTCAAATATCCACCTATACCTAACCTAACCTAACCTAACCTAACCTAACCTAACCTAAACTAACCTACCCTAACCTAAACTACTTCTGCTTATATAGGGTGAACCAAATGTAGGTGGACAGTAAATGATAACGTTTATTTTGAGAATACATATTTAATTTTTTGTATACTATAATACAAAATAAAATTTAAATAAATTTAGTTATAATATTTAATATAATAAACACAAACACCATAGTTATAATGAACCATAGTTATAATATAATATAACACAAACCGTATTCAACCTACTGTCCACCTACTTTTGGTTCACCGTGTATTCAGTTTTTTATATTTTTCAGATTTCATACTGTGCACTATGTTGGAATAAATTTGAAGGGTCGTTTACGAATTTGAACAGGAGAAAGCTGCTGTTACGTTCTTTCAGACAACGATATGATTCCACGCTTAAAACTGTGTAAGAAGAAGCATGACATGACGCTGTCCTACCGCAGGAATAACGGCAACGTCATGTGGCGCTGAATGAAACGGTCGTGCGACGAGCGGGTCTCGGTGCGGACTGGAACATGGCTCGAAGATTCCAAGCTTCCGCTAAAGAAAGTGGCTCTGTTTTGTTATTGCTGATGTTATGAATACACCAGCATCGAGTTGTGTGAGCGCGAATTTGGCATCAATCACGAAACGATCGTCGACTACAACAACTTCATGCGCGAAGTTTGTGCCGACTCGCTGTTGAAGCAGCCAGTCACTATCGGTGGGCCAGAGCACACTGTAGAAATCGACGAAAAACTGTAAACGTAATAAACTTGCACATAACTTTTTCGTGTTTATTTCTCCAGAAACGGATTGCGGAAATGGAATCAGCGTAAAAATCTACGTCATACCAAAAATATGAAAAAAAATCCAATCCGGACCTAAAACAGAAAAGATCCGTTTTCACATTAGACAAGTAAATTTATGAAGGGAATTGATTTTTTAAAATATAGGCAAAGAATCGTCATCGGCAAAATTCTGGATCGGTACATCACTAATATATATTGTGTCCCAAAAAAGTGGCCACCTTTCTTCGATGGGCCAACAAAAACCACAGTTCCGAGAATAACTAAATGAAACAGAAATCATATTAAATCTCGCTCTTTCTCGCACCAAGCCAAAAACCTCTACGACAATTTTACTTCTTCTTTCCTTCCTCTTTTCCATTCTGACGTCTCAGCTGCCGTCTCTTCTTCTGATATAGCTGAACTCTTCGCTCAAACTTCCGCCTCCAACTCAACTTTTGAAGACTCCGATGGTGTTCCTCCATCTTCCCCCACTTCTGACTTAATTATGTCTGAAATTAGAATCTCTTTTAACGTTGGTTTTTTTCTGCCCTATCTGGACTCAACTCTAGGGGTCCCTCCTGTTGTTCTCAAGAACTATCTTCTGTGCTGACAGCCTGATTAGACAAATTCTTTCGTCTATGTCTTTCATCTGCTACTTTTACTAAATGATGGAAGTTTGCTCTCATTCAGCTCCCCAAAACAAGGGTAACTGCTTTCAACCTTCCAACTATCGTTCAGGTGCCTTCATATTTTGCCATTCTAAAGTTTTTGAATCTATCCTTAATTGGAAGATTCTTAAACACCTCTCTTCTTACAATCTTCTTTCAGATCGTCAGTAAGGGTTTCGCGAGAGAGGCTCTATTGGTGACGATCTTCTTGCGTATATCTCTGACTCTTGGTCATCCTCTTTTCGGGATTTGGGTGAAACCTTTGCTATTGCGCTTGACATATCAAATCCTTAATTTCTAAACTGTCCCCGTTCCGTTTCTTTCCTTCTATCTATGCCTTCCTCTCTAATTTCCTTTCTGACGAAACTGTAGCTGCGGTTGTAGATGGCTACTGTCTTAGACTAAATCTATTAATAGTGGTGTTCCTCAGGGCTCTGTGTCCTGTCACCCACTCTTTTCCTTTTACTTAATTATCAATGCTCTGTTAAGTCGTACTTCCTGTCCTATCCACTCCTATGTCGATGAATACAATCTTCACTTCACCCGCTTCACAAAACATCCTTCTCAACAGTCACTCCATGTTTCGCGTGAGATGGTTATGGCGCACCTGACCTCTGACCTTTATACTATCTCTAATTAGGACAGACACCGTAGTTTTCAAATGCCTCAAAACTCATTTCCTTCATCATCCTACTTGTCGCAACCTTCCACACAATTATCCTTTATCTCACAATGTATAACTCAATCTTTCCTCTTCTCATGATCTTTGCTGAAAGATCATATATACTCCTTCTAAAACGCTTCTAAAAGGTTAGGTGTGTTGTAACCGACTCCGCAGTTTCTTCACCCACATTCAGTTGCTGTCTCTGAACGGGAGTTTTGTCTACCCCTGTATGGAGAGTACGCTTCTCATGTGTTGGGTGGCTCAACCCACACCAGCTCTACTTGACCAGGTGAAATCTCTTCAATTCCCGCCTTTTTACTGACTCTCTTCAATTCCTCTCTTTACTATTACTAGTATAACGGAGACTGCTGTTTTGAACTCTCTAACTGCGTGTCTCGTTCTTTAATTAAAGAGCGCTTTCAGTACTAGACTTTCAACACATTCTCACCCCTTTTCTGTTCAACTCTCTAACGCAAGGGTTAATCGGTATTTTAATTTTTCATCTACTCAACCAGTCTACTCTGGACGGGGTGGCGTAGTATCGCGATACAAGTATCGCCATACATTTTCTGTATCTTGTATCGTTCGCGATACATTTTTTCTGTATCTTGTATCGTATCACGATACATTTTTTATTATTTGTATCTATCGAAAGATACGATACAAATAAGGTGTCAGTAATGCGATACTTTATCATAGACTCAGTCAGTGAGCTTTCCCCTCCCCTATCCACTTCTCCGCTCCCCATCCCCCAATCCCACTACACTGTTTCGGTTGAGAGACTTTTTAGCATAGCTAGAAATCTCTTTTCAAAAGAAACAAAATGTCTGATGAATTGTTTGAGATCACTGTTTGTAATTAAGTTGTTTCATAATATATATATATCGTACGAGATACATTTTTTGCCAATGTATCGAGTATCGTATCGTTTTACTTTTTTGGGGCCCCGATACACCACCCTGAATCTGGAAGAACTTTCCTCAATCCATCTTTCCCTTGTCTATGAATTTTTACCTTGATTTGTTACTCTTTTTCTCCTTTTATACAGGGGGGGGGGGAGGGATACATTTTTGCGGGCGTTCGCCTTGTCTCTTTTCTCCTGTTTAAAAACGTAATAATTTTATATTTTCTGCAGGGTTAAGTTATAAATGCGTGTATATGAAAGGTTAGAAATTTGTAACAGTTTTCCATACAGGGTTAACGCAAAAATAAGATTCTCTATCCTTCGTTTGAGGATTAAAAAAACCATTATCGATTAGAAAAACTAATTGATCCCTTGGGAGATTAAAGTGATTATATAAATTCACTTTTTAAGTGCCACTCCCCCTCCCTCCCTCCGTGCCAGTGCCACCCCTCAAACACTCACGCCACAAACCCGGAAAAACTGTTTTTCTGCCACCAAAGTGATGTTGACCATGGGAACAACCATACGAATGATAAATTCAATTAACCATACATAATAATTAACGATAAGTACGCTTATTTTCTAAGTGGTTGAATGAACTATATTAGATTTGGTTGTATTAGCTTTCCGTGTAGTTCTACACATATAAACAATATCTGTCTTCTTCTTCTCTTCGCTTTGATGACTAAAACATCTGTATTTTAGGTACAGATAAGAAAAGTGTACAGACTAAATAAAAGAAAAAATTGCACGGGTAACTCAGTTTTAAATTTGTTTTTAGAAATTCCTTTTATATACGAGTAAAAAGTACTCTCTCTCTCTCTCTCCTCTCTCTCTCTCTCCTCTCTCTCTCTCTCTCTCTCTCTCTCTCTCTCTCTCTGCGTGGCGTGTGTATACATGGCAAATTCTTAAAATCCAAAAGTGAAGATAAGATAATAAAAAGCAGAAGTATTTGTGGATGAACTATGCTTTGAACTGATAACGAAAAATCCGACAAAATTTTATATCACATATATATATATATCTATATATATATATATATATATATATATATATGATGAATAAAAACCACGAAGGAAAGGAAACACAAATGGTGCTCAAGCGCTTCCTGAGGATGTCATTAGACGAAAGCGCTTGAGCACCATTTTGTGTTTCCTTTCTTCGTGGTTTTTATTCATCATAAATATTTTCACGTGTTACTTTCGTGAAATAATTTTCATATATATATATATATATGAAAAATTATTTCACGAAAGTGACACGTGAAAGTATTTATGATGAATAAAACCACGAAGGAAAAAGAAACACAAAGGGGTTCTCAAGCGCTTTCGTCTAATGACATCCTCAGGACACTAGACGAAAGCGCTTGAGCACCCCTTTGTGTTTCTTTTTTCCTTCGTGGTTTTATTCATCATATATATATATATATACATACACTTCATATACTTAATTCAAAATACAAAATTTACTAAATTTCAAGTAAAATGAACTAAATTACAAGTCGGACCTAAACTTTAAAATTTAAAAAATTAAAATTAAGTAAGAAATATGTTAAAGTTAAAACAATTTAAAATAATTTACACAAAACTGTTAAAAAAAAGTAAAGTTCTTCGTGACTAAAAGGATACCTCATCGCCATTGATGGACACCGCTTTAATTAAGTTGATCTACGTACTAATTCGATGGAGGACCGTCCTTTGTGTCGATAATGTAGCGACTCGTGGTTCGAATCCCACGTAAAGCTGTAAGTCCCCTCCGTCACAAAACTTTAGCTGTTGCGAAGGAGATTAAACACCCAATCATTACTTTAATATATATATATATTATATATATATATATATATATATATATTATATATTGTTGGTGGTGGTGGTGGTGGTGGTGGTGTGGTGGTGGTTAGCCGATCAGCCCACCCTGATCGAGCAAGCTGGCGGCACGCGGGTAACCGATCGCCCTCTCCGAGTGGACCAGAGGTTCGGCGCACTAGTGATGTTGTGTTGTGTTCTATGTTGTGCTAGAGCGGTACAGTCTGTCATAATGTGTTCAATTGTTTGGTGTGTCCTGGCACAGGTGGCAGGTGTCGTCTGTGTTTATATGTCTGTAAGTTGGGGTGATGTCCACATCGGAATCGTGCTAAGTTAACTCGATCCGATCTGCTCAGCTGGTCTCTGACCTGTTAATGGGTGCGGCTTCGCACCTAGGACCACATTCGGACCGAGTCGTGTCAGTGCTTTTGGGTTAGTTGTGTGGTGTGTGTGTGTGTTTTCTGTACTGGTGTTCTTTTGTGTTGCTTGTTAGCAAGGTGATGGTTGATTTTGTGGGCGCTACTTTGAGTCTATTGTGTGTGAGCCAGTCTTGTATACTGTTTATGTATGTT
>JAJOZX010001159.1:95000-540000 GCA_023014485.1 Bathynomus jamesi
AAATGAGCGCAGGAGCATCGGAGCTTGTGAAGGGCTGATGTCAGTCCACCAGCCTGCAAAAATGAAGTCAAGAAGATATCCTCTACTACGTTACGTGATATAAATTTCATAATTTATTGTTTAACAAATAATTTGATAGTTAACTGTAAATAACCAGTGTAGTTGATACCATTTAATCATTCTTGTTTATGTTAATTTAATTATAAAGTACAGTGTGAATAGCACTTAATAAATTTTCATATGTGAGGGACCTCTCACTGCCTTCTTCGTCCCCCCAAGCCAATTTGAAATGACGCCCCTATATATATATATATAGTGTGTGTGTGTGTGTGTGAAATTAAGGAGCACTATGAATTATATACACTAACAGGGTTATAATAAATGTTCGAAATGCGCACTGTTAACTTCGAGTCACAAGTTAACGGTACTCAGTTCAAATATATATATATATATATATATATATTATATATATATATATATATACACCCTGGCTAGTGGTTAAAACGCTGGGCTGTTGGTGGGCGTGGTTCGGATTCCACGTTAAACTGTAGGTCTAAAGTGGAGTGAAAAGCTTGACCTTCGTCAGAATGAGCAATTCGGGCGGAAACAAACCAAAGGTGTGTGTGTGTGTGTGTGTGTGTGTGTGTGTATACACACACTTACTTATGAGGGTTTGAACGACGGTTCAGGATCGACCCGCGTTGTATACCTCGTGTGTATATATATATAAAAAATGATATGGTTATGGCTCCTTTTGGCGTAGGGATATGGCGACCGCACCACCCGCCAACAGGCGCAACTAGCCCCGCATCTCTCGCGATACAGGAGGTGGAGGACTGGGTTGGGAAATATCATTCCCTCTTTCTCCCCATGATGGACCCCAATAGCTTCGGGTAGTATTCAGGTTTCTGCCTTCTTATCCCAAGTTTGGGACACGAAATTTTTGATAATGAATGAATGATATGGCATCTGACTTTTGTCACACCGTATATATCAATTGTAAGCTTTTAAAATGCATCTGTTATAATAGACAGTACTAGAGAGTGTGGTTGAAAAGTCACGATCATGTGAAACATTTACTTTACCGCTTCTGCAATATGATTTTTAACAACTGCAAACATCAATCAACAGTTTCTCTATGAATTCCATCATGCGCGTCTTACGGGTTTAACCTTGCAGTTTGCTGTATGTTGCGAGTAGGTCAGAACAAAGCCGCGCTGATCGTAAATTTTCGAACACCCTGTTCATATATATATACAGGATGTCCGAGAATTATCTGTACAATTTTTGGCTGTTATTAAAAGTCAACCATGAAGTGTAGAAATTCCAGTGTTGTCCCATTTTACAGAGAATCTCATTAAGTTTTTTCTGATACCAAGTTCTGACAAGTTTTTTAGAAATTCCAGTGTGTCCGAACATTATCTGTACAATTTCATCTTCTAATAAAATTCTTGATAACGCACGTAAAATTCTTAAACAAGATTATTTAGAATCTGTATTTTCAAAAGTTTCTTTTATTAAAGTAACGTTGTTACAAACATTCGATATGTGCACCATTAGTGATTCGCAAAACATCCAATCGATACTCCAAATGTTGCCATGTACGCTGCAGCATATCCATATCAATTCGCTCAATAGCAACTGTGATTCTTGCTTTTAAATCATCATGTCTGTCACCCGTACATTTCTAAAAAACTTGTCAAAACGTGGTATCAGAAAAAACTTAATGAGATTCTCTGTAAAATGGGACAACACTGAAATTTCTACACTTCATGGTTGACTTTTAATAACAGCCAAAATTGTACAGATAATTCTCGGACACCCGGTATATATATATATATATATATATATTAATATATATATATATATATATATATATATATATATATATATATATTATATATAATACGTACAGGGTGATTCAGAAGTCAGGTTATATAGGGCTTTTCTCTTTCTTTGCAGGTAATGAGTTATGAGATGTTATCGAAGGAGGAGCGCATTGATGTGATATTCCTAGCTGGCTGCAAGTGCATTGCCGTTAACGGTGGCCATATCGAACATGTGATGTGACTATTCCCTGTATCATTACATAATACATATTTCCCTATGTAACCTGACTTTTGAATCACCTGTATATATATATATATATATATATATATATATATATATATATATATATATAGTTTATTGTATATTAAGTTTGCCAATCTATAATTAATATTTATAAAGTTATTAGGTAGGAGAATTTTTACGCAAATATTAACTAAATTTTTAGCTGATTGAGGCTTCGAAAAATTTAGAATATCACAGATAATCCATATTTCGGGAAGATTTAGGAAGATAAGATAAGGATTCTTCTACGAAAAGACACGTAGCCCCATCTGTTCCACTGCGCCTCTTTGCTTTAGTCTAAATCAGTATTTTCTAACCGAGATGCCTCGGTACCCCGGGGTGACCCAGGTGCCTCCTAGGGGTGCCTTAAAAGTATCATAAAAACGACAAAAATAAGTCATTCAAAAGTTACTCTACCAATCGAAATTTCCAATTCCGATGAAACATTCATTATTTATTATTTACGTACGGAAACTATCGCCAGTACTGTAGGTTATCTCACCCCCCCCCCCCCCCCACCACCACCACCAATTTTGACAGAATATTTTCGTTAAAACTAACGAAAATATCACGATTTAACCTAACCAGTTATCAAGGGCGTACAGTTGATCTATTAGTATAATAATACTATTCCAGAAACAAACATGTTATAATTAATAATATCAACTGTACGCCCTTGATAATTGGTTAGGTTAAGTCGTGATATTTTCGTTAGTTTTAACGAAAATATTCTGTCATAATTGGCGGGGGAGAGATAACCGACAAGTACCCTATCGCCATTTACGCATTGCTCGACAACAATCGGGGCTTTCAAATTTTTCAAATTCTTGTGCTTGCTGAATACCAATTAATAGATTCGATACAGTTTCAAAACCCGATTAGTGCGTAAACAGCTCTAATTGGTTTTAAGCGGGGCACGCGCACTACTCAACGGTGAAGAACGACAAACGGTAATGTGGTATGGGCTTAAATTTATGCGCAAAACTAAAAAAAAAAATGCTCCCTAAAATTCATAAATTCTCAAAAAGGGAAAACTATGATTGGTCCAAGAAGTTGTTATAATTTTATCAAACTTCTTTTTGCGTAAACTCAATATAAATATGAAATTTCCAAGTCATGTTGTACATAAAATGAAAGTAGACTAATCACATAGCTACAACCTAGTCTACTGCTATGGTACCAACCTTAACAGGCCTAATTTTATGTCATCTGCCCCATTTCTAAGTCATTTAGGAATCTTGTCAAAAGCATTAAAGTCCATATAGATGATAGGCCTCCTTGATCAACATGCAGGCTTGGTAGATTGTTAGTCGTAATGTAGGCTGTCATCTACAGGACATATACAAGTTCCATAGCTTTTAGGCCTACAAGAGTACTAGGTCTAGAGACCCTGGCTAGTAGCTTATAGGCCTACAGGATTTTTAGACCCTATATAGCCTAGTGACCAGTGGCCTGCAGAATTCGTAGCCCTACCGCAAGTTTACAGACCCTATAGGCTAGTATAGGGCATAGGGCCCAGCCTATTGGCTCACAGGCTATACTGAAGTAACAGACCACTGCAGGAGCATTTTTAAACTCCATATAAATGATAGGCCTAAACCCAAATCCATCCCTTTGGTACGATTTGATTAATACTGTAAGTTACCTAGGCTGTTCAGTATTGTGCAAGAAAAATTGTAGGCAGATTGTTAGTCCTAGCTCTTTTGCTCACGAATTATATATAGGACAAAAATGAAATTTGCCTTTACGTTTGGTTGGAATAAGAATGAATATGGTTTATTTTCAGCTGCACAATTGTGTACCTAGTGAGTGAAAGAGTTAGGACGTTTTCTATTCAGCAAAAAGTTGCTAAACTTTTAGCAAAATACCACGTTCTATTTGTTATCAAACGTTAGAAATTGTCTAAATTTTTAGATTTTTTTTTGTGGAAACTTTTAGAATTTCGTAATCATCTCAGCATATGATTAAAAGCTCAACAAGTTTTTTTGTTTACAAACAAACAGACTGTAACCTTAGGGCGGGTTGTAGAATAATATTTTGTATACGATAACATCATACAGATGTATCAATAACTAATGTTAATTATGGAGCAAGCTGTACAACACTTGTGAGTAGGCTTGCCAACCCTCCCGGAATCGTGTGTGTTCTCCCGGCTACGGGAACGTTATCCTAATCTCCCGGATATCTTACAACTTGAGATTAGTTTTCTTTAAATACAATTTGGTATCACCTTATCATTCGCATATTATTAGCCTTTAAATAATCTGGGGATTTTTTACTATTAATATGAATAACTCATATACAGGGTGTCCCATAAGTCCGGCATCATAGGAAAAATAATAAAAAAAGGCAAAACAAAAGCTTTTATTTACAGAACGTGCTCAATATGTCCACCATTGTTTTCAATACACAAATTCAGACGTGATACCCAGTCAGCAAGCACACGGTGAATGATGTCAGGAGTAATGGTGTTACATGCCCCAATAATGCGCTGCCGCAAATGTTCAACACCGCTAATTTTCTCTGCGTATACCAGCGCTTTCAAGTGGCCCCAGAGATAAAAATCTAGTGGCGTGAGATCCGGGCTTCTAGCTGGCCATTCCATACGCCCTCGACGTCCTATCCAATGACCAGGGAATTGTTGGTACGGGTATTCCCTTACTTGGGTGCTGTAATGTGCGGGAGCGCCGTCTTGCTAGAACCATGTTGGGAAATTTCCTTCTTCGTTCAAGACACTGGAAAATGCTTCTTCCTTGAGCATACGTAGGTAGGTGCCTCCAGTGACATGTTCATCGAAAAAGAGGGGGCCTATGATGCGATCCTTCCAAATGCCACACCATACCATCACCCGAGATGCACCTTGTTCCTTTGAAGAGGTATACCAGTGAGGGTTGTTTTGAGACCAGTAGCGGGTGTTCTGTCGATTTACCTCACCATTTCCATAAAAAACAGCCTCGTCACTGAACAGAATGGTGGACGGGAAATTGGCATCCCGAGCATATTGTTCCGTAGCCCATTCACAAAATTCCATCCGCCGGTCGGGATCATCATCTTCGCTTAATTTCTGTAGGATCTGAAGTTTATATGGATGCCATTTGTGAGCCTGAAGAATGCGATGGATGCTACTTTTCGACACTCCTGTCTCGGCGGACAATCGCCGAAGAGACTTATTGGGACTTCTGTTAAAATGAGCCAGGATAGCAGTCCCTGTATCATCGTCAGTGGACCTCCTTGAAGGTCCACTGCGTGGTTTATCTTCTATGGATCCTGTTTCCTTAAACTTTGCAACAAGTCTGCTAACACAACTCTGCGTTGTTGGCTCGCGGTCTGGATGCAGTCTGTTAAATTCAGCAGCGGCCTCTCTTTGACTCCGATTTCCTATGAGTAGAATTATCTGGATTCGTTCTTCCTTGCTCACAGACATTATGGCCTGTAGAAAGAGAAAAATATGAATTATGGTTTGTAGAAATAGAAAAATATGAATTTCTCCTATGATGCCGGATATATATATATATTTTCTTTTTAATTGGGGTTGTTTAACCTCCTTCACGACATCTAAGGTCATATGACGGAGGGGACCTACAACTTTACGTGGGATCCGAACCACGGGTCGCTACATAATCTGGGCGCGGAGGACGGTCTCCCATCCAACTACTACCCAGACCCAATGTCGCTTAACTTCATATATATATATATATATATATATATATATATATATATATATACAGGGGCGTCGATTGACTTAATTGACATTAGAACATGTCTTTATACCCCCTGCATATGGCCTCAAAATGCCCTCCTTGAAATTGGTCATATCTAAAACATTTCTCGGGCTTACAGCGCCCCCCCCCCCCCCCGAACCCGCCAGCTGGATCGGCTCGCCCCCACCCCCCATTATGGCCTGTATATATATCATCTCCCGGAATTGTATTTCAGAAAGTTGGCAAGCCTACTTGTGAGTACAAAGAAATTAGATGCAAATTATTAATTTTTGAAAGAGTGAGTTTTAGCAGTGATTTAGGCCTAACTAGGCTTTCTGAAAAGCCTATTCTCCCAACTTTAAGGGCTAATTATAAGGTAGGTTTGGTAGTCCTGGCTTAAAAATAATGCAAATAAGCGTACAAAGCCTAGCTTAGCAAGGGCGTGTGGCATAGCCGCATAGGCTAGGGGTGCGGTGAGCCTGACGGCACATGATATCCTTGTAAGAGGTTTCTGTCTACGCCATCTCTTGAGTATTGATAAACAGTAAACATTAAAGTGTTGTAAGAGTTTACATCCAATAAATCATAACATCAACCTATTAATAGAGGTTGTAAAAGTACACAAACGACAGGTACCTGAATGGCAGGAAATATCACAATTATTCAGATTAGCTAGGTTAACGCCTCTAGCTTTGACAAGAATGACATCTCCTATTCTAATAATTAATAATTTTTAATATTATTATGTAATAGTATATAATATTGGGCTGGCAATATTTACATGACACCAGAAAAAGGGGGGCGCCCCCCCGGCTGTATCCGCGCCTGAGCTAGTTTTTTGCCTAATTATTAATTAAATAATATACTCAAATGTTCAGAGCTTCCATATGCTATTCTGTTTGTTACTAACATCAGCTGACGAAAGTTTAGACGAAATAATAGTCTAATATAATTTTACCATATATCACATTATGTACGAAATCTAGCAAACGCGTTCTTTTCGTCAAGGCTGAGAAACGTTGGAATATTCTTAATTTTTAGAATTTCGTGTACCAAATAGAAAACGCCTTTAATGTAGGCTATCATCAATAGGACATACACAAGTCCCATAGCTTATAGGCCTACAGGAATAATAGCTGGAGGGACCCTGGTACAATAGTTTGTAGGCCTGCAGGAGTCATACAGGCCCTATATAGCTTACTGGCTAGTGTCCCGCATTAGCCTAGTCATAGCCTTACCTTAGACCAAGTCCCTATATGGGCATACGACCTACCGTAGCCTATTGGTCCACAAGCTACAGGTAACAGGAGTCACAAGGTCCTATGCTTATATGCCTAGCATATCGGCATTACTTGCAGGTCTAGGTACCAAAAGTTCGTTTAACTATAAGTTTCTAACTGACGGTAGGTTGATTGGCTAACTAGGCTAGCCTAGGATCTACCTTACTTTGATTTTTGGTGCTGGTCTGGTTTGGGATTTCTTTTAGACTTTTATTATTAAAGTTAACCTTAGTCTATGGTAAATTTAACTGACAGCCGAATAAAATAACGGTCTACGAAAAGGTAATTGCAATTAATGACGTTAGATAAAATATAGTGTCCATTAATCTTTAAAATATTTTCGCTTGCTTCCAAAATAACATTTACTTTCCTTTTTTGTCATTTAAAGGGAACTGCACAAAACATTGTCACAATGCAAGTTGTTTTGGATAAGACAATAACTATTGAATTTATGGCGGCCACTCACAGGGGTAATTGACATCATCGTCAGGTGACATTTGAAATTTTATACAGATGCACAGAAAATGTTATCAGTCTATTAAATTTAAAGTTCCAATTACAATTAAATATATTTACACAAAATCAAATGCGTATAACACTCATAAAATAATCCATTATTAAAAAACTATATTTTAAAGACTGACTGGTGGCTATTTCTGATTAGTAGAACTGTCAGAAAACGTTACAAGTTTCGAACAAAGGGGCCGTTCAAAAATTACGTAATGCTATTTTTGCTAAAACTTGACACTCCCAGGGCCGGATTAAGCATTGTTAGGGCCGGGCGCAATTAATATTTTCGGGCCGGTGTCACTAGAAAAACACTAGCAAAACACAATTTACCTGATACATCATACATGAGTAATGTGATCAGCTGACTGGGATCGATCAACAGAAAACGAAACAAAAACAAAGATGTGATTACAGAAAATGTATACTTTGTTCACATAAATGGGATACTAAACTAGGTTTTGTAGAAGCGGAATCTAGAATTTTTTTTTCTTCCTCACGGTCGACCAATTATTTCAACGGTAGATTATAGCGTTTCCATAGTTTCTTGGGGTCGGTCAGCATCTGGGGCCGGGGGCAAATGCCCCCTTTGCCCCCATTATAATCCGCTACTGGACACTCCCCACCCACCCCTGTAATGCTCCGTAACGCTAGACCAGAAACCCCTAAGATGTTATGTAACACTTCCCCCACCCATTCCCCACCCCGATTAATAGTGACGGCTGGATATATCGCGCACACACACACACACACACACATATATACACATCACATCACATGATCTTACGTCACACAGCACGCAGATTTTGTCATCTCGCGAAATTTTATACGTTATATTTACTATTATTATTATTGAATGGTTTGATCAGGACGACGTCGACATGGACGATTTAGAAATTCCACCTAATTTATCTGTCGTCATGGGTACACCACTATTTTCTCCTGAATCTCGACGACAACCGTGGGAAGATGCCATTTAAATACAGCGATATGCTTGTATCATTAGCGTTTATCCTTTATTCTTATTGTCTGTTATCATTGTGATTAGTGGTTGGAAGCTTTACCCTACCTATTACACAGGTCAACAAAAAAATTTTTTTGTTTCGTTGCCAAGGAAATTCGTACGAATTTAGGGTATTTTGGGGTTGCTGAATTCCAAAATGAAAGTAGTTTTTCCGATTTGGCTCTAGTTCTTGAGATAATGAATACCCTCAATTAATAGGAAACGTAACCATAACGCGTGCATATGGGAAACTACCGGAACATTCTAGATGGTGAGACCGAATAAAATGCCATTATGTATTTCATGTGTTTACTTTTGTATGATTTGAGACAATTTCAATGCGATTTGTAAGTAGGCTCCGCCTGAACATTATATTTTTTGCATTTTTAAGTGTTTCAATGGGGTACCAATTATCTCATAAATTAGAGCCAATCTAGCAAAACCGATGTCATATTCGGAATCAGCACCACAAAGTTACCCCAAAATCACTCTAATATGATTGGCAATAAAATGAGTGTTGACCAGTGTTATTATAAACTCATTTTCTGGTAAAAATCTACATTGGTTCAATATTTTGGAACATATTTTATAAATTGATGATGCTGTTGTAAGAACTTGTACTATCAATAAATTTTCTAAATTAAAAAAGTGTATAATTAGTGTTATTATGACACTTTGGGGGTGTCAGCACTTTAAACATAATTTTAAAAAAATACGTTTATCTATTGGCCACAGGCACAGAGGATTCATAAAAGTCATTGGTTAATAGCGTTACGTAACTCCACTGGAAACATCCCCACCCACCTGTAACATTCCTTAAATTTGAACATACATCCCCCACTCTTCCGAGCGTTACATAATATTTGAACGGACCCAAAGAGGAAATACATGAGAGCATAAATATCACCCCTTTGTAATGATTGGGTTGTTTAACTTCCTTCGCAACATCTACAGTCATATGACGGAGGGGACCTACAGTTTTACGTGGGATCGCTCATAATCTGGACGCAGAGGAGTCTCCCATCCACCTGCCCAGACCCAATGTCGCTTAATTTCGCTGATCAACAGGACGCGGTGTTTCGACATTAGCTACGACGTATTCCTCATCTCTATGCCTTGGAAATACGAGTATAAGTTAACATTGTATATTATTGCATAAAGCGTACGCCTTTTAACAAAGATTTTTTAAACTACCAATCAACTGGGTTTTATTATCTATCGTTAACAATGTTCTTACACAAGATCAGTAAGGCTTTTCTGACAGATCATTTATTGAGTTGCTTGTCATTTATTCAGTTAAATAGTTATTGAAAACCAAGTAGTTCTCAATTTCTGATAATAATTTCTCTCTTAATCTTAATTTATATATACATATATAGTACAATAAAATAAAAAATAAGGAATTGTTTATACATTTTATATAATAAAAACTTACAGCGCATGCGCTAGTTACGTAGGTTTATTCAGCGTTGGACGCAGCTCACAAAAAAAAAAAACCAAATTCCCAAAATTCTCTCAGATGGATATATTATGTTGTCGTTGAATACTTTATTCATGACCCTCATAAAAGCATTAGTCGGATGCGCTTCTTCCTTACAAACAAAATTTCAAATGTATCTTGATCTGAAGATAAATATGACTTCCTCTTCACGAAAAAATTTCCTTTCTATTATTTTCTCATTGACATTTTGCTCCCATTTCCTCTCAAGTGTGAAGGGAAATAAATGCGACCTTTCGCTTGAGGGGGAAAAAAAAGAGAGAAAAAAGTCTAATAATATATATATATATATATATATATTCCCATGGTTTCCAAATCGAAATTACACGTTTTATATCTTATATAAATACAAGATGTTCCATAAATCATTGTAAGGTTTCATTTAACTGCTACATTTAATTCTATACTGATTTATGGAAGACCCTGTATAATCTATACTCTTTTGTTTTGTTTCATTTTTCGGAAAATTCTAAATTGTGGTGTCAAGAACAGGGTTTCCTAAACCGTGGTCCGCGGAACCCCTGGGGTCGCGGTCACATCTCAGTGGGTTCCCTGTTGTATCTCCAAACAGAATTCCAAATATTACTACACTAACAAAAATAATAATTCGCGTAACTTTATATTATATTTATATGCTTTTTAGGTTTTACTGTAAAATTTCATTCTTGTGACGATTAATAATACAGTTTTGTACACTAATTTTCGCAATTCGTATTTTTTCTTCTACGAAAATGTATTAGAAAGTTAAGCAAATTAGCGCGATGAGGAAGGAGTGGGGTGGGGACGGGGGGTCTGGGGAAGTTACTAGGGTTAGAAAGGTGTTCGTAACCGCAAAAGACGGGGAAACTCGGGTCTAGAATATTATGTTGATAATTACGGTAGAGTTGTCTTTCTTTCGGAATGAAGTAATAATTAAAGAAGGTTTAGATTAGGAAACTGCTGTTGAATATTTAACCTTCGACAATTTTTTAACACCCCGATCTTCCGTACATAACGTAAGAAACAAAGAAATTACGGACGAAATTCCGCGGACTTCATTTTCGCGTGTATTGTCCAATTTGGCACATAGATTTTTGTCCGTGACTACAAACGTTTTTTTTTTTTAAATTTTACTCAGTTTCTACATAAATATCTAGTTTTTTCTCTCTCCCTTTTAAATAAAAGAGTTTGTACCACGCATAAATAAATAAACGTCACGAAACTAAATTTACAGAAGGAAGCGAATGTAAATGTGTACATAAACTACATTTCATCCAATTTCATCCATCTATGAAACTTGAAAATCTTAAACAAAAAAAAATTAAAAAACTTCCTAACCTTTATTCGGAAAATAGAACAAACATTTCATACAATTTTATATAGAATACATTTAAAGAGAGAACTGACTGTCTTTCAATAGCTACGAACGTATTAACTTATTCTGATCTTTGCCGTTAGGAAGTAGGGCAGCTTTTCAGGTATAAAATCAATAAGACCCCGTTCGTGTCTTATGTATCATGAAAGTGAGAGAACAATACGAATTATTTAAAGAATACAGTTATATACTAAATTAAATCAGTCTCTTATATTGACACGGGTGTATCTAATATTTAACATATATGAATCCGTACTACAAGGTGTTCCGTAAATGAAGTATCATATAGGCATAGGGGAATGCGCGTATTTGTACTTTGTTTTACAAGTTTGATTACTGATAATAGAAAATTGGACTAAATAAATAATTATAATATAAATATATTATATAAAAGATGATGCACTATGAAGTAATATCAACGTAATTGCCTATCATTATGGGGCATCCTCTAGAATCTATGATAGATTGTTTTGTCATTTATCGAAAAGTGATGTGAGAAATATCTTATAAAAAACATTGCCGCTCATAAGACTATAAAATCATCAGATGGATGATCATGGATGATCATGGATGATAAACTACATACCGAAAGAAATTTATCATTTTGTGTGTAGCATATCTGGATAAAACCCAAATTTATTTAACCAAATCCCAAATGGTATTTCATTTTATGGTCCACTCCTATATCCTAGGAATAAGAGTGAACTGGGATATTAAGTCATTTCAGATTACCCATAATATATACCATTTTGAGATTTCTAATTATTTTCACTCCTTCCGTGATACGTTCGGCGTTTTCAGCTTTACAGTCAAAGCAGAGCTGTTAGTGATATATTCAAGTATTTTAAACGCTGTATATTTTAGCGCCAAAACTTTTAAGCTTCCTTTTAAGTGTTTTAACGTGAAAATTAAACAGTAAACAAAATCAATTAAATTATAACGGTATTTATTGCTTTATATGTAAATAAATACTAACTATTAAAGATTAATAATCCGGCCGTTTAGTCTGGCTCTTGGCAAATGTTTTGTTTTGTTTCCATGACGAAACGGTATAGCAGAGGCTTTGTGGCACTAACTTATCCTATAAAACCTATGCCTTCTCTCTCTCCCGCGCGTTTTTTCATTGCTGCGGAAGAAATGCTGTTGTTTTTATGGTAATGTAATTTCAAAATTGCTTTACATTCGGTTGAGTTTGTTATGTAAAACAATGCATTTTTATGTCATTCGCTCTTCCTGTGCCTGTTTCATTCCTTAGAGTGTCAAATGTTCCACACCGTTTGATGGTTTTCTTCAGTACCGACGTAGAAACGTTAATTTTACTGCTATTCCCCTGATTTAACGTTACTTTTCCATGTTATATACTAATATGTTTCCCGATTGCATAGCACCCTACTCGTATCCCCATATCCCTTGGAGAGAGGCATAGTCCCAAAATTTTGGATTTATTTCTCACCACTCATCCTTCTTCTAACTCTGTCAAACTTTTTCTCCGTTGGGTTCCTCCAACCACAATCTTATATTTGTTTCCTGTCCTATCGCTCCAGTTCGGCCTTTGGATCCTCCCAAGAGGAGGCGCTTTTGGCACTTTGGCATCTCTGATTGGGAGCCCTTAGGCAGAACTTCTTTGATTACCCACGATGATTACTACTTCCGTGGCCGGGGCCCCTCTGAGTGCGCTGACCGCATCACGGAGGTGATTCTCTCTAGCATGGAAGCGTACATTCCATATTCTATTCCTACTACTAATGCAAAACAACATTGGTTTAACTTTGCTTGTTCTAATGCTACCCGTAACAGAGTAGAGGCTTTCAGATGGTACCGTCGACATTCAACTCCTGACTCTCACTTAACTTATATTTCTGTTTGGAATCGGGCAAAATCTGTTTTCCGACTCCCCAAAAATTCCTTCATCAATCAGACAAAAATGTGAAAGCCCATCCAATTCTAATTCTTCTCGCTCTTTCTGGCACCTAGCCAAGAACGAGAACCCCTCCAACAACTTTACTTCTTCGTCTTTCCCTCCTCTTTTCCATTCTGACAGATCAGTTGCCGTTTCTTCTCATAAAGCTGAATTCTTCGCTCAGACTTTCGCCTCTAACTCAACCCTGGAGGATCCCGGTACTGTTTCTCCATCTCCATTTCCATTTTGTGAAACCTTTGCTATTGCATTAGACATATCAAAAGCTTTTGATAGAGTGTGACACAAATCCTTAATTTCCAAACTGCTTTCTTTCAATTTCTATCCTTCTATCTGTGCCTTCATCTGTGATTTCCTTTCTGGCCGATCTATAGCTGCGGTTGTAGATGGCCACTGTTCTTAGACTAAATCTATTAATAGTGGTATTCTTCAGGGCTCTGTCCTGTCACCCACTCTTTTCCTTTTACTTATCAATATTCTGTTAAGTCGTACTTCCTGTCCTATCCACTCCTATGCCGATGAATAAAATCTTCACTTCACCCGCTTCACAAAACGTCCTTCTCAACAATCACTCCATGTTTCGCGTGAGATGGTTATGGCGTACCTGACCTCTGACCTTTATACTATCTCTAATTAGGGCAGAGAAAACCTTGTGGCTTTGAATGCCTCAAAAACTCAGTTCCTTCATCTGTCTACTTGTCACAATCTTCCACACGACTATCCCCTTACCTTCAGCAATGTACAACTCAATCCTTCCTCTTCTCTTAACATTCTTGGCGTTTCCTTTTCTCATGATCTTTCCTGAAAAGATCATATATACTCCCTTCTAAAACAGCTTCTAAGAGGTTAGGTGTGCTTCGCAGTTTCTTCACCCCTTCTCAGTTGCTATCTCTGTACAGGGGTCTTGTCCGCCCCTGTCTGAAGTATGCTTCTGGTGTTGTAAGAGTGTGATTGGTATGGTAGGGTCATTGTGAAAGTTGAACGTGAGCGATAAGTGGAGTGTGAAACTAGAGCTTGGTGTGAATGATTTGAAAGTGAGCAAGGTGAAAGGTAGTAATGGAAGTTTGGGGATGATTCGTGTTTGTGATCTGAACAATAGAGGTTGGAAGCGGGAGATTCAAAGTTAGAAGTTGCAAGAAGTTGGATATTTGAATGTGAGTTTGTCGGCATTAGATCTGCAATCACTTTAGAGTACAGAGTACAGTGGTGTCTTTGAGCATTGCCTATAGTGCAAGTGTGGAACAACGCTTGGGTTCGGCTGTGGGGAACTGAATTCCTGGTTCAATTGAAACCGTTTCGTCTACCCGAGCTGAACGTGAACGGTCGGAACGTTTTGTGGCCCCGTTCCGAGGCTGAGCTTCTGAGCTTCATCAGTAAATTCGAGAATTAAGACAGGATTGGAGCAAAGCCTATCCTTTCCTGCCCGTCTAAACACCACTGCTATTGGACTAGCCGAAGTAAAGTGATAGCCGAAGTAATAATTTACTTTAAGTAGGCACAGGACGTACTGCTTGTATATCACTTTAAGTTTAAGTATTAAGTTTAAGTATTAAGTTTAAGTGTTAGGTTTAAGTGTTAATTTAAGGTTGTGTTAAGTTTAAGTGTTAATTTAAGGTTGTGTTAAGTTTAGATGTTGATTTAAGTTTAGATTTAGGGTTTTGTAAATATATTTAATTTATTTAAATGTATCTTTTACTGGACCTTTAATGGGCCGAGTGGATAAATTGTTTGCTAAACACATTCCTTTTCGAACCCATAAGTACTGTAAGTAAGAGAGTCCTAGTAACAGTATTGCGTCAGTAAGTGACGCATCCGGAAACAAGTAGCAGCCAGTTCAGAGGAGTTTTCCGGTAACAAGTAGATTTCCGGTAACAGTGTGTTTGTTGGCTCAATTCACACGGCTCTACTTGACCGTGTGGAATCAAAGGCTTTCCGTGTCATCAATTCCCCACCTCATACTGACTGTCTTCAATCTCTCTCTCTCTCTCTCTTCGGCATATTGTTGCCTCACTCTCTCTTTACTATCATTAATATAACGGGCACTGCTGTTCTGAACTCTCTAACTGCATGCCTCCTCCTTTAAGGAGAACACGCAGTACCAGATTTTCGGCACATTCTCATTCCTTTTCTGTCCAACTCTCGAACGCAAAGGATTAATCGGTATTTTCAAGCTTTCATCCACTTAACCGGTCAACTCTGGAACAATCTTCATCAATCCATCTTTCCCCTTTGTCTATGACCTCCAATCTTTCAAATGTAGTGTGTCCAGGCACCTCAAAAACCTTGAACCTTGATTTTGGCTCTCCTCTTCCTCTATAGGAGGGGCGTTTTTGCAGGGATTCGCCCTTGGCAGCTCCTTCCTGCGTAAAAAAAAAATGAAATTAATTTTAGATCAATTGACAAGGCGGTTATTTTGTTCCCTTTTTACATAAACACGTGTATCAACGTTTTTCTGATCTTTAATTTAAGATGGTCTGGATACAGAGAGAGAGAGTTACAAGGAGTTACAAGGAAAAGAAGTACCTCAAAAGGCCTTGCGGCCCATACCGAGGAGGTACCAATGGCAACGGGTGCCACGGAAAATTTTCTACACACTCAAATAGTGTGCAAAATTTGGTCTAACCTTTTCTTGAAATGATCCACAGAGGAACTGTTCACAACTTCTGAAGGTAACCTGTTCCACGTGTCACAGATCTTATACTTAAAGTAATTCCCACATACACTAGTCCTAAACCGTTTCAAATCCAACTTCCAACCATTGTTGCGAGTTGGGTTATCATTTAAACTAAACATGCTACTAAAATCGACATCGTTGAACCGTGTAAGAACTTGAAAACCTCGATCAGTTGACCGCGCAGCCTCCGAGTTTCCAGCGAAAACAAGTTCAGGGCGCGTAAACGTCGATTGTAGCCCATATGCCTAACGGAAGGGATTAACTTTGTGGCCCTCGCCCGCACTCGCTCCAGCCTCTCAATATCTTTCCTGAGGGTGGGCGACCAGAAATGCACAGCATACTCTAGGTGCGGCCAAACCAGGGAATTGTAGAGAGAGAGCACAATCTCCTTGTTCCGAAACTGAAATTGCCTCCTGATATAACCCAACAGCTTCTGGGCTTTCTTTTCCACCTCTACGCACTGTTTCGTAAACTTAAGGTCGCTGCTAATTAGCACACCCAAGTCCTTTTCCAAATCAGTCGCCTCGATATTACTCCCCAACATCGAGTAGTCTAACTTGGGATTGGCGTAGCCAATTTGCATCACCTTGCATTTGCCCAAGTTAAACGGCATTTGCCATTTTTCGGACCACTCTCCTATCCTATGTAGGTTTGCACGCAGTTGCTCGATTGCCTCAGGCGTCCCAACATTAGCCCCAAGCTTGGTGTCATCAGCGAATTTGGCGATCCGACTGACAATGCCAGCGTCGATATCACTTATGTAAATGATAAAAAGAGAGAGAGAGAGAGAGAGAGAGAGAGAGAGAGAGAGAGAGAGAGAGAGAGAGAGAGAGGCTGAATGTGATTAAATTGAAAAAAGCGTATGATAGAATAATATAAATATTTAACAGATGAAGTAAATAATCAACAAACTATGCAAATATATGCGCAATACATATATGTATTAGGACTCAAGGTTTGCTACAGAGTGTAGACAGCTTCTGATAGGTGTGGACGCATATGTAAAGGTAAGAAGAAGAAGAAGACGAAAATAAGTGAATGGTTGTGAGAGAGAGAGAGAGGAGAGAGAGAGAGAGAGAGAGAGAGAGAGAGAGAGAGAGAGAGAGAGAGTGAAAGCGAAAGAACGACTAAAGTGTAAACAATGGCAGTGATGAAAGGAACAGTTTTGTAAAATGACTTTAGTAAGAAAGATAATTATGACATTTATATTAATTCAAAATGAGTATTTTCGTGAGCGATTGTAAGAGCGTCCAAGGAAGGTGTTAGTGACGTAGATGAACAGAAGCAAATCCCAAAGCAAAATGATTTGAGTGAATTGTAAAATTGTTTACGAAGTTATGCAAGACACTAGTTTAGACGAGAATGAGAGAAAGCACCAAGCATGCTGAAGAAGAAAAGCAAATCGCGTGCGGGTGATGGCATACGTGTATATAGTAATTAAAAACTAGAGGTAAAATGGTACTTGGCTGGGTATAGGTAAAAATGTAAGAAATTGTAGGGAAGTGTGTAAGAAACGATTTACTGAACAGTAGCCATAAAGGCGCCACTTATTCAAAATCTGGATGAGAGAAATGAATATAAAAATTATAAATCTCAGTCTTTTGAGGGTGTACTGTAGCTGCGTATGTGTACGGGGATAATTAAAAAAAATAAAAAATCAGGTGGATGGATCCGAATAACGGGGGAAGTTTCAGAAGGGATAAGGACCAAGAAGGTGTCAAAAAAGAAAAAGTGCTTATGCTGTTGTGTCAAGTACTTAAATTGTATACACTCGTATATTCTTTGAGGAAGATTACGTGTTTTGGAATCATGAAAGTGTTTGTAGTGGATAGCATTGGGAGTGAGGTGGAGTAAGGCAAAACTGTGTGAGGTCACCATGGACGTTAACGAATATAAACATGGAATGATGTTGCATGAGATAAAAGCGAAGATGTTAGAGAAGGAAGTGTAATCTAATCCGATCTAACCTATAATTCATCTTCTGTCTCACTTATACAGGGTGTCTGATAAAGGTCTGAAATAAAATAAAAATTCATATTTCTTAAACAAACTGACGAAAGCAGAAACGCTTTGCCACAGCTAATAGCCAGACTCATTAAGTTTATTAAGCCCCATTCGCACTATCATCAACAATACAGTAACAACAACAATAATATGATACAAACTTTGATTCTCATTGTCATCAATAACTTATTGTCAGGAACAAAAAAATTTGATGACAGGTAGAATGAATGAATTTCACAATTAAACACGGGCGATTAAAGAATGATGTACGCCCACATTGATTCACTTTTTCATTTTTCCTTGTGGGTATATATATATATATATTAGTGGTGCACCGATTAATCGGTATCGGCATCTTTCATGCCGATTAATCGGCAAAATGCCTATCAATCGGCCATGCAAGGTATTTTCCTAATATCGGCATGCCAGGTGCCGATACCGATTAATCGGTGCACCACTAAATTATATATATATATATATTTTTTTTAATTGGGGTTGTTTAACCTCCTTCGCAACATCTAAGGTCATATGACGGAGGGGACCTACAGCTTTACGTGGGATCCGAACCATGGGTCGCTACATAATCTGGGCGCAGAGGACGGTCTCCCATCCAACTACTACCCAGACCCAATGTCGCTTAACTTCGCTGATCTCCGAGAAGCGGTGTTACGACATCGGCCACTACGTAGCCCATATATTATATTATATATATATATATATGGAGATTTCTGATTTGTTTTAACACCTGACACTTTAAAAGGTTTGTATTTTTTTTTGCTGACTGAAATGAAAGCATGAAATTTTGACTATACTTTCTCTTTCGACTACAATCCCTGAAACTCTACTCTCTGGAAAGAAGACGCGAGCGGTACACAATAATATACATATGGAAAATACTTGAGGGTTTTGTCCTAACCTTAGAAACGAAATAGAAATACACTGGAATGAGAGAAGAGGCAGATTTTGTACTATCCCAACTGCAGTGGGACATGGGGGCATGAAAACGAGGATGGAAAATACCCTCGGAATACCAATCCCAAGCCTTTTTAATGCCCTGCCCAAATAACTGAGGAACCTCCAGCACACCAACCTGAATAATTCCAAGAAATAGCTGGACAGGTTTCTGTGCAAGTTCCTGACCAGTCATACGTAGGTAGCTACGAGGGCAGGAGGAGATCGGAAAGCCATTCCCTCTTCACACCAAATCCCGCAAATGAGGCACGGTGCTGCGGAGGAATCGACCGCAGGTCAATCCTAAACCGTCGTTCAAACCCTCATAAAGTATCCTAAAGTAAGTGTGTATATATATACACACACACTACGGGCACTCAATATATTTTGCCCCACCCTTTTTTCTTAGCTAAATAATAGGCCAATGGGCTGAAATGTCTTTTGGGTCGTAAATTTGAACTTTCTGCGCTTCACATAACCGGATTTTTCCAGTTTGAACCTCCCCTCCTTGTATAAAACCACTTTTAAATGCCCTTGTATAAAACCGATGGTTAACGCAGTTTCGAAAATGAAGTCTGACAGTGATGTGCGTCGTAAACAGAGAGCTGTTATCGAGTTCTTAACCGCAGAGAGGGAAACAGTTGGAAATATTCACAAACGTCTACAAAACGTTTACGGAGATGCTGCTGTTGATCGAAGCACAGTTGGACGCTAGTCTAAACGTGTAAGATCATCGGAGAGAGGGAGAGCCAGCCTCAATGATGAGCTACGCAACGGTCGCCCGGCATCGGCTGTGACATCCTATGCAACGTGCCAACAGCATCATTCGATCAAATCGGCGCGTCACATACAATGAGCTATCACTGGAGCTAGGAATTAGTGAAGGAAATGTGAATACGATAATTCAGCAACTGGGATATTCAAAAGTGTGTTCACGGTTTGTTCCTCGCCAACTGACTGAAGATCACAAAGCCCAAAGAAAAGAAATTGCTTCTGAGTCGTTGGTTTGATACGAGACAGAAGGGAATGACTTCCTTTCACGAATTGTGACTGGGGATGAGACTTGGGTACACCATTTTGAACCTGAAACAAAGCGCCAATCCATGGAGTGGCATCACGCAGACTCCCCACGCAAGAAAAAGTTCAAAATGGCTTCCTCTGCAGGAAAGGTTATGGCCACCATCTTCTGGGACATGAAAGGGGTGATTCTGGTGGACATTATGAATAAAGGACAAACAATCAACTCAGAGGCATATATTGCTACCCTTCAGAGACTCCAGAGACGTATAAAGCGAGTTCGACCGGAGAAAAAACTGGAAGACGTCCTTCTTTTGCACGGTAACGCAAGACCACACAACAGTTTGCAAACAAGAGAGGCCATCACAAAAATGCGCTTGACTGTGTAATCCCACCCTCCATACAGCCCGGATCTGTCGCCTTCAGACTTCCATTTGTTTGGGCCAATGAAGGATGCTATTCGTGGAAGAAAGTTTCAGATTGACGATGAGGTTGTTGAGGAGGTTAAGAGGTGGCTCCAGCGGAACCCAGCGAACTTTTACCAGCAGGGGAATGAAGGCCCTTGTTTCGAGGTGGAGGAAAGCCGTAGAAAAGGATGGGGACTATGTGGAAAAATAAAAAGTTAT
This sequence comes from Bathynomus jamesi, assembly GCA_023014485.1. NCBI lineage: Eukaryota > Metazoa > Arthropoda > Malacostraca > Isopoda > Cirolanidae > Bathynomus > Bathynomus jamesi. Next base: position 115,646 of record JAJOZX010001159.1, read on the forward strand.
AAGAAAGGTATGCAACTATTTGCGTACAAAATTTCTGAAACTTACAAGGAAACTTGGAAAGAAAAAAAAAAGGTGGGGCAAAATATATTGAGTGGCTCTCGTATATCTCATTCTCGTTCTCGTTTAGGTTCCGTGTGTTGGTCTCCCTTCACACGAAGGTCAAGCTGGTGACCCCGCCTCTAGGTCTGGCTTGGTGGAGGAGCGAGTTGCTCTCGCGCTCTCCACCGCATATAGCCAGGTACACCCGGCTCATCTGGTACCGTCCTGAGCCAGGCATCTAATCTTCTTTTGAAGACTTTAACTTTGACCCCTGTAACGTTTTTGAGGTTCTTCGGAAGCTGGTTAAAAAGTCTTGGCCCCCTGACTCTCTCTCTCTCTCTCTCTCTCTCTCTCTATGTATATACAGGGTGGGCTGAAAGTCTGGATCCATAGGAAAATATTTATTTTACATAAATTACAACAAATGGTAAATACTTAAAATGAATATCAACTTTAACTCGTAAATGCGTATCCGTGATACTGTACAGTAGTTCGTACTCCAGTATAAATACTCAAATATTTTTTTATTTCAGCCCAGAAATGGCTTCGAATCTAACAACAGAAGACCGGGTAGAACTTGTGCTCATGTACGCAAGACAGGGCGCTACACACAGAGAAGTTGCTACCGAATTCAATAGAAATCATCCTGATAAGCATCCAGTAACACATGCGACTGTTGGCAAGTTGTTTAAACGTTTCAAAGAAGGACAAGGACAAGGACAAGGAGACCGCTTTCAGTAACTTCAGAAAGATATGTAGAAATGCTGAACACTGTTTTTGAACAAGAAAACTGCAGTAACAAGTGGTTTCAGCAAGACGGAGCAACAGCCCACACAACTGGGCAATCACTGGAATGTTTAACAAGATTTTTTGAACAAAGATTCATTTCTCATCGCTCGCAGTTTCCCTGGCCCGCAAGATCTCCCGATCTATCACCTTTGGACTTTTTTCTCTGGGGATTTGTCAAGGACAAAGTATTCAGGCAAGAGCCATCCTCTATCGAAGAATTAAAGCAAGCGGTGGTAGAGAGTGTACAGTCCATTGAATGCAGCGTTTTGGAAAATGTAATAAATAACTTCCTTTCCCGTTGTGTGAAATGTAAGAATGTCCAGGGACGTCACTTTGAACACATGTACAATAAATTAAAACTTTAAAATGTTCTCTTTCGAATGCTTTTTATTTCATTTGTGAAGCTGCAATAATGACTGAGTAATAAGCGATTAAAAACAGGGACAATTTTTGTGGTCACGTGGTATATATATATATATATATATATATATATATATATATATATACTGTATATATATATTGTTGTAACGACAAATTTGTTTATTAAAATATAAATAAAAATGGTCGTAACGATGATGAATGATAAGTAATAGAAAAAAGAATAAAGTGATTTTGAAAGGGTTTTATTTTATGTGAAAATAAAATCTTTAGAATGGAGACATGGAAAAGCGAAATGCAATCCGGTACTCAAGATAGAAGAAAACGAAATGTTGTTGTTTTGACCACCACAGAACCTGATTTGTAGCCCACAATTAATCTGTCTGTAAAATGAGAAAGAATTTTAGCTTTAGGATCCTTGTCATTTTGAGCTTGTAAAGTTTAATGTAAACGTTTGAGAGCTGTTTCACTTGTTAAATGTCAAAAGCTAGACTGGCTCAAAAAATACATCGCCTAAGCCTTAAGGAAAGACCTCTGACTGGAAATTTCGGTTTAAATTTGTTCTTACGAAAAGGCGGCGTTTATTTAAAATCTAAGGTATGACTTAGAGGTATAGCTACAATTGTAGTCCTAGCCTTCAAAAGATGAAGTGTTGTAAAATCTTTGAAATCTGTGGCATTGTTTGATTTTATAAGCCGATTTAAAGAGTGTCTGTTGTTCGAATCTCATTGTTTCAGTTTCATACGCCGTTTCATAAATTTAAGTTATGGTTCCAAACCTCTCTCTGTAAATGAGGTAGTAGCCGGTCAGAAAAGAACTTGTGTGAAAATAAAATCTGAAAATGTCCGGGATTTTTTAATGTAATTGTGTTCACATGTCGACATTTTAACTTGTAAGCATGCTGAGTTTATTGCGTTTCCTCCGGGGATAATTTTACAATTTTAGTCTTGAGCAAATATCTATTGGTAATTTTGTTCCCCGAGGAAATCTGCAGAGTTCGCGCAGGACTTTTGAAAAATTTGTGTAAAGAAATTTATATGGTTGATTTTTTTTCCAAAAAAATCTACGCAACTCGCAGAAATGTGTTTTTTTAAGTATTTTTTATTTAAAAAAATTTGAATTAAGTGCTTTTGTTTTAGTAACATATAAAATCCTTCTGTATAAACCCTTTGAGACTTAACCCTTTAAGCCCTGAATTTTTTGTAGGGTTAAGTTATGAATGCGTGTATTTGAAACGTTAGCAATTGGCATCTTCAGTCCTTAAAGGGTTAATCCAGGTACTGTACTGTAATTGAAAACAATTTTTTTATTTAAATTATATTTTTTAACAAAAATTTGTAAGTGTATATATACAAACTTATTTTGAATTAATGTTCCACTGCGAGTGAAATTATTTTCAATTTTGTGAAATAAACTTTATAGATGGATTGCTACCTTGCAATATGCCTCTCTTGTAAACTGAGGGTAAAATAACACTGAAAATTCGAAATTAAAAGTGGACTTCAAATAAGCCGAGAAAATTTTGCATATAAAATTGAAAAGGTCATTCGGATGATAACCAGAGTCGTCCTGAACAAACGAACCCACACGCGCATTAAGTGCAATAAAAAGTTGTTGCACCGCAATATATATATATATATATATATATATATATATATATATATATATTGGCGCAAAAGTCAGGAGTCAAAGGAGCCAGAGAGAACTGATCTTTTCCGCTTTTTGGTCGGCACTATTTTTAAATAAAAATTACTCTTTAAGTTAACAAATTTATAATTTATGCAATGATGACTCTTTCACTCCTAACTTTTGCGCCACCTTATACAGGGTGTCCCAGAATTAACTATCTATTTCAATGAAATCGGACAAATTTTTTAAAAACACTTTTATTTCTGTTTATCATGTTTAATATGTGTTAAAAATGTATAAATTTCTAAATTTTTTTCATAATTTTATTTTCATAATTTTTTCATTATCTGGTCCAATGAAAGACCGTCTGAAATCATAGAATGGCAGAGACTCCAAAGTTAACGTGTGGCTTGGAATGACCAAATCCAAAATTTATGGTGCTCCATCTTGTTGAAACACACATTATCAAGAATGCCATCATCAAGAAGATGTGGTTCGAGAAACTGCTGAAGCATATCAAGGTAGACGGTACCTGTTACAGTTGCTTCCGCAAAGAAGAATGGGCCATAAATTTTGGATTTGGTCATTCCAAGCCACACGTTAACTTTTGGAGAGTCTCTTTGCCATTCTATGACCTCAGACGGTCTTTCATTGGACCAGATAATGAAAAAATTATGAAAATAAAATAAATGAATGTCATTAAGAGAGATTAAATAAGCTTCGCGGTTTTTTTCTTCAATTAAAAATAAAGGAAATAAATTTTTACAGTGAATAACAAAAACGCAGTGACGTCTGAAAGTTCTCTGCCATACACTCCAAGCACGACTTGAGAGTAGCGCTATAGGTTGTTGTCACACACACACACACACACACACATATCCCTTTAAGCCCTGAATTTTTGGTAGGGTTAAGCTATGAATGCTTGTATTTGAAACGTTAGCAGTTTGTACCTTCAGTCCTTAAAGGGATATATATATATATATAATATATATATATATATATATATATATATATATATACAGGGTGGGCGGAAAGTAGCTCCCTATTTTGGATTGGTAAAAAAATACGTATATTATCCATTTATTTCAGAAGAATAATATGAAAAGGTAGGCATACATGGTAGGTTTTCTATAAAATTCAATGTGGGCTCCAACTCTTTCCACCAGCTTCTGGAGCCGCCCAGGAATGGCGTCCACTGACTTTAGCAGGAACTCCGGCGGGATGGAGGACATGACTTCCCGAATTCGGTCCTCCAGTTCTTCCAATGTCCTCGGTTTGGTGCGGTAGACTTCTTCCTTTACCCACCCCCAAAGAAAGAAGTCGCACGGTGTCAAGTCGGGGCTCCTGGCTGGCCATTGATGTGGACCACGACGACCCATCCAACGCCCAGGGAAGTGGGCATCCAGCCACTCACGGACAACAAGAGCGAAGTGCGGAGGGGCGCCATCTTGCATAAATATCAGATCGTCGATGTTCTCACATGTGCTGACAACCGGCCAGACCTCGTTTCGCAACATAGCAAGGTACCGCTCAGCATTCATGTGTTGCGCAGAAGGAACGGGCCCACAACCTGATCTGAGGTCATACCACACCACACCGTTACACTGAACGATTCTGCCGTTTTTCAGCGGTAACCGTGCGACTTCTTTCTTTAGGGGTGGGTAAAGGAAGAAGTCTACCGCACCAAACCGAGGACATTGGAAGAACTGGAGGACCGAATTCGGGAAGTCATGTCCTCCATCCGGCCGGAGTTCCTGCTAAAGTCAGTGGACGCCATTCCTGGGCGGCTCCAGAAGCTGGTGGAAAGAGTTGGAGCCCACATTGAATTTTAGAGAAAACCTACCATGTATGCCTACCTTTTCATATTATTTCTTCTGAAATAAATGGATAATACGTATTTTTTTACCAATCCAAAATAGGGAGCTACTTTCCCCCACCCTGTATATATATATATATATATATATATATATATATATATATATATATATATGTGTGTGTGTGTGGTGTGTGTGTGAATCATTAATTATTTCAGGCTTTCTTGGGACAATCTGTATGTAAATAATGTGTCCCCTCTCCCTTTTTAGCACACTGCGAACCCTGTATCAAAAAAACTATGGCGCTCCCTTCCCCATTTCGAGATTCTTTGCAGTGCACAATTTTCCTGAAAAAAAGGAACGTCAGGGTACCGCTGTCTCACACTGAGAAGAAAAATTTTGTGTTTGGTAATAAATATATCGGAAGCGTGTCTATATAGTTAGGGTAAGTTAGGCTAGGTTAGCATAAGTTAGATTAAGTTAGTCTTACTGAGGTTAGTTTAAGTTAGGTTAATTTAGTTTATAAGAGTGTAGAAAGAGTGTACCATTGGCTAAATGTTTAGTAGTTAATACAATTACATTCTATGTATAATGGAAGTGCAAATGAGTACTATCTTCCTCTCTCATATATATATACTGTATGTACATATCTTAAATACAGTGTATTTGTTTAAAGAATGCGATAGTTGATTGTTTCCTGGCAGAGCTCAAACTCCTATTGTTAGTATGAGATCTTCTCCTGCTCTGAACTCTGAAGACATAAACAGACTTTTCAAGCAGACCAAGTCTTATCTATACAATGCCGGGCTATTCCCCTTACCCCACTTCAAGAAATGGGGACTCTCTTCTTTTTTCTTTACATTGTATATGTGTATCTATATATATCACACACAGAAAGAGCCACGTTTATTAGTAGCAGATTCCTTACATACCAGTGTTGATTTTCTTTTCTAATTTTTATTTTAGAATCCGACATTGTAGTTATATTTAATTTTTAAGAACTGCATAATCATTGTAGTTACAGTAATATATATGTGTGTGATAAATAGGCATTCTGTAAGGGGATAGGAATTTGCTCTTCTTTTTTTAATTTTTGTTATAAAACAATCGGAATATTCCATTTTCTTTCCTCTGAATCATAGCTTTGGAGGAGGCCAAAGTCCCCGTATAAGAGACATGTCTATTATAATTATTTTACTTCTATTTTTCCAAAGTGATTCCTACACCTTTCGTGCATTCACTTTCAAGTGAGGTGTACTGTTGAATATACGAAAGACCTCGGAATCGCTTTCGTTTTTCCTTGTGGGTGTGCATCAGTTATTTCGCATGTTTAATTGTGATATATACACACACACACACACATATATATATATTATATATAATATATATATATATATCTATATATATATATATATATATATATATAAGGGTGTATGATAAGTAATTCCTTATTTTAAAATTCGTATAACTTCCCTATTTCGTACTCAGTTTTGATGAAACAAACTGTAAATTATTCAATATTTATTAAAGTTTTCATTCACAAGCATTCACATGCACTTTACACTTCCATATATGCTCTTTCATTATCACAACATTTCCTCAGACGAACAGGTACATGTTGTCCATTGCTGCTCGTAACACGCGTTCAGGAACATGTTGAGAACATGGTTAATTCTTTCCCCCAGTTCATCAAGATCTTTAGGTTTGTGGCGATAAACTTCTTCCTTAGCCCAAACCCACAGAAAGAAGTCACAAGGTGTTAGGTTTGGGCTGCGAGCACCACGTCTTCCAATTTGTCATGCAGCCATGCCCGCACATCGTTAGAAAAATGAGGAGGTGCTCCGTCCTGCATGAAATGAAGATTACCAATGTTATTCCATTGTGAAATCATTGGCTATACGCGATTTTTCAACATTTGCCCGTATCTTTCAGCATTCATTGTGTCCCGAATGATAGAAGGCCCAACAATGGTTGTGGATGTCATACCACACCAAACCGTCAGCTTTGCCCGACAGAAAGCTCAATATAGAAAACCTTAATAAATACTGAATAATTTACAGTTTGTTTCATTAAAATCGATTAAGAAATAAGGAAGTTATATGAATTTTAAAATAGGGAGTTCCTTATCATACACCCTATATATTAGCTATAAATGCATAAATATTGGATCACCTGAAGATCAGGGTCCCCAGCCTTCTTTAGTTAGCTTTATAAGGCTAACTAACAAAAATATCACGACCTAACCTAACCACTCGTCAAGGGCGTACAGTTGACGTAACAAATGGTTAGGTGAGGTCGTTATATTTTCTTTAGTTAGCCTTATAAGGCTAACTAAAGAAGGCTGGGGGCCCTAATCTTGAGGTGATCCTAAATATTGTGTTAACACGAGTACATTCATATGATTTCAAAGAGAAACACGGATTTTATGTAGAAGGCCTACACCTTGCTCCTGAAGACTAATACACTCTGTCTGTCCATGTCTTTGAGGTGGTCTTTGTTTTTAAATTATGAACACATGACATATGATAGAATGGCACTTTTGCATTATCCTCCCAACACTAATTTTTTTTTATAATGGAAGGAAAATAAAGTACGTTAGCAAAACACTTTTAATTTTTAATCGTGAAAGGGCATGAAAGCAGTAATATCTCGCAACATCGCAAGAAACCTAACCTAACCTAACCTAACCTAACTTGAAGCCGGCTAACTACGGCTAACGCCTGCGGCGGGCTGTTTTTAACCTAACCTAACGAAACCTAACCTAACCTAATCCCAACACTAATTTTTTTTATAATGGAAGAAAAATAAAGTACCATAACCAAAACCAAACCAACATTATATAAAAAAATTAGTGTTGGGAGGATAATGCAAAAGAACTGATAGAATTTAGCAATTATTACTGCTAATATCTTAGAATATGTCAGAGGTTTTTTTTTTTTTTACACTAGACAATGCTACAATGTACGTTGCTACTTGTTTGTTCTGATGAACATAAAACAAAGTTAGCTCAAATTCCTTCGTTGAGAGTATTTCAAAATAAGAACTTTTTAAAACGTTTGTGAAGTTAGTCGTAAAATTGAAAAAGTAGAACTCTAGAGAAAAAATTCTTAATTAAAAACTTTGCCCAAAAAGTTATGGTTGCAGCGAGTCTACTAACAAATTCACTGTTTAAATACAATTTGTTTAAAAATACAATTTTCATTAATTTTCTGCCGTACTTGAAAAAACATCCCAAAAAAGTACGTTATAACTGTACTCTACGAAATAAATTCTGTTCTTTAATGATGCATAAAACTGATCATTGCAAACTTTTTTTTAATTATTATGATCTTATTAAATTAGAGGGAAAAAATATATTATGCGCGTTGCAGGGCCCCCTAGTCAACTTGTCTAATCGGTATCATATACATTTTTTATAAACTACCGCATTTTTCAGTCTCTCAGTACGATGTTATTTCAAGAACCACGGACCCTTTTCTTTGAAGAAAGGGGCGATATGAACCAATTAGTTTTAATTAATGTTTCAATTATGCCTATTAAAGGGATAAACAATTTACTTGCCCGTTCACGATGTATGGGAAGAAAACTTTATAAGGGCCGTCAGACGTATGTATAATGTATCTATATATATAGGCAGTGATAGCGAGCTAAATCACTGTTTAAAAGCTTGTAGATTAGGCCTATGTAGGGCGTGAATCACAGTTCAGTCACTCCTGAGAGTAATCGATCCAGCATCTAATTAAGGCCACATATGCTGTGGAAATTAGAAAATTTCTTCTTTGCGTTGAATATACTGTACTTGTGTGCTCGACACACTAAACTAAGTTCAAGCAGCAATTTATACAGTGTGTAATCTGCTTATTAAGGATTCTCTCGGATGAAAAGACAGTGAACAAAGATGGATGAACCCTCATTGAAGTAATTGTGTAAAGATGAAAAGTGCTATCAATATACTTTATTACACACACACACACACATACACACATGTACGCGTTTCCGCATAAGCGAGGTATCGACATTTTTAAATCTATACATCTAAAAAACCTAATTTAACCTAATCTAGCTTTATTACCATCGAACCAAGAAGGGTATGATAAATGTTTACGTCGCAGTTGAGGGTTCGAACGATGTTTTGTGTTAAGTCATTAAATAGTAAGGTATTTGCTCAGCTATCCTAACTTAACCTCATCAAACCTAATGTAAATTAACCTAATCAGGACTGATATACTTTTTTAGACAAAATGTTTTAGATTTTTTTATATACAATTCTTAATGTGTCGAGGTACACACTCGCCGTCACTTATACCCAGCTGTCTACGCACACGCAACCACATATATATATATATATATATATGCATATAACTGCAATGACCGCGCAGTATATAAATGAATAGAAACGACATAAGTGTTAAGGAACGTTTCTGCACACACGAGGAGGAGATAACGAACAATGAAAAATGAGGCGAACCGCCCGGAATCGAACCCAGGGCCTTCCAATTGCCGGTCGGACGCTCTACCATTATGCTACGGACCTCACTCAATCACAAATCGAAATTCTCCCACATAGGCAGAAACCAATACCCTGAGAGGGCACCCTCGCAAATCGTGAATATGCGCATATAACTGCAATGACCGCGCAGTATATAAATGAATAGAAACGACATAAGTGTTAAGGAACGTTTCTGCACACAAGGAGGAGAGATAACGAACAATGAAAAATGAGGCGAACCGCCCGGGAATCGAACCCAGGGCCTTCCAATTGCCGGTCGGACGCTCTACCATTATGCTACGGACCTCACTCAATCACAAATTCTCCTCCTCGTGTGCAGAAACGTTCCTTAACACTTATGTCGTTTCTATTCATTTATATACTGCGCGGTCATTGCAGTTATATGCGCATATTCACGATTTGCGAGGTGCCCTCTCAGGGTATTGGTTTCTGCCCTATGTGGGAGAATTTCGATTTGTGATTGAGTGAGGACCGTAGCATAATGGTAGAGCGTCCGACCGGTAATTGGAAGGCCCTGGGTTCGATTCCCGGGCGGTTCGCCTCATTTTTCATTGTTCGTTATCTCTCCTCCTCGTGTGCAGAAACGTTCCTTAACACTTATGTCGTTTCTATTCATATATATATATATATATATAAGCACACCGGACAAAAAATTAGTCACCCCTAATAGCACCGATAGTAGGAAGTTCAAGGTCACACAGAGGGCGCTGATGTAGCATTGGTAAGTGACAAGTAGCGGTGACGTAGCACACAGGATCAGATCTGTTTCGTGAGGTGGTGAAGAACAAAGTGTGTGTTGGATATAGTCTGCAAAATGGGTCGTGAGGCAGACGTTACTCAGTGGCAAAAAGGAGCCATCGTGTTTGGCAGAGCCCACGGACACAAAATGTCTGAAGTAGCCCAATTTGTTGGTGTGTCAACGCGTACTGTCCAGCGAGTTTACAAAGAGTGGTGTAGTTCGCAATCAACTGACAATCGACGGCGTAACTGTGGCCGGAAAACAATTCTCGACAATAGGGGCCGCCGCCATGTTTCTCGTCTAGTAACTGCAAATCGTTTTCAAACCAGAGAACAATTGCTCCAAGAAACCAATGAGGTTCTCCAGCGACCAATTTCCGAACGGACATTGCGACGAGAACTGCATGCGATGGACATCTGGAGCAGGGTACCACGGAAGAGGCAGCTGTTAACAGCAAGTCACAAATTGGCACGTTATAAATGGGTTCAGAGGCGACGAGTACATCGCAGGTCCAATGAAGCCTTTAATCCTGAATGCGTCGAAGGTGTTGTTCAGGCTGGAAACAGAAAGTGAAGCGCAGGAATAGACACCCACGGACTCTGGCGGAACTTCGGGACCGGCTGATGAACGAGTGGCAGCAAATCGATGTTCAGTACATGCACAACCTCGTAGAGTCTCTGCCTCGCCAGATTCGTGCGGTTATCAAGGCCAGAGGCGCCGTCACACGTCATTAGGTACATTCTGAGAGGGTGACTAATTTTTTCCGGTGTGCTTATATATATACCATCAGAATATATATCATCATCATCACAATCAGAAGTACGCAGCTCAGTACCACAAGGTACAGTACTGGCCCCACTCGTGTTCATTATCAGTTTATCATGCTAATAGACAATAGACAGTGGAGTTAACAGCAACAGTATAGTAACATCCTTTGCGGACGGTACAAAGATCAACAGAAAAATCAGCGATGCAAATGAAGTAGAGGCCTTGCAGAGGGAGACGAACAAAATATACAAATGGTCAGAAGACAACAATATGACATTTAACACTGAGAAATTTCAGCTCTTGCGATATGGTAGAACTGAGGAACTTAGACTGCATATCATGCTCCAGATAGACAGGAAATTCAGAGAAGCACGAAAGCGGTCGACTTGGGGGTAATCATGACCGATGATGCCAAATTCGAAACACAAAATCAGACAGCAATAAACAAAGCAAAAAGAGTTGCGGGACAGGTACTAAGAACGTTCAAAAGGAGGATCAAGACAGTAATGATTCCCCTGCTGAGAACACTGGTCATACCAAAACTTGAATACTGCTCAGTTTTGACGTCCTCATATAAAAAGGAAGAAATTAATAAACTAGAAGAAACGCAGAGACATTTCACAGCCAAGAGTGATGGCTGCAAAGAACTCAACTATTGGGAAAGACTACGTAAACTAAATCTGTACTCCCTGGAAAGAAGAGGAGAGACGTACTCCATAATCTACAAGTACATATGGAAAATGATCGAAAACCTGGTACCAAACCTCAAACTAAACCCAATTACCATCCGAACAACGCTGGAAAATAGGAAAGGCAGAATGTGTAGTGTTCCCAAATTAAAGGCCCGACAAGGGACCTCCTCAACATTGAAGGAAAATAGCTTGGTTGTCAGGGGGCCCAAGACTTTTTAACCAGCTTCCAAAGGACCTCAGAAACGTTACAGGGGTCAAAGTTGAAGTCTTCAAGAGAAGACTAGATGCCTGGTTCAGGACAGTACCAAATGGCCGGGTGTACCTGGCTATGTGTGGTGGAGAGCGCGAGAGAGCAACTCGCTCCTCCACCAAGCTAGACCTAGAGGCGGGGCCACCAGCTTCACCTTCGTGTGAAGAGAGACCAACAAACGAAACCTGAACGAGGTTAACGAGGTATATATATATATATATATTAGCTGAGCTAACATTTAATACTGTACCTAATAAGCAAATAAAATTGTAAATATTTTCATCTTGAAATTCCTTTAAAATAACATAAATTGTGTTCTTCGTTTTGAAGTTGGAGAGTAAATATTTATTCAACGGTCAACATATAATTTTAGAATAGCTCTCTCTCTCTCTCTCTCTCTCTCTCTCTCTCTCCCATGAACGAATATAGCCTACAATCTTTGAAACACTTAAAATCCGTTCGTATTATACCCAGTGACCTCTCTCAATTTCACCCTCTCAGAGTTCTCCATCTTTGATAGCTCTTTCACTGACTCAATTTATTTATTTGTTTAGGCTATCTAATTAAAATTAAATAGCCTTGGGTTAATGACGTATAATAAAATTGTTTACAGTAGGATAATATTACATAAAACGTAATTTCTTCAATAACCTTCAAATCACGAGATCTACACGAAGATTGAATCAATGTTCAGACATTTTCTCTAACAGTTGCCAATTAAAATGGGGAACTGAAATAAACAATATTGAACTTGGAGTACATTTGTTTTACACTCTATTTTTATCTACTTATAATCATATTAGCTTTAAAATAATACGAGTTTTTAGCGATAAAGTTGATTATTTGTATTATTCAATTCACGATGTTAGAATTGAAAGCATTTAAAGCCCGGAAAATATGCTAAAATAGAAGAAGATTAAGAAAGGTTAGGCCTACGATGCGTTACTTGAGATTTATCACATACACCGAATTTATGTTTTATCGGAAGTAAACAACGTGTTAGGAACTTTATTTTGAAATAATTTAGTCTCACTTGAAATTTATTGCATTTAATTTCTTCAACTCTAATTTGGCGGCTTCTAATGAAATATTTATTTATTTATTTATACGAAGTGGTTAATTTATTTTGTCGTGTCGTTTGTGTCAAATGAAGAACATAGTATCGACCAAACGAAAACAGTAGACTTAAATATTCCTAACCTAACTACATAACTTATCACATATGTAATATGTGGAGGGGCAGAAACTGGTACAGCGGTCAGGTTAACTACTAATACAGCCCATTGTGCTCACTCCTGTATTATTACTATCAGCTCATCGGGATTCGAACCATCGACCTCAATATCTTTGGACCTTTTCCAGTTTGTGTACCGTTTTTCATATAATTTATTTTTGCTTTATAAGGCTAACTAACGAAAATATCATGACCTAACCTAACCAATCGTCAAGGGCGTACAGTTAACCTAACGATTGGTTAGGTTAGGTCGTGATATTTTCGTTAGTTAGCCTTATAAGTAGGCTGACCATATTTCCTTGAGACAAAAACGGGACATTGGGATGGCAAAAAAGGGACGGGGGTTATGTAATATTCTGTATTCATGAAAAAGTAAGTACATAAACATATTGAGCTTACAATTATTCTTCAGTGACAACCTAACCCACATTATAACTTTCGTCACTTGGGCACAAGATGTTTACTATGCTGTATGTAATGTACTGTAGAAAACGGTACATAAACTGGAAAACGTCCGGGTATTTTTGCATCATGCAAAATCGTGCGTGTTCATGCAATATAATATATATATATATATATATATATATATATTCACAGGAACTTATTTCATTAAGTGAAGAGTTGTATTGAACTGCAAAAATGATAACAGCGAAGTTCACATTATTACCTAATTTCGGAACAAGTGTAGTTTACGTTCACCTGGCGCAAAAGAGGACACAAACTACGCTAGGTCAAAGTTGGGGCACGTAAACTACACTAGGATCTTTAGGAGACATTTTTTAATGATTACATCAAATAAAACGTTAAAACTAACGAAAATATTACGACTTAACCTAACCAATCGTCAATTTATATATATATATATATATATATATATATATATTGACGATTGGTTAGGTTAAGTCGTAATATTTTCGTTAGTTTTAACGTTTTATTTGATTAGGTATACGCGGACAAAGTTGGGGAACGCAAACTACACTAGGATAATGTAGGGGAACGTAAACTATACTAGGATAATGTAGGGGAACGTAAACTATACTAGGATAATGTAGGGGAACGTAAACTACACTTGCTCCCTAATTTCTTGTAAAGGGGTGAAAAATATTACTTTCGTGCTTACTGAAAACTTTAATTTCTAAAAAATCAATTTCAAATGAACACAACTCCAAATTGAAAGTAGTTTAAAGCCTGTTGGGTGACCAAAACGGTCTGGTTTCCTGAGACTCCTTTTTCCCAGTCATTCAACCCACTGTTCCGAGAAACTTTTTTTGGAACGCCGCTTTGGTACCAATATGTTTGTGGCTGTTTATGTGTGTGCAGTATGTCACTATTAACAAGTAGGCGTAGCCTTTATTTAAATTTTAATGCACTTAGGCCATCATCTATTTGTTGTGATCATGACTGTGTTTGATTGGTATGATAGGATATCAAATTACTTAATTTATGATTACCTTTGTTTAGAAACAAAGCATTCAAAATGGCGGGTAGGGATCATGATTAGGCTATCATTAATGAATAGATGACGGCTTAACTTTGTTATTGTTTGATATGCACTAGTGCTTGCATAATACCGAAAATTTTCAATACCGGTATTTGGAGGCAATTATGCTAATCCCGGTATTGATACCGGTATTATGAAAAAAATAATTTATTTTGATTTATTATGGTGCCACCCTACCAACCCTCCCACAAGTCTGAGGGACTTGCAGTACTCACCATATTTACTATAAATTAATGACCCAACTCCAAATAGATGGCATTCTATTCGAAAAAGTTTATACAGTAAATTACTAAATTGTAATAAAAATATTATTTTAATTTTTTTTTAGCATATTATTATACAACTACTGGGGTAGATAGAAATTATTAGTATCTAAATATTTATATCTTAGTTTGATTTTGAAAGTATGCTTTGAGGAAACAAAGAGCATCTAGGGATTGTTCAGATAGACTTGATCTCAGTTTCGTCAGAAATAGGCCTGCAGCAGAAAAGGCTCTTTCTGATTCTGCACTTGTAGGTTTAATGAAAGCAGTGCCTTGTACAGCTTCTCTAAATTCTCACTTCTCTGTAAAGTAACTTCCAAGCTTTTAAATTCATTAGTAACATCAAAATCAATGGAATTTTTTTTAGATGGCACTTTTCCTAGTTTGTCCATTTCTTGCATGTATTCACTCAGTAATGAATCTGCTTCCACTTCAGTCTTATCGGAGGACTAAATTGCCTAAATTTTACAATAGCAATTTTTGTCAATACCGAAAACCTATAATATCGGTATCGGTATTATTTGTACTTCTTCAATACCGGTATTAATACCGGTATTTCAATACCGGTTTTAACCCCTAATATGCACGCTGTCGAAAGATGTATGACAGTATTCGAAGTTTGATTCACTCTTTGTGACATTTTGTGAAAACATATATTTGTACAATAAAATATATTTATCTCTTGTATTTTGAGAGCAATTTCAAACTGGTTAGTTTCTATGTGTTTGTTTATTCACTAAATTCCCTGTTGTTGATTGACTTGATTTTGAAAAGAAAAAATTTCTAAATTTTTTTCCTGTTGAACACACTTACTGAATTAAGCTGTGCGTCACAATGGATATAAATTTCAGTTTGTAGATAAATTTTATGCTATGTCGTTTGGATTAGCAATAGGGAATCCCCTCTGCCCTGTGTCAGCTAATTTATGTATGATTTTTTTAAACCAGAATTTTACCCTCTATTCCTCTATTGTAAACGTCAACATTGATACTGGCACATGAATGATGTCTTATGTCTGTGGCCTGATAATTTGGCTATTGATAAATTCCTTGATAAGCTCAATAATTTTGTTCCATCTATAAAATTTACTGTTGAAAAGGAAAATGACAAATGAACGAGTATATCATTTCTGGATCTAAAAATTCGGAGGTACGTAAATCAATTCGTTTACCATAAG
This sequence comes from Bathynomus jamesi, assembly GCA_023014485.1. Taxonomy (NCBI): domain Eukaryota; kingdom Metazoa; phylum Arthropoda; class Malacostraca; order Isopoda; family Cirolanidae; genus Bathynomus; species Bathynomus jamesi. The sequence goes on from JAJOZX010001159.1 coordinate 131,429, forward strand.
CTTACTAATGATAACTCAAATATTCATTTTTATTCTGACTATCACCTCAATAAAATCTTTAGCTTTTCTTCTTCTTTTTCTGAGAGTATTAAGAGTTGTTAGTCGTGATTTTTTTTTTGAATCTGACATGCAATATTATGAATATTGGCATTAAACTATATTATCCTGTTCCATTTCAAGAAAATTGTTCGAGCAAAGCTAAGAAAAGGTAGGCCTATTATAACTGTATTTCACAGGGAGTTGATCAAAAGAATATCCTTAGCCTTCCTACTTATGTAACCTTTAAACGCCTTCCCACTTTACTTAAAATAATTAGAACTAACGTAGTTTTTAAGTATATACAGCTAAACTTCGTCTAATTAAAAACAGCCCAGATAATGAAGTTGGATGTGTTTATTCGATCGGATGTAAGGAATGCGATTCATTTTATATAGGTCAAACTGGAAAACCTGTAGATAGAGTAAAATTGCGAATAACTCTAATGTATTATTTAGCTATATGTATAGATATAATTATAGTATTAATTGGGAAGGTTCTAAAATTCTATTAAAGAATAGACACAACTGAAAGGAATAGTTTAGAATGTGCATTTATATACTTTGTAAATAACTATAATAACGGTTCGGGAACCTATAAAAATGAGCCATATCTTATTAGGATGTATTTTTCCCTTAATCAGTACTTGCTAACCTTTTGTTAATCCTTCTTATCTCTTTGGTCTGCACTATACACATATATACAGTATATATATTCTGCCTCTTACCCTCTCCCTTCATTCCATGATGAAGTGCTCAGTATACGAAGGGCCTTGGAATCGCTTCTCTTTTCCTGTGGGTATTCATCATATACATATATACGATCTTAGGGGATAAAACAATCGAAGAAATGCTAATAACTGTTGAAGGAAAGACGTTGGAAATTTTAGGAAAATATGCTCCGAAAGCGCAACCAAAAGGAAAAATGGAAAAAGAATTATTATGAGAGACAAAAGCGAATAATATTCTGCAAAAGAAAGAAAGTGGCCGCGAAGTTAATTAATTGCACAGACAACAATACCAGAAAAATGATACAAGAAAAACTGGAGAGTATCGATAGGGAAATACAAGCCCTAATTAATGGTCATTCAGAGAAGGAAGAGGAAGATGAGGTAGAAGTAATACTTCTATAGCTATGCGAAAAGGAAAACGAGAACGCGCGCCACTGTCGGATTCTTGAGGAAAGAAAATAATGAATCAACCGATGATTTAAAAAGAAATATCTGCGATACTGAGAGCTCAGTATGAATCAGTTTTCATTACCCCAAAAAGTGACAAAGTGATACTTGACAGAAATACCTTCTTTGAAGAAAAATTACAAAGAAAGTGTGTAAGTAACTTTGATTTTACCCCCAGAAGATATAATGCGAGTTATAGGACAAATTAAATTACAGTCAGTTGCGGGTCCGAACTGATTGAACGCCTTGTTGATTAAAAACTGTGAGAATGAAATAGCCACACCCCTATATTAGATATGGAAATCTCTGGACACAGGGGAAATACCAAGCATCCTGAAAATGGCGAAAATTGTTTTTATATATAGAGGGGATAGGTCTCAAGCAAAGAACTACAGATCAGTGATACTGACATCCCATCTCACCCAAATATTTGAAAGAATATTGGAGAGAAAATTTATGAATTTGGAAACACAAAAAATTTCAATGAGAACCAGCAACAGGCCTGGATTAGCCATTAAGCAAAATAAGCACGTGCTTAGGGCACCAAGGGAAGGGGGCACCACAGAGTTTTAATAAAATAAAATTAATAAATCAAATTAAAAAACAGGTTATATTTAATATAGTTGTGGGGTCTGGCCTGGGGGATGGCCTGGAAGAAAACTGAATTTTTAATCTATTATTTCACATTCAGCACTTATTGAGTCTTAATGTCTTGTCAGTTAGACAATGGAAGGGTCGAGGGGGAACCATTGTTGGGCTGTGCTTAGGGCATCAGTTGGCCTTAATCCGGCCCTGACCAGCAAGGATTTCGATCAAGAAGATTGTGCCTAGACACAACTAATATAGCATTACAACAATATCATAAATGCATTTGAAAACAATGAAAACTACACAAATGTACACGGATTTTGCTAAAGCTTTCGACAAATATGGTCATGATATAATAACACATAAAATGAGACATAGGAATGACGGACATTTTGGGAAAATGGATCTATAACTTTCTCAGAGAACCTCAGCAAGTCGTAAAAGTCCAAGGTATATCATCATCAGAATAAGAAATAGGCAGTTCAGTACCGCAAGGAACAGTATTAGTCCCACTCCAATTGATTATCATGCTAACAGACATAGACACTGAAATAACCAAAAAAAGTATAGTAACATCCTTTGCTGATGATACAAAAATCAGCAGAAAAATAAAAAATGCAGAAGTGGAAGCCCTACAGACGATCACAAACAGAATAGGTATACCCCGCTATACGCGGTAGTTGCGTTCCTGGACACTACCGCTTATAGTGATATTGTGAATATTCATGTATAGTGAATTTGTGTAGAGTGAATTCGCGTATAGTGAGGTATATTTTCCCATAGACATAATGTTAATTGGGGGATTACGTTCCACAAAAAATTTTCAAACTGTAATAAAGCCATAAAATCATAATGTTATTTGATACAGTCACATAACATAACGCCAATATAAATTAATTATAAACCTGAAAGAGAACAATAATTAATGCATAATATACTTTAATAATAAACAAATACGTATGTATGTACTAAACTCAGGGGGAAGGTGACAAAGACGCTAAGGCCGAATGATGGGAAACTTGAAGATGGAATTTAGGTTTGAAGGGTTGTTGGAGGGTGATCTGGATCTCAATCTGAATCTTCGAAGGCTGGTGCAGTTGATGTGGGTGGAATTAGTGTCTTCGAATGCTCGCGAATGTTCTCGAATGTACTTGAAAATGTTCGAACCGTGTAACCTCGAGAGTGTTTCCGCTTTATTATAGGGTACGTCCTTAATTAATCAACCGCGTAACCTCGAATTCGCGCAAAGTGGGCCCGTGTATTGGGGGTATACCTGTATACAGATGCTCAGAAGACAATACCATGAAATTTAGCACTCAAAAATTTTCGGCTCTTGAGATATGGAAGTAATGACTAATGAGGAACTAAAACAGATAACATATCATGCACCAGATAAACAGGGAAGTCAGAGAAACACGAAAACAAAAGATTTAGAAGTTATAATGGCCGATGATGCGAAATTTGAAACAGAAAATAAGATAACGATAACGAAGCAAAAAGAATTGAAGGACACTGAAAACCTTTAAAAGAAGGGACAAGAAAGTAATGATTCCCCCGCTGAAAATACTGATAATATCAAACTTTCAGTATTGCTCAGTCTTGACGTTCCAATATAGTATATAAAAAAATAAATTAACAACTAGAGAAAAGAAGAAGTTAAAAAAACATTTACAGCCAAGATTGACGTCTGCAAAGACCTCAACAACTGGGAGAGAGACTTCGTACATTAAATCTATACTCATTGGAAAGAAGAGAGAGTTACACCGTCATATACATATGGAAAATAACAGAAAAACTGGTGCCTAACCTTAAAACTGAACCCAGTAATCATACAAACAACACTGGAAAATAGAAAAGTAGAATGTGTACTATCGTGTTCCCAAATTAAAGGTTAGACAAGGGACATCCTCAACTCAAAAGGAACTTAGCCTGATTGTCAGAAGACTAAGGCTTTTTAACCAGCTACCTGACGACATCAGGAACGTCACTGGTGTCAAAATTGAAGTCTTCAAAAGAAGACTAAACACCTGACTCACGACAGTCCCGGCTGAGCCGGGTTTGCCTGGCTATATATACGATGAAGATCGCAAGAAAGCAACTCTCTTCTCCATAAGGACAAGCCCAGAAGTGGGTCCATCAACTTTACCTTCGTGTGAAAAGAGACCGACGCACGAAACATTTTCAAAGTATATACTACAACCCAACATGCATCCATAGGTTGGTTAGGTTAGTACTTAGGGCCTATGGCAAGGCTTCCACTGTGTATGTGGTAGGGCCCGAAACCGAAAGTAAACTTGACCGAAACTGAATGTAAACTTGACCGAACTGCCCTTCGGGTTCAGTGGAATCGGAGCGACTCTTTTCTACTGCAGGCAACGCCATCAACACCAAACGGGCGAATTTGACCTCAGTAAACGCTGAAGATGTCATCCTCCTTTCAATAAACTTGAAATATTTGAACTTTCAATATTGAATGAATCAAAATGTCTTAGTATTCTTATTAATTTGCATTAATGAACATTAATATTTTTGGAATGTTTTTTGAGTTTTCTTTAATTATGTGCTACGTTTTGCTTGAAAAGGAATTTCGGTTTTCGGTTCCGAAAGTGGAGATCATCTTTCGGTCTCGGTTCCGAAAGTGGCGAAGTACTTTCGGTCGGTCCCTAGTATGGGTAGGATCCCCGCAAAACTTCATGTGGAGAGGGTCCCTATCTCTGAACGGACCAGTCAAACGCAGACATCAATTTAGAGTAACAAAATTTATATTGTGACAAAAATATTAACACAACATAATGAGTCGCGACAGAAAATAATCGGTAATACGAGTATTTCTACATTTCATACTTTTCCTTCTAATTTTTTCTACATTCTTTTACATTTCTCATCGGCACTTCTCTTCCACATTTTTTCCTAATTTCTCTAGACACAAAATTGTCAATAACGTTCGCATAACTTCGTTTTCTCTCTAAATACAGTGTGTTCAATGGAGATAGTATCAGATTTTACAGCCTATCCTAAAACACTGTAGAACAGGGGTGGCCAGACTTTACTGAGATGGGATCTACTTTTTCCAAAGTTCTGCCTATACGATCCACCAGCCAGTTATATATATATATAATATATATATATTATATATAATATATATATATAATATATTATAGATATATACACAGAGATGGAGAGAGAATAACCAAGAATAAAATGGAGTGAATATAAAAATATATTGCCAAATGCGCGCCCGCGCGCGCGCGCGCGCACACACACACACACACACACACACACACACACATATATATATATATTTCATTAAATTTTAACCCCCAAACTTATTAGAAATTAGGTATACTGGAATAGGAAGAGCTTACTTTACTGAGGTGATGATTTGCACTGCATGGCATCAGCAAGCCGTGTGTAGTCCGGATTGTAGCTGCTGATTGCTAGCCTCAAACAAACATCTAGGTGATCATCTGTCAGAGTGGCTCGGTATTTTGATTTGATGATATTCATGTGTGAGAACGTTGACTCACAAAGGTAGGTTGATCCAAAAAATGCTGTCGAGTACATGGAACTTTTTCTGACATTCGGATACTTTTCTTCAAGAAGTAGGTGCCAAAAGTTTCCTTCTGAAGACCTGGATTTGATTTGAATGTCGTTTCGCAGAGTTAAAATTTCATTCTCGATTGCAGATATGTCCAAATTGAACAATAAGGCCATTTTTGATGCAATATCATCAATGTCAAAGTTTGCACCAAATGGGAAGCACATGAATGTTGCTAGAGGTTCTAGTGTTGCTAAGTCTTGGAACCGTCTGTTGAAGTCTGTAATAACATTCTGCAACTGTTCAACGTATCAAACACTGTCAAACTGGTCGCATTCTTTCCCCCGACTTTCCAGCTCTAACATCATGTTTTTGAAGTTCCGTAGTTGGTGTCGCTGCAGCTGTGAGGATACCAGTTCTAGTTTTTGTTTAAAAGCATTCACTGAGGTAATCATTTCAACAATAGTTTTGTTTTTACCTTGCAACTCTAAGTTTAGCTGATTTAGAAAAGCAGTGGTGTCAGTCAAAAAAGCTAACTCTAACAGCCAAACTTCGTCTTCCAACTCTTTGTAATATATTTCTTTTAACTTCAGAAAGCCTTTAATTTCAGGTAAGAGATCCCTAAACCTCTGCAGGAATTTACCTCTACTAGCCACCTGACATCAGTGTGCAACAAAAGGTCAGTGTTCTGCTTTATTTTCTTCTAGCTGAGACCGGAAGAGACGCCTTTGTAGACTTCTCGCCCGAATAGAACACATAATCTTATGGGAAATATCCATAATTTCTCTAATATTCAACATTTTACCACACAATGCTTGTTGGTGAATTATGCAGTGATAATTAAAGAAGTTCGGAAACCTTTTGTCACTTTTGCACAGGGCGATGAACCCATTGGAGCGGCCAGTCATAGCAGGTGATCCGTCAGTTGTTATGCTCACAAGTTTGTGAAGTGGGAATTGTGTGTCGTTAACAAACTCACTGAATGCATGAAAAATGTCCTCACCTCGAATTTTTCCTCTTAAAGGTAGGATTTTAAGCAGTTCTTCTTTGGCAGTCATATCTTTAAACATGATTCTAATAAAAATGCATAACTGTGATGTGTCGATCACATCTGTTGAGTCATCAAACTGAAGTGAAAGGAACATGCAGTCATGTATGTTTCTTCAATGTTTCACCAAATTCTCATCCATTACTTCACAACGCCGCATCACAGTGTTTCTGGATAGCTGAAGCTGGCTAGCAGACAGTATTTCCGATTTATTATTGAAATTCTGAAACAACGACTCTGCTGCCTCTGTAAATGCTTCTTTGAATATTTCTCCATCCTGAAAAGGTTTCTTGTGTTTCACAAGTACATACACGGCTCACCCGAAATGACGCAATCGTTGCTGCTTTCGATTTTGTGCTAGGTCCTGTAAAGATAGACTGCTGAGCGCTAAGTTGAGACTTAATTAAGTTCATTGACTTTTCTCTTACGTAGTTTACTTTCAGCTGGGAAATCACTGTCATACCGCTTGTGAATAGTTTTAAAACGCCTCTAAATTCCCCTTTTTGACGAAAGCGACACATGCATGGCAAATTAAACACACATAGGTATTTGGAATTTTTCGTTGTAAAAAAATATGCCGTCTCCCACTCATTGTGAAAGTTGTAAGTTTTTTGTTTCCTGGCACTTGGTCCAGCACTCATTTTAACGGTGTTAATGCAATTGGAGTGGAGACTGACCTTCATCATCGATTATTCCAAATGACTGACCCGTCACTTAAGTGACACATGTTCATAACAGCTCAGCTTACTGCGGTATGAAATTTTGGCAGAAATTAAAGTTAGCGGTATCATTTTCTGTGATATTAATTAAATATCTCTCAGAATTATTAAAGTTACTTTTTTTATTTTTTGTTAAATGACTGGTAAACACAAAGATAAAACAAATAAATGTTGCTACCGATTATGGAGGTGATAACATAAAGAACGTTAATTTTTGGTAGTAGCGGTCGGGTCGTGTGCTCGTTAGTATTATGAAATGTAAGGTCTCTGTCGCTAGGCTAAGCTACTGGTCATTCTGCGATCTACTAAAAATTGCTCTGCGATCTACTGGTAGATCGCGATCGACGTTTCGGCCACCCCTGCTGTAGAACGTAAATAATTTTTTGGAGCTTCAATTTTGAGAATAAGTGTTTCTCTGAAGCAATGGTAACTGGTATTGTCAGCAATATCTTCAGAGCCACGACTACGTTAGGATAAGTATCAGTAAGGGAATTTTCAGTTATATGGCTGAAGGATGCAAGTGGAGAGCTTCCCTCAGGCACCGAATGGCGCAAAGTTTTAATTCCTCAAGAAGCTTGGTAGGGTCGGTATCACTGGAAGATAAATCAGAGAGTAGGATACATAAGTCATCACAGTTCTTTCTGAGGTCATTATCACTAATGGACTTAGCCACTGAGATGTCAAATAAAAAGCTGAAAGGCTGCAAAACTGTTTTAATTTGTTCGAATCATTCCTCAAGTGAGGTTACGCAAGCATGAAGAACCCTCTGGAAAAAGTCAATTCTGAATTTTTCCTTCGGATCTGTAACCTCGGATGAAAAATGCCGCTTTTTACACCGCAAACGATCACCAAACATAGGTTCTGCGTTTACTGCAAGCGCCAGGTTCAATGGCTTCATCAAATCCAGACCCAAGATAAACAAACACTTTAGCATTACACGACTTTTTCTTCATGAAAAATCGTGCGGATTCATATGTGATATTCCATTTATAGGACTCCAGCGTTGCACCGGATAGTTTGAATTAAATGTTGGAGTGAAGGAAGGTTAACACGTAAAATGCCTCTTGACGCGGAAGCATTATGCGTTTCTTTGGTTGTTTAAGTGTATGACAGGTTGTATTAACTTTTATCCCGTCGTAGTCGTACATGATATTTCATTAATTGTACTAGATAGTTTGAAAGAAATGCTGGTCATTACCTCGAGTACGGCAGGGTTAACACGTGAAATGCCTCTGGACACGAAAATGTTATGCGTTTTCTCGGTTGTTTAACCTCTTAAAGACCAAGTTTTTTGTAGGGTTAAGTTATGAATGCGTGTATTGGAAACGGTACAAATTTGACCCAGTGGTCCAAAAGAGGTTAAATGTATGACAGGTTGGGTAGTGGTTAGCACCCTCACCTTCTATTGAAGAGATGGGAGGTTCGAACCCTGGTGTGAGCAATTTTTTTCATATATATATATGTTAACTGACATAAAAAGAACAGGGGAGGGATGGCTCTGCTTTGGGGGAGGGGACGGAGTCAAGAGTCATTGAACTTAGTTAGAAAATTTAACAAAAGCACCCAGCCGAGAACCTCGCCAACAACTTTACATCTTCTTTCCCTCCTGTTTTCCATTCCGACGGCTCAATTGCCGTCTCTTCCCCTGATAAAGCTGAACTCTTCGCTGAAACTTTCGCCTCCAACTCAACCCTGGACGATTCCAGTGATGTTCATCCATTTTCTGCTCCTTCTGACTTGATTAAGTGACTTAATCAAGATTCTAATTTCAGACTTAATTTAAGTCTGAAATTAGAATCTCTTCCAAAGATTGGTTTTCTGCCCGATCTGCGCTCAATTCTAGGAAGGGGTACAGTCCTGATTATATCCCTCCTCCTGTTCTCAAGAACTGTGCTTCTATGCTGCCATTCTGCCTGGTAAACTCTTTCGTCTTTGTCTTTCATTTGGTACTTTTCCTTCCTGCTGGAAGTTCGTTTTCATTCAGCCTGTCCCAAAGAAGGGTGACCGCTCTCAACCTTCAAACTAGCGTCCAATTGCTTTGATTTCTTGCCTTTCTAAAGTTTTTGAATCTATCCTTAATAGGAAGATTCTTAAACACCTCTCTTACAATCTTCTTTCAAATTGTCAGAATGGGTTCCGCAAGGGACGCTCTGCTGGCGATTGTCTTGCATATCTCTCTGATTCTTGGTCCTCCTCCTTTCGGGATTTAGGTGAAACCTTTGCTATTGCATTAGACATATCAAAAGCTTTGGATAGAGTGTGGCACAAATCCTTAATTTCCAAACTGCCCTCCTTCGGTTTCTATCCTTCTATCTGTGCTTTCATCTGTGATTTCCTTTCTGGCCGATCTATAGCTGCGGTTGTAGATGGCCACTGTTCTTCTCTTAAATCTATTAATAGTGGTGTTCCTCAGAGCTCTGTCCTGTCACCCACTCTTTTCCTTTTATTTATCAATGATCTGTTAAGTCGTACTTCCTGTCATATCCACTCCTATGCCAAGGATTCCACTCTCCACTTCTCCACCCACTTCACAAAGCGTCCTTCTCAACAGTCACTCCATGCTTCGCATAGGAGTTTTAGTAGGCTGAAGCCATCTATATTTATCTCTTTCTTATCAATACAATGTTCGCAGTTTTCATAATTTCCTTGGCAATCCTTAAGATGAGTTTCTGTGAAGCATGCGATGTCCACCCTTGTTTCGTCCATAAATCCTTTCAGGTACGAGACTTTGCTGAGTAATTGGTTTGGTCTTATTCCTTGAATATTAGCCAGGACAATATTTATGATCTTTGTTTTTCGTTGCCCCTTGTGTATTTCAAGTTCGTTTTCCTTCGGTTCGCTTGTTTTGTTGTCCTATGGTCTTCCGAGAGAGAGATCCGTTTCTGCCTACCTGTTCTGGGACACACACTGAACTGAATGAATGAATTTCTAAAAATTGCTTCTTCAGGAATCGCGCAGCATATTTTTACAAAAGTTTTCTGCAAAGCTTTATTCAATGAACAAGGGCAACTTAGAAAAGAATTGACGGATACTCTCACTGAAACATTTTATAAATTTGATGTTTCTTGCTTTATGTTATTTGATAAGAAATGACCCAACCTTGAGTCCTATCTGCTTAGCAGATAGCTGGTGAGAGAAACTGTTCGGACTAGACCTCTTGGCTCCAAACCTTTTGAATTTGAATGAGTGCCGGTACTCGTGATCTTGTCACTGCTGTTTTCCTAAATTCTGCTTAGGGTACACTTTCCAGTCTTTCCTATACTTTTTGTTCTCTCACTTTGTCTAATATTGTTGACTGCCGTATCTGCAGATGTGGGATCGCTCTGTTCCTCCGTTGAGTGTTCACTCTGGTAGTACCTACCTGTGTCAGAGGAGCCGACCAGGTGAGTATAGTGGATTTAATTATCCCAGAAGAGTTCCTTGTTCCATGTACATTCGGTCTGTGTATTTCGTAAAAGTTATCTCAGGGGACCATTCTGAGTTGTATCATATATATATATAATATATATATATATATATATATATATATATATATAATGTTTCAGACCAACAAAGACCCTAGGATCCACTCTAGTGTTCAAAACCGGTTTTAACCTGGTTTGTAAAATTTCCCTAAAAATCGAAAACCGAAAGAAAACACCGGTTTTATCGATTGATTTTTATTTGGCTCAAACTTGCGCAAACGTGCAGCTACGTGCTACAGCGCACAAAAAATAACTTCGAATACATCACCTATTAAGTTAAATTGTGACAAACTGGCAACTGCTCTTCAGTATAATTTTTGCCTATCTGGCAACTCGATCTTCAGTTTGTCTCATCATGTAAGCTGTAGTGTAGAGTCAGTCGACTAAAGCCCTATTCGCAGTATAAGACCCTTAATGCCCTTTGTTTCTTAAGATGTCATTTCCAAAATAGGGATAAAATCTAAATTAATTATATATTTTTTCTTACACGAAGAGTCAATTTTCTGTTTTCTAGGTAAAGTTTTTTTATTAAAAAATTTTATTTCAATGTTTTTTCCAAAATAGAGATAAATTTTATTTTTATTCTTTATAATTTTTTTACAAAAAGAAGTTTATTTCTTTCTAAGTATAGATGTTTTATTTTAAAAAATTATTTCAAATCTAAATTGTTTGAATAATGTATTATTTTGGCTAAAATAAAATATGTCAAAGTTGTCATTCTCTTATTCATATGCATACATATGATGCTGCATTTTTGCATTCTTTTGACCAAAAAATAGGCGATAAGCTATGCTTGTTAAGAGTTAAAGTCAGTACCTTTCAATTGTGGCTTTTAAAAATTACTATACTTTTCGGTCATAACCGGCTAAAACCGGTTTTCAAAAAACAGATCGATTAAAAACCGGTTTGTAAAGTTTCGATTATTTTTCAACACTAATCCACTCATGACTGGTTTACCTAACTGTGCTCGTAATTGTGTATTGTGCATGTCCTCCGTGGTGGCGGAGAGGACCTACAATTTTACGTGGGTTCCGAACCACAAAGCCTTGATTTTACTACCTTAAACTATACCCAAACTATCAACATATGCGTCTAATCGATTTTTAAACATGTTTATAGACGTGCTACTAATTACTTCTACTGGCAAACTATTCCAGCTATTTACTATTCTATGTGTAAAAACGTTTTTGGCAACTGCTGTCTCAAACCTTCTACTTGTCAACTTACACCCGTTATTTCTAGTCCTATTATATTGAGATATTTCGAAAAAGCTATCTCTATCTACGTTATCGAACCCATTCATAATTTCAAAAACCTGGATTAGATCACCCCTTAGCCTCCTTGTCTCGAGTGTAGTCAATTTTAACTCCTTAAACCTATCCTCGTACGACTTTGACCAAAGCGACGGAATCATCTTAGTTGCTCGTCTTTGAACTCTTTCGATTTTGTCTATATCTTTTCGCATATGCGGATTCCAAAATTGGATTGCGTACTCCAAATGGGGTCTAACTAGTGTTGAAAAATAATCGAAAACTTTACAAACCGGTTTTTAATCGATCTGTTTTTTGAAAACCGGTTTTAGCCGGTTATGACCGAAAAGTATAGTAATTTTTAAAAGCCACAATTGAAAGGTACTGACTTTAACTCTTAACAAGCATAGCTTATCGCCTATTTTTTGGTCAAAAGAATGCAAAAATGCAGCATCATATGTGTGCATATGAATAAGAGAATGACAACTTTGACATATTTTATTTTAGCCAAAATAATACATTATTCAAACAATTTAGATTTGAAATAATTTTTTAAAATAAAACATCTATACTTAGAAAGAAATAAACTTCTTTTGTAAAAAAATTATAAAGAATAAAAATAAAATTTATCTCTATTTTGGAAAAAACATTGAAATAAAATTTTTTAATAAAAAAAACTTTACCTAGAAAACAGAAAATTGACTCTTCGTGTAAGAAAAAATATATAAATTAATTTAGATTTTATCCCTATTTTGGAAATGACATCTTAAGAAACAAAGGGCATTAAGGGTCTTATACTGCGAATAGGGCTTTAGTCGACTGACTCTACACTACAGCTTACATGATGAGACAAACTGAAGATCGAGTTGCCAGATAGGCAAAAATTATACTGAAGAGCAGTTGCCAGTTTGTCACAATTTAACTTAATTGGTGATGTATTCGAAGTTATTTTTTGTGCGCTGTAGCGCGTAGCTGCACGTTTGCGCAAGTTTGAGCCAAATAAAAATCAATCGATAAAACCGGTTTTTTCTTTCGGTTTTCGACTTTTAGGGAAATTTTACAAACCGGTATTTAACACTAGGTCTAACTAATGATTTATAAAGAGGAACAATAATATCGCGCGATTTGTACTCAAAATTCCGAGCTATAAAACTTAACACTTTGTTCGCTTTATTGACCGCTGCTGTACTTTGTTTCGCCACTTTTAAATCACCAGTGACTATAACTCCTAAATCTTTTTCCTGCTCTAAGCTTGCTAACTCCTTCCCTGACATAGTACAGTATAGGCAAAATTACCGTTACGCGAACGTATATATAAAATTTTGCACTTATATGCTACACACAGGCCTGGATTATCCAATAGGCAGACTAAGCACGTGCTTAGGGCACCAGCAAGGCAGGAGCACCAAAAAAAAAATGAGAATTTTTTTTTGAAAGAATTTGTTATTGGATATTTCAAAGAAAGCAGAGAAGTAGTCATCATGGGAAAAATCAAAACAAGGAAATGATGGCAGTGCACAGAAACAGCATTGAATCGAAGAGATAAATTTCGCGTATCGACTTACTACGCTTTAATTGATACACTTAAAGCTCATATGAAGAGGAGAGGTAGAGTGTACAAAGAAGTATCAAGTAGATTTTCTTTTCTAAACGATTTCGACTTATCTGACGAACAATATTCACAAAGTTCCCAAAAGCTAGTTGACTCATACCCTGTTGACTTGAACATGAATCTCTGTGGAGAACTACGGCAGTTCCACTGTTATATGCGCTCAAAGTTTAATGAAACAGGAAAAACGAAATTCAGTCACATTGATCTTTATGACACCCTAGTGAAAGACAGGATACAATGTGTATTTCCAAATGTAGATATCGCACTACGTATTTTTCTAACATTGATGATTACTAACTGTTCCGCAGAACGCTCTTTTTCTCAGCTGAAAAGAATAAAAAACCCTCAGAGAACAACAATGTGTCAGGACAGACTTGATTCACTTTCCCTACTGTGTATAGAAGCGGACATGCTTCGTCGAGTCAGCTTCGATGAAATTATCCAGGATTTTGCAATCAGAAAATCTAGAAAGTCTTTCACTGCAAACTGATGATGGTGGAGCACTCAAATACTGTTTGGCTAACATTGGTAATGTGCCTGTTGTTGTGTTCTGGTAATTTTTCCACCATTCGAAGGGGCACATGTTACGAGCAAGATCTGGTAGGCTTAGGTATGTCTCAATTTCATTTAAGCATTTTTTTCGTGTCTCCTGTTGTTTCAGTTGAGCTAGAGAAATATTTTTAGAGTGCTTTCTTTTTCTTGAGCTTGAATACCCAGGTTTAACAGAATCTGATTCCTTTGCTGATGCTTCTTGTTCTTGAACGAGCTTTTCATTTTTTCTGACTCTTGTCAAAGAATGCCCAAATATCTGATTCTTTTAGCCTTTGGTGAAGAAGTTGATGAGCTTGAACTGCCCTCCCCCTCTGTCCCACTACTTTCATTTTCTGACTCCTCTCTCAAGTCTCCTTCTTGGCCAGTGCATTCGTTTCGATTCAAGTTCAAGAGTGAAACAAAAGATTCCCAGAGTAGTCTTTTTGCTTCCTCTTTTTCAACATTGCTCATTAAGAATTTCATTTTGAATCGAGGATCCAGCACTGTTGCCAGAATCAATTTTTTGTTAGTTGTGTAGGCACTGAATCTTTGTTTGAATGTTGTTTTCAAATCACCAAGTATGGTTTTAATTCCACTGACATTTTGAACAGCATAATCGAGATAATTTTCCATCACTCTGATAAAAGGTATTATCAGAGAAGCTACTGCTGTTTCGCTACTCATTTCTTTGTGATATCTTCAAAGTATTTCAGAACCATCACTAATGTTTCAGCTAGTTCCCATTGATTATCATCCAAACATTTGCGTTTCTTTGATGCACAAAATAAGATGTCTGCTCTCTTTTGTTCAACCAAACGCTCTAGCATATAATAAGTAGAGTTCCATCTGGTTTGAACATTCTGGATCAATGAGTGTGTTGGTAATTTGAGCTGATTCTGAAACTCTTTTAATAATTCCCTTGATGCACTGGAATGGTTAAAATATCCCACAATGTCTCTTGCAATAGCCAGAATGTCAGTGATACTTCTTTGCTGTTTAAAAAGTTTGTCCTGTATGCATAATTGCAAGGTGTGGATAGCACAGCCCAGATGAGATTCCTCCAGTAAACTTGAACTAGCCGCCAATTTCATATTGCTAGCATTATCTGTAACTAACATGTGTACCTTAGTAATATTGATTTCAAATTCTGTTAAGGATTCTTGGAAAAATTTACATATTCTTTCGCCCAGTGTGCGATCCTGGGAAATGTGAAACTTTGAGAACTGCTGTTTTCATATCAAATGTAGGAGAAACCCAGTGGGCAGTTAAACTTATAAATGGATACATGCCATGAGTTGCCGTGAGTTGCCATGAGTTGCCTTTGAGCTTGATTTTTACTCTATCGTAAATCATGGGAACAATGTTTTCAGAAAAGTACCGCCTGGAAGGAATGTTATATCTTGGTTCCAAATGGTTTAGGATTCTCCGGAAACCCAAATCTTCTACCACTGAATATGGCTGGAGATCAGTAGCCATCATTTCACCAATGAGGTAGTGCAATTTCACAGCCCTAGGATCATTTATTTTCCACTGAAGCTTTTTTTCCAGAACTTCTTTCAATGTTTGTTGTTTACACATGTGCCAACCTCTGAGGTTTCCTCACTACTTGTCGATGACTTTATTTGATTTGTTTCAATATCGGGTGCAATTTCAGATTTAGAACTGCTACTGCACTGGATTTGTTCTTCCACCTTTCTACCAAATAGACTTATGGATGGAGTATCTATTTTATCTGATCTGTCGCCCTTAGCAAGATTTTCTACTTTACGGAAAATTGCTGGGTGTTTAATTTTCAAATGATTCTTTAGATTTGATGTCGTCATTTTTTTTTAATGTTACTTCCTCTTGATACAGAAGTACCACACACCTGGCACTTTGCTTTGCTAGAATCAACTAGAACTTCAAATAACCCAAAGACTGGACATTGATTTTGACATGATCAAAATATTCAAAACTTCAAAAGACAAAAATAAAAATTTATGCATGCTATTTAAAATTATCTTGTTACATTTTATCCTATGAATATTTATTATTTATTTGTCAAAGTCTGAAAAAATAAAAAAAAAGTAATTAATACCTATTGCACTTATTTAAAATGTATCATGCATTCCTTAATATAGTAATGTTTATATAGTAAATCTAAAGTTAGAATTTAAGTTCATATAGTTAATTTTTAATTTTTTATATATATTATTATTATATTAATTGGATAATATCACTCTTAGGAAGTCCGAAGTAAAAACTCTAAATTGCCAGAGTGCACATTTAGTGATAAATAAAAATATGAATTGAAATTAATTTAATAAAACAACTATTTTTCTAGTTTAGTTAAATTAGGTTAGGTAAAGATATATCGGTATCGGCTTCTGCCCGATACCGATATATCGGTGCACCCCTAGAAATTGGTAGGTGGTAGAAGAACCAGTAATTTTTGGAGTAAAGATGCAGTTTCATGGCTCCATCTAAATTTTTCACCTGCAGTCACGGAGGAATACAAAACATTATTGTTTATGTTGCAGACGAGTGTTTTGTATTCTTCCACGACTTTGGGAAAGAAATTTGGGTGGAGCCATGAAAATGAACCAGAAATTGATCAAACCTAACCTAACCTAACCTACTAAGTGCATTATTACATCATAAATTCAACACAATCTTCTCGCGTTAACGATAATTCACTCGTGGAGCAACTGGTACGCATGTCCATCCTAGACAGCAATAACCTGACAATGATTACCAAGTTGCCAGATTCGCTAGCATTAGTTTGTATTTGAAATATTAATAAAAAATACTTTACAGGGTTTTACAAAAACTTTACCAATGCCATGGTCTTCAGACAGTCTCCAGATATACATATTTATGTTTTTTTTATTAAAATATTGGTATTCGTGGAGCCGCGAAACTGCATATTTACCATTTTTTGTGGTAAAGATTCAGTTTAGCACCGGGAACCCAATTTTTGCATGAAAATAGGTTTTTATGATGTATTTCACCGTTTCATGCAAATGTAACCTTCATTTCTTGCGCCTGTTGTGCAAATGTGTAATAAATAAATTATTTAATAGTTTCATCTTATTAATCTATCAGACAGTTTAAGCAGGATAATGTTAAAAGAAAGGGGTTTAACTCTTTGACTGCCAGGATCCATTTTCTATGCCATTACGTCACGCCAAAAAATGGCATAAATTTAATTAACTTTCGACATTTTTGGGGGGTCGAAAAAAATCACTGTATCCACTTGAATTAGTTACTCATAAATCCTCATTTTCTCTGATAATGTCTCCAATAATAAAAAAATAATTCTTTATGGATAACAATTTTATCCTGACCCCAAAAAGAAGTCATTTTTTGGAATAAAGAATTTTTTTACTATAATGTGTTTACATTTTCTGAAACACCCTGTATATATATATATATATATATATATATATAATATATATATACAGGGTGGGCGGAAAGTAGCTCCCTATTTTGGATTGGTAAAAAAATACGTATATTATCCATTTATTTCAGAAGGAATAATATGAAAAGGTAGGCATACATGGTAGGTTTTCTCTAAAATTCAATGTGGGCTCCAACTCTTTCCACCAGCTTCTGGAGCCGCCCAGGAATGGCGTCCACTGACTTTAGCAGGAACTCCGGCGGGATGGAGGACATGACTTCCCGAATTCGGTCCTCCAGTTCTTCCAATGTCCTCGGTTTGGTGCGGTAGACTTCTTCCTTTACCCACCCCCAAAGAAAGAAGTCGCACGGTGTCAAGTCGGGGCTCCTGGCTGGCCATTGATGTGGACCACGACGACCCATCCAACGCCCAGGGAAGTGGGCATCCAGCCACTCACGCACAACAAGAGCGAAGTGCGGAGGGGCGCCATCTTGCATAAATATCAGATCGTCGATGTTCTCCCATGTGCTGACAACCGGCCAGACCTCGTTTCGCAACATAGCAAGGTACCGCTCAGCATTCATGGTGTTGCGCAGAAGGAACGGGCCCACAACCTGATCTGAGGTCATACCACACCACACCGTTACACTGAACCGATTCTGCCGTTTTTCAGCGGTAACCGTGCGACTTCTTTCTTTGGGGGTGGGTAAAGGAAGAAGTCTACCGCACCAAACCGAGGACATTGGAAGAACTGGAGGACCGAATTCGGGAAGTCATGTCCTCCATCCCGCCGGAGTTCCTGCTAAAGTCAGTGGACGCCATTCCTGGGCGGCTCCAGAAGCTGGTGGAAAGAGTTGGAGCCCACATTGAATTTTAGAGAAAACCTACCATGTATGCCTACTTTTTCATATTATTTCTTCTGAAATAAATGGATAATATACGTATTTTTTTACCAATTTAAAATAGGGAGCTCCTTTCCGCCCACCCTGTATATATATATATATATATATATTATATATATATATATATATTTAAAACGTGTAAAGTGTATTTAGACTTTGCAAAGATAAGCAAAATTAATATATCAAATAATTTTGAATAAATAAAATAAAATAAAGGTAAAAAAAGCCAACAACTACTGGTAGGTTTTTGGCAGTTGCCTCAGAACGGTTACAAATAGGTCTATGGCAGTCAAAGGGTTAATGGGTGGGTATATATATCCTAACCTAAACAAGCCTAAGCTAACATAACCTGTTTAAGATTTGATTTAGCACTGGGAACTCAATTTTTCCTTGTGCTAAACCAAATATTAATCTTTCCTTTTGTGACCTGCTTTCGAGGATAAATTTTTTGATGTTTTATATATCAAATAAAGCTTATGGCATTTCTAGCGATGTATGGTACTGATGGAAAAAATGCAATTTTTTTTAACCTAACCTAACTCCTTTCATAAATTTTACATGCATGTAAGATGTAATTGAAAAATTAGGTAATAATTTACTTAAGCTCCCGTCTCTCCGATTTTCATAAATTATACATCGGTAGCTTCGTTTCTTCATTAGGAATGCGATTTAGACAGTCTCTAGTCAGGGAAATGCTTCTAAACCTAACAACCTAAAAAAAATCTAGAGAGTTTTAACCAAACTTTTCTGGTTAATTTTGAGGTGCTTTGCACGAATCTGTCATTGGTTTCCTGTGCAAATGCGTAGTTTTTAAGATAGCATAACATAAACATATAGGATATGTTCATGTTAAGAGATTTCGTAAATGACACATTACCAAAGGAAACGTGCAAAACACCAAAATTAACCAGAAAAGTTTGCTCTCATCATTTTTGTTTAAATTAACGAAAATATCATGACTTAACCTAACCAATCATCAAGGGCATACAGTTGACCTAACTGAGCATTCAATTAACCTAACCAGGCATTCAACTGCCCTAACAGGTTAATATTGGTTATTTCACCTAAATATCTTCTGATCTTTTCATATTAGGCACTCACTGTCACATATTGGGCAAGTTAAGGATGAGAGAATAATGCTGTAATCGATAAAAACATCCAATGCTTTGTCATCATCTAGGGCACATGACAAATCAAGTCCTCAAAGTCAAAATCACACGAATGGCACATCATAATTCTATCGCAAACATCACCAAACTGAATCCAGTTAGAATTTACATGAATATTAATGTTGTCAATCTGGTGATTTTTTCTAACACAAAAACACTAGATTTTAATTAAAAATCCTGTAAAACTACAAACTCGCTAGACTGTTTTTACAATCCAAAATTACAAATTACACTAGAGAACTAGCCCACCTCATAAGACAGTGTAACAACCTCAAACATAACACATAAGCACCACACACATAAGCCATAAAACAGCAGATACAACAGCTCAACACAGAAATAAACAACAAACTCAAGAAAAACAAACAGAAACATTTAGGGAATTCATAACAACACTAAACCACTCCACAGATACATTCAAGCTATACAAGACTATACACAGCATTACCCACTCTAACAGCGGCATTCACACCTCACACGCGGCTATCTGTTGCCGCCAAAATAATATCCCAACTTATACACAACAAGCTAACATTCTAGTTAATCACTACACAAAGATAAGTCACTTAAACAGAGACAACAACTTGAAACACGCAGACAGACAAACAACCAGAAACAAGAAAACCTACAGACTTGAAACGACTATTACACCCTTCAATACAGACCAGACCACCAAGATCATAAAAAACTAAGAATTCGAAAGCTACTGGACCAGACAACATATCTAACATACACCTTAAACACTTGGGCCCACAGGGAATACTAGCTCTCACAAACATCAGCACATATTCATACCAACAAGTGCTGTATTATTCCTGACATATGGAAACAAGGTAAAATTATTACACTACTCAAACCAAACAAAAATCCAACAGAACCAGCTTCTATAAACCATTACTTACTATGCACACTAAGGTGGTTCTTCAAATGAAAGTTAGAAAAGTCATGCTCCTAACCCTTAAAATATTTTGTATGTATGAAAAAACCCTTGTGGTGAAATTTTAAGTAATTTGGACTAAATTTAGGGGTTGCACACGGAGTTTGTAATTTCACATATGTGGCTTGCATAAATGTTTGGAGTTGATTATTTATTCTCCACTGCTATACTTGTGATTTTGACCATTCCATTTGACCTTGCTGTGTACTGCACATTTTGAAGTTGTTTTTAAGTTAATTGTGTACAGTACAGCTGTACTCTGGTGTATGCAGACCAGTGGGAGACAATGAGTCATACACAAACCTGTTCTCTGCCACATAAAGCCACCAACAATCAATTGAACTCTGACCATATTAACAGTGGGAAGAAGAAATCAATTATACTCCAGATCTTACATTGATTGATTAATTAGTATTATCATTTAGTTATTATTTACTGTAATTTTTTTTATTAAATTCTAATCAATTTCATGTATTCTTTTCAGAATAATTGATACCTATCAGTGATTGATCATGACAACTTGTTCTAAGGATTACCTTTGCAAACCAGATGATGGGATTGAAGGAACAAAACTTCCTTCTAAAGGACAAGTTCTTTCATTCTTTTTGCACCTTCACATTAAGGAGGGGAAGACAATTAGGGAAAGTGCCACAACAGTGATCATGCGTGTAACAGAATTCTGGGAGAAAGCAAGAATTCTAGTGATCCACAAAGATAATTCAATTACTAAAGTAGAGAAGCTGTACACAGTTTATCAGAGTTTGAAGAAACGGAAAAACAGAAGATCAGCCTCACAGATACAGAAGGAGAATGACTTTGAGGCAGAAATGTCCAACTTGTTTGACATAGCCACCTCTGATGCCCTCACAATAATGACAAATCAAGAAGACCGAGAATTCCTAATTGCTCAACGGGAACCAGGCCGTAGAGGAACAATGGGACCAATTGATGCCAAGCAAGCTGCAAAAGAGAACAGATCTCTGAAGAGGAAGATAATGGAAGAAGAACGGAGAAGTGAATGGGAGAAGGAAGACGCAGCATCCTCAAACACAGTACAATTGGAGTCATCTTCCACCAGCAGCACAGATGAATCTGGAAATAAAGAGGAAGGTTCTGATGTTGCTGTTGAAGGAGCCAGCCTTTCGAAACGTCTCAGAGCCAAAAAGAACATAATATCTCCATCACTGTCTATGGCTCTTGACAGGACAAAGCTGTCAGACAGGGCTGCTACTTATGTTCTGACAGAAACAGTACGCTCAATTGGTAAAAATCCTGAAGAATTCAACATCAACCGCTCCTCCATCCAACGCCTGCGTCAGAATCACCGGAAATTGCTCACAGAAACCCTGAAGGCTGAGTTTCAAGCTGATGTGCCTTTGATTGTCCACTGGGATGGAAAACTTCTCAGGGACTTGACAACCAAGGAACATATTGACCGCCTACCAATTATTGTTACTGGCAAGGGGGTCTCCCAGCTGCTGGAAGTTGCCAAGTTAGCAAATGGGACAGGATCAGAACAAGCCAAGGCTGTAATAGCAGCTCTTAATGAATGGGGTTTGAAGGAGAAGGTTATAGGATTGTCATTTGACACTACAGCTGCTAATACTGGGTGAAAGTTAGGTGCATGTGTTCTCATAGGACAGGAGCTGCAGAAGGATCTTTTATATCTGGCATGCTGCCACCATATCTTGGAGCTTCTTGCTGAAACAGCTTTTACCACACTCATGAGTACTACCAAAGGACCAGATGTTTTGATTTTTAAGAGGTTTCAAGATCAGTGGGAGTTTATTGACAGAAATTCATATGCAACTGCAGCTGATGACAAGGAGATAGCTGATCTCATCAGTGACCCAGAGCTAGTGGCTTGGGCTGAAAAGTCACTGACAGAGCAAACGGACCTTCGTGATGACTACCGGGAATTCATAGAGCTCTCATTGATCTTCATGGGAGTCACTCCTCCACGGGGCATCCACTTTATGGCACCTGGTCCCAGGCACTGTGCTAGGTGGATGTCCAAGGTAATATACTCGCTCAAGATCTGGCTTTTTCATCATCAGTTTAAACTGACAGACAGGGAGAAGAATGGTTTTCAGCAGATGTGTGTCTTTGCAGTTGAGATCTACCTCAAGGCATGGATTAAAGCTCCTCTGTCTGCATCAGCACCAAACAATGACCTGAATCTTCTGAAGGCTCTCCCTGCCTATGCCGCCACTGTCAACACTGCTGTATCAAAAGCTGTTCTAGCCAAGTTCTCATCACACCTCTGGTACCTGTCAGAGGAGCTGGTGGCCCTTGCCTTTTTTGATCCATCTGTGTCCTCTTCTACAAAGAATTTATGGCAAGGGCAACAAGGGAATGTGAAGGAACAGAAGATGCTCCTAAGCGACAGACAGTCAATCCAGCAGCTATTGAGCAGCTTCAAATTTCTGATCTTGTGACTAGAGGGTCTCTATCCTTTTTTGAAAAACTTCATCTGTCCACTGACTTCCTAGACCAGGATCCAGACACTTGGCCAGCTAGAGAGGATTATAGGGAGGCTCTCAAGGTTGTCAACAGCCTCACTGTCACAAATGATTATGCAGAGCGTGGGGTTGCTCTCATTGAAGAGTACAATCGTCTCCTTACACAGGATGAACAGCAAACCCAGTATCTGCTTCAAGTTGACAGAACATCGCAGGAGGTTTCCCTATTCCAGGAAATCAACGCTTATCGAGCAACAATGAGTGGCTAGCAACCATGATACCCCGCCTTTGAGCGGCTATTACTCCCTTTTTAGGGAGGGGGACCCGAGTGCTTGCGTTTTTAGGCCACCAGAAGTTCTCCTGTTTATTATTATGAAAGTATCCTGAATCGCGATATTTATCAAAACTTTAAGGTCACTGTGCAACCCCTAAAACTTGATGTATTCAAAAAATATTTCACATGCAGAAATTTTACCTCAATACCAAAAAAATTAAAGGTTAGTAGTAAAACAATTCCAAAAAAAATTTTGCCGTTCCAAAGTAACAGAAAGACTAATCTTACAAATCAACAACCCACACATACCACTATCCCTTACTCAACATGGATTCAGACCTCACCACTCAACCACGACATTACTCACTAACCTCACGCAGCACATCATGGATGGCATCAACTCCGGACAACCAGCTCAACGTACACTATTAGCAGCAATAGACATTAGTAAAGCATTTGATGTTATCCCACGCTTCCCTCTCATAAACAAAATACTCAACACAAACATGCACAATAACACCAAAAGGTGACTGAGCAACTATCTTTCAGGAAGATACATGTCACATTTAATGGCAAGTTATCCAAAAACAAGCTTTTTCCGAATGGGGTCCCTCAAGGCTCTGTTCTCTCACCAACACTCTTCAACTGATACATGCATGACATTCCAACACCCATAGATAACAAGCTTACGTTATCATCATATGCAGATGACATCACTCTAACATCCACCCACAACAACGTTAACACTGCTACAAATAACCTACAAACATACCTAAACAGTATACAAGACTGGCTCACACACAATAGACTCAAAGTAGCACCCACAAAATCGACTATCACCTTGCTTACAAGCAACACAAAAGAACACCAGATAAGTCCACAGCTTACACTAAAGAACACCAACATTCTACACACTCACACAGTGCTGGACTTACCTATAAGCTAAATAAGCTATAGCTTAGGGCCACACACCCTCGGGGGCCTCATTTTTTTAAATATATTTTTATTTTATCATTAGTTTTTATTCTTTAACACTAATTCATCAAAAATTATATATACAGTATTATATATATATATATATATATATATATATATATATATTATTTTTTCTTTATCATTAACATTAATATAAAAAATAATTATAGTAATAATGACAACAATTGTAAAATACTTCGACAACTGTATGGTACATTAAGTTTTAAAGACTTACACAATGTTTAAGTGATACACTCAAGCTTATAATGCACGAGGTCGTGACAAGGTGACAGAGCAGCTTTTTGAAAATTTTGCTACCTATACACATATTGTTACATTTTAATCAATCAAACCTTGTTAAGCTGTTATTCATTAATGAATCCTAACTGCTATTGAACCATTATCAAGTACTGTTATTACTGTCTGTAATATATTACATATACGCAGAGCTGGGCAGTATTTAAATACATTTGTATTTAAATACGTATTTAAATACATTTGTGTATTTAGAACTGTATTTATAAATACATTGTTTTTCATGTATTTAAACATAGTATTTAAATACTTTAATGAGTATTTAAATACAATGTATTTAAATACTCAAAATATAAAAATGTAAATACTTTTACTGGTTTAATACACGTTCTGTACTAGCACAGTACGACGCGTCGACAGTGTAGTACAGCATGGTTCATGTTTCAACGTGTCAGTTCAATCAGTTGTGTGCCACTCTTAGTCGAAAGCGGTTGATTTCTTTGTTGTTACTCATGAATTAGTGAATGCATATGTTAAAATTTGTATGTATTTAAAATGTATTTACAAATGTATTTAAATACAATTGATGTATTTTGTATTTAGTATCTAAATACATTCGTAAAATGTATTTAGTATTTAGTATTTAAATACATTTCTCCCATGTATTTAGTATTTAGTATTTAAATACATTCAATGTATTTATTGCCCAGCTCTGCATATACGTTAGTAACGTTACACTGGCTGCACTTAGTCTTCTATGTATAGAAAGTGACAAGTTACGCTACACACCGTTCGATGAAATAATTGATGATTTTGCTTGAGAAAAATCACGGAAAAGAATGTTTTAAATAAAAAGGGGATTATTATTAAATTTAGTTTTGTTTAAATATTTGTACTGAATACTTGCTAATTGTTAAGGGCAGTAATTATTTTCTATGCGGCAAATGGAATAAATCAATTAATTAGTTAAAAGGAACATTTTGTAACTAATTTAATTTTGTAATCATTAATAAATAATAATCATGTATAATTATTTTAAATTTTTTTACCCGAATTTTTTTAGAGAAGGGCCTCAAATTTCATATAGCTTAGGGCCTCAGCAGGTGAAAGTCCGGCCCTGCACTCACAAGACCAAATACTTGGCGTCATTATCTTTTGCAAACTACATTTGGGACATTAAAAACAAATGTATGTCAAGACTTAACATGCTTAGGGTACTAACAGGCACAAACTTTGGACACCAGCAGGAAACAACATCACTCGTATACAAACAATATATTCGCTGTTATGGACCATGCTAGCCCATGCTGGCCACCCATTATCTCAAACACACACATAAACACCTTACAGACAATACAAAAACAACGTACTTTGTATCATTACAGGATGCACTCAAACAACACCAATAGAATACCTGCACAGGGCCCTAGGGTGGATCACTTTTCACTTTTTTTTTTAAATTATAGCTGGTCAAAGTTTTTCCCATGATTTGGTTCAGTGGAAGTACACTGACATTTTTACTAAAATCGATCAATATTTAGGGGTCGCGCATCGACCTTGAAAATTTCAATTTTGGAAATCATCAAATGACCATATTTTCTGAATCCTCTCAGTGAAAGAAATCCTCTCAGATACTTACCAAGTTGATAGGACAAGTGGTTTAGAAGTTATACTCACCTTGAGATAGTATTGAAAAATTTATTATTTAGCTTGAGAGAGATTATTTTGATTTAGGTGTAGTATTAAGGTTAAGTTTACTTTAAATAGACTCGGTAATTATAGAAATAATAATGGCCTATTTAGACACTGTCAACACAGCTACAGACTTTTTCACTGTAGGTTGCAGTGGTTTTCAGGTTAAATTTGGTCAGCAGCCAGATTACTAACTATGGTGAAGCTAAATTCATCAAAATTAATTTAGACTTACCAAAAATGAAGTTGCCAGTTGAACGTTACCCTTTCAGTTTCTAACTGATTCATAAGTTTCATTTAGTTTCCAGGTTTTTAAATTTCGTTGTTGTTTTAGGTTATTGTTTAACACACTGCTAGGTTATTTATTTGTAGGGGCTATTTCCCAGACCTAGGTTTTGCAGGTTAAGTTAGGCTAGGGCTGGATTGCCCTTAAGTTTTTGGTTTTAAAGGTTTAAGGTTTAGAAGGTTTTATTTAAGTTAAGTTAGGGCTATATTGCCTTTAGGTTTTAATAGGGGCTATAACAGCCATTTAATTATTGAGTTAGGGCCGTTGTAGCCCGGTTCGAGTTTCGTCTAGGTACCTAGTTTTTCTCTTACCTTAGTTATTTTCTTTAACTTACTTGCACCTAGTTCTGATAGGCCTCTATTTAGTTAAACATGGGTTTTGATTAATTGCAGTGGTTATTAATTAAGGATACGATTTAATTAAAGGTTGTTAGATTTGAAGGTTGACTCAGTTTCCCGGTTTGGGTAACCACGAGCATTTTAATTTTTTTGAGAAAAAAGGGGCCCGCTTCATGCGGTCAAAAATTTTCAAGACTGGCAAAGCTCCGTTTTTCTTTGTCCCAGAAACTTTTTTTTTTCCTTCTTTTGTTAATTAGGGAAACCCAACTTCACTAGTTGGTTAGAAACGAGGGTTTTTATTTTTATTTATTTTGTTTATATTTTCTTTGGAAATATATGCGGTTATTTCTAACCACTTTTTTCAACATTCCCCCCAAGGGGAAAAATTTACCCAGAATTGTATTCTTGGGAAATTTTTTATTTTATTTATTTTTTTTTTTTTTTTGAATGAAAATGACATGCTCTTCAGAAAAGTTCCTTTTAGGTGAAATATGAAGATGAAAGCGTCTTTTCTGTAGAACGTTGGTCCTAAGTTATAGCTATTTACAATTATTTACAATTTTCTATTTGTGGTCTTCACAAAGATCCACTCTGTATTTTCCTTTGCAGTTCTTCCCGAAATCTAACTGCAGCTTGTCTTTGTGGTCGGGGTTGAGTAGCGGCAGTAGTAGTGTCAGGAGAATCTACAGTTCCTGATTCTGTGGAAGAATTTTCCAGTTCTTCCAGGTCAATATTCGGCTTATCAGTTATTTCCAGTGGGTATAACCGATATATGTGTCTTCTGGAGAGATGACCATTGGGTGTTTTTACAGTTACATGCCTGATTATGCCATCTTCATCTGGGTGTAATGTTTCAATTACAGCAATCTTCCAGAAGTATTTGGGATTCATAGAATTTTCATCTAAGAGACATAGTTCTCCTACTTTAGGTTCTTTACTTACTGGTTGTTTGTGTTGTTGGTATTCTTTTTCCCTCAAACTACTCAAATATTCGTATCGCCATCTTTTTTGATTTCTTGAGATTGTTTAGCTCCCTTATGAAAGTAATCCAGTATTTTCTTTCTTTCTTTGTCCTCTGTTGTTGTCATATAATCAGCATCCACCTGATCGTCTTCATTAACAGCTTCTTGGGTATCATTAGTGGTTAAAAAGTTGAATTTGGTATTGTCATACCCAAAAAGCAACTTGAAAGGAGTTAGTAGATCAGAGGAAGGATCTTCATTTGAATTAACATAAGTGAGTGGTCTTGAATTAATTGTGTTCATTATTTCAAGAACAATTGTTTTTAGTTCAGTTAACGGGATTTTTCTTCCTTTTAGGGAGGTATAGAGGGCTCTTTTGACTAAACCCACCATTCTTTCAGCTATTCCTAAGGTTCTGGGTGAATAGGCTGCTGTAAATTTCCACTGGATACCATGATCAGAGAGGTACTGAGACACAAGAACATTTTGGAACCAATGTTTAAGGTAATCTTCAGATCTTTTGAAGGTGGATTGATTGTCTGAAATCAAAACCTTTGGAAGGGAGTAGTTTAAGGACAAATGGTAGAGTTCTCTTAAAAAGGTTTTAGCAGAAAGGTCAGTGCAGATGTGAAGGCTGGTGAATCTGGTGGCGCAGCAAGTGAACAATAATAAGTAGACTTTCATGAATTGGTTATTCTCATCCTGGACAGAAATTGGACCAACATAGTCAAGGGCAGTTTTTTCAAAGGGTTTTTCATAGCTTAAACGTTCCGTTACTAAGGGTCCAGTAGTAGGCACTTCATAAGCCATGGCAAAGTATTTTTGGCAAAACAGACATTGTTTCAGAACCTTTTTAACTACTTGCCTTATTTTGGGGATCCAGAATTCCTGTCTGAGGAAATTGCATGTGGTAGCTAAGGTTGCATGACTGGCTTTTGCATGACATTCAGTTACAATTAACGTTGTTAAATGAGAATTTTCGGGCAGTAGTACAGGATACCTAGCAGAATAGTTAAGGTTAGTTGCATATTTATATCTCCCCATTGTTCTGACTAACCCTTCTTTGTCAATGAAGAGTTTTAGATTCTTTTGCAGCTTTGTTAGGTCCTCAACTTTTGCTCCTTTATTTAGTTTGTGGATTATTTCTTTTTCTTTTGAGAAATGTTGTTGCTGGACTAATTTTAGCCAGTAATTTGTGGCCTTAGTTTTGTAAGCTGTATGATTTTTCTCCAAGACAGCAATTTGTTCTTCCATTGTCAGGTTACATTTCGGGTTATATTTGTGAGTGCGGAAGTACTTTAAGTTTTCTATGAACCGTAGAACATAGGCAGTGATTCTGACCAGTTTTTTCCTGTTAGAGAATCTTTCCATATTTAACAAGGGAGTTTTTTCATTTATTTCTTTACAAGTTGTTTGACACACATTTATTGTTGTCTGTAAGGTTTCTTGGTGGGGGTTAAAAATTAAGTTGGTGGGCCATTCAATCTCATTTCTCAAAAATGTGGGACCATGTTGGTAAAAGTGAAGAAGTTTTTGAAATTTCTTGAAAGATATTGGTCTGGTGAGTAGGTCTGCTGGGTTGTCTTCTCCTGCTACATGTCTGAATTCCAGGTGATGGTTTAAGTTTCTTGTTGCTTCCTGAATGTCTTTCACTCTGTTTTTTACAAAGATTGATTTCATTTTTAGAGATTTTTGAGCAGTCCAATTTAAAGCCACTTGTGAGTCTGTCCAAATTATTGTTTTGAAGAACTTTTGGTTTTCTGAGTTTTCTTCTAGGTAGGTTTCTTTAAGGTATTCTAGGACTTTGGTTCCTAGGCAGATTGCCATTAATTCCAAGTTACAAATGGTCCAATTTTTTGATTTGGGATTGACTCTTGATTTAGCGTAAATTAGTTCGGATTTTCCATTTCCAACTAGATAGCAACTTACTGCATAACCTTCTTGGCTGGCATCACAAAAGATGTGGAGTTGAAGATTTTCCATGAGAGGTTTGGGATTTTCAAAAGCTTGTCTAGGAAAATTCAGAAATTCCACTTTGTTTATTTCTTTACAAAGTTTTTTCCATTCACGCAGCATTTCCAGTTCTAGATATTCATCCCAATTTTTTTTGGTAGCTGTTACTTTCTGCATGAAGAGTTTTAATTTAAACACTAAGGGTGCAACAAATCCAATTGGATCAAACAATGATTGCACAGAACTTAGTATTTCTCTTTTAGTTTTGGCTTCTGAGTTCAAGTTTACCGTTTTTAGATGGAGTGTATCAGCACTTGTGTTCCAACCATATCCTAATAGTTTTACATTTTCTTTATCTTCGGAGAGGCTATGTCATGTTTTTCAAATAGTCCTTGAAGTTCTGAGTGATTAGAGGCCCATTCATATAGCTTCAAATTATATTCAATTAAAGTGTTTACACTATAATTGTAAAGGTCTTTGAGTTCTGAGAGATTGTTGGCATTAATTAAAGCATTGTCCATGTAAAAGCGGTTAGCTAGGTAGTCTGCCACTTGGTTTTGTTGTTCATTAAATATGTGTTGTAGAGATTGTTGTAGTAAAAATGGACTGCTTTTGTTGCCAAAGGTAACTCTTTATATTTATAGCAGCTCAGGTTGTTGTCATTTGGAGCCAATTGGGTATTCTTTACCCACAGAATTTTGTGGGCATTGCAGTCAAATTCTGTTTGATATTTAAGTTGTAAATATGCTTTTTGAATGTCCCCAATCATCAAATATTTACCATGCCTTAATTTAATGCACAATTTTGCTAAGTGAGGTAGGAGTGAAGGGCAGTCCTCAGTAGCATCATTTACGGTTATTTCTTCTGGTTTGCTTTTACCCGAGGGATCTACTACAATCCTAACTTTAGTTGTTTGTACCCCAGGGCGAACTACGGGAAAGTGAGGTAAAAAATTTCCTGCTTGTCTTAAGTGTTCTGTTAGAGGTACTTCTTCTATTATTCCTTCCTGGAATTGTTGTTCAAGGATGTCTGAATAAGGTTGCATTAAGTTATCTTTTTTTAATTTTTTGCAAGTGGACTTTAACCTGCTAATAGCATAGTTAAAGTTTGGTGAAATTTTATCTTTTTGGTCATTCCATGGTACCTTAACAGACAATCTTTCATCTTCTATTTTAACTTCCTTTTCAAAGTTTGCAATCAGATCTTTTTCTTTGTTTGAAAGTGGTTCATCCCCAGAAATACCCAAGTTTTCTAGTTTGCTAAATTGTGCAATCTGGTGTTCAATTTTTTTTAGATCTTCATTAGAAGTTGTACTAGTAGGTAGCGGGTTGGTAATACAGAAGCTGATCTGATCTCTTATTGGTTCTTTTTCTTTTTCAGGGTAGTAATCTGAAGGGAAACCCAATAAAAGTATTCCATAGGGAGATTTATAACAAGAGGCCGTATGAATCTGATGACTGCTGAGGGCAAAAAGTTTGTGGGTTGCAGCCCCAAAAATTAACATGAAGTCAGCCACTTCATCAGCTTCAAAGTGATCTGCAAGCTGATAATTTAATGATTTTAAATAAGTTTGAAGTTTCAGTAATCCTGGAACTTCATATTTAATATTAATATCATCAATTATGATAGCTTCTATTTCTTGGTAGTTTCCAGGGTTTCTAGAATCCTCCAATTTAATTATAGCTACTTCATAATTTGGTTGTTTCTTGTCGGCTATAAATCCTGTTATGGTTATGGATTCCTCGTAGTGTTTAGTTGGAAGATTTAATTTTTTCACGAGTTCCTTGGTAATGTAGCTGGCTTGACTACAATTATCCAAAAGTGCTCTGCATTTAATTGATTTTTCTGAGTTTCTTATTCTCATTTGCATGGAAGGGATTAATGCTACTTCTTGATCAGTGTTTTTTAAACTTAATAAGTTAGTAACTTGTTTCCCTTGTTTGGAGTTTTCTTTTTGGGTAGCTACTTCCGTACTGGTTTTGGTTTTCTTATCTCCCTCTGGTTTTCCTTTTTGTTTGGTACAAAGGAAGGATAAATGGTTAGAAAACCTACAAAATGAACAGGGTTGTAAAGAAATGGGGCATTCTTTGGCTTGGTGTTTAGATGAGGTACATTTAGTACAATAATTTAATTTAGCAAGTTTTTTCAGTTTATCCCAACTTTCAGGGAAAGAATCACATTTTGAGATTTTGTGAGAGTTTTTCTTACACAATTTGCAGTAAGGTTCTCTCTGGTCAGTATATTGAGCTCTTCTTGAGGATTGTTTTTGGGTAGAAACCGCCAGAGCAGCTGTAGTTTGGCCAGAATACCATGGTTTTCTGGCTGGTTCTGGAGAGAAGTTTCTTTTTTGTTTAGGTATCAAGGTAGTCAACTCACTTTGTTCCAGATCAAAATTAACATTAGCTAAGGTTTTGGTAGCTTCAGCAATTGCTTCTTTAAAATTATTAAAGGGGTCATAGAGTTTAAACCCACAAGTTCTTAAAAATTCCTGAGTTTCTTGAGTTAGTTTATTATAATATACATACAAGAGTATATCTTCTAATTCTAATTTTTGAGTTTGCATTAAATTTATGGTAGAGTGCATATCTGCTTGAAAGTCATGAAGTGATTTAAAATTTTTGGTTATTATGGATTTAGTTAAAAGGGATTTTATTATGGAGAATTTAATTTGGCCTGGTGTTGCATAACAGCCCTCCAACTGCTGCCATGCTTCTTCATAAGAGGTTTTACTTTCTTGCATGCAGTTGATTTGAATGGCAGGGTTTCCACTCAAATGTTGTTTTAGGTAGGCAAATTTCTCTTCTTCGGAAAGACCTATGTTATCATAAATGTTTCTGAATGAGGTCTTAAAGTTTTGAAATTTAGAGGGATTTCCATCAAATGGTAATATTTGAAGCTCAGGAATTTTAGTACTTATTCTTAGTTTAGGTTTGGCTTCGGCATTATTTTCTTTTTTAGTTGTTAATGCTTGTATCATTTGATCTATTTCAAAGTGGTAATAACTATTTTTTTCATCTAGTTCTTCTTGTTTATCCTCTGAGAAGCCTTCGGAACAAACATACATTCTAAGGATTTCCTCGTCTAAATTTTGTAACTTGTCCAGTTGTGAGGACAAAAGCCGAGCATGTGAATTTTTTTGTTCCTCAGTCCAATCATCCCATCTCTCTTTGATTGTAGCTAAAAGTTTAGTAGCTGAGGTTCTGATTGCTCCCCTCCTTTTTACCAGTTTACTAGTTTCAAGTGCTTCCACATCACTTCCCAACCAGGTCTCCATACTTTTTCCACGAGTGGCTTCAGTTTGATTAGCCATTTTTAGGTTTATTATGGGTAGGTAGGTTAGGTATTTTAGGTTAAGTAGGGTAGGTTAGGTACGTTTGGTAGGGTAGGTTAGGTTGGTTTTAGGTTAGAGGTTAGGGTAGGTTTGTTTTTTAGGTTCAGCCAGGTTAGGCTAGGTTTGTTTTTTTAGGTTCAGCCAGGTTAGGCTAGGTTTGTTTTTTTAGGTTCAGCCAGGTTAGGCTAGGTTTGTTTTTTAGGTTCAGCCAGGTTAGGCTAGGTTTGTTTAGGTTGTGTAAAAAATTTAATTCACTGGATTTAAAACTATTGTATCAGAATTAAAACAAAAAAGGGTAACTAACTTCTCGACTGCCCACCCGGGGGCGCCATATTGAAAAATTTATTATTTAGCTTGAAGAGATTATTTTGATTTAGGTGTAGTATTAAGGTTAAGTTTACTTTAAATAGACTCGGTAATTATAGAAATAATAATGGCCTATTTAGACACTGTCAACACAGCTACAGACTTTTTCACTGTAGGTTGCAGTGGTTTTTAAGTTAAATTTGGTCAGCAGCCAGATTACTAACTATGGTGAAGCTAAATTCATCAAAATTAATTTAGACTTACCAAAAATGAAGTTGCCAGTTGAACGTTACCCTTTCAGTTTCTAACCGATTCATAAGTTTCATTTAGTTTCCAGGTTTTTAAATTTCGTTGTTGTTTTAGGTTATTGTTTAACACACTGCTAGGTTATTTATTTGTAGGGGCTATTTCCCAGACCTAGGTTTTGCAGGTTAAGTTAGGCTAGGGCTGGATTGCCCTTAAGTTTTTGGTTTTAAAGGTTTAAGGTTTAGAAGGTTTTATTTAAGTTAAGTTAGGGCTATATTGCCTTTAGGTTTTAATAGGGGCTATAACAGCCATTTAATTATTGAGTTAGGGCCGTTGTAGCCCGGTTCGAGTTTCGTCTAGGTACCTAGTTTTTCTCTTACCTTAGTTATTTTCTTTAACTTACTTGCACCTAGTTCTGATAGGCCTCTATTTAGTTAAACATGGGTTTTGATTAATTGCAGTGGTTATTAATTAAGGATACGATTTAATTAAAGGTTGTTAGGTTTGAAGGTTGACTCAGTTTCCCGGTTTGGGTAACCACGAGCATTTTAATTTTTTTGAGAAAAAAGGGGCCCGCTTCATGCGGTCAAAAATTTTCAAGACTGGGCAAAGCTCCGTTTTTCTTTGTCCCAGAAACTTTTTTTTTTCCTTCTTTTGGTTAATTAGGGAAACCCAACTTCACTAGTTGGTTAGAAACGAGGGTTTTTATTTTTATTTATTTTGTTTATATTTTCTTTGGAAATGTATGCGGTTATTTCTAACCACTTTTTTCAACAGATAGCATTAAAATTTAAAATACCGTATTTGTCCCCGTACCTCCATATGCTGTTTGCCATTGTCTGCTTTTTAGGATAAGATAAAACGAATAAGGAAAGATCAAATGTATTTTGTATTAAAACGGTTTACCGATATCACTAAAGGCACTTACTCCGGTGCCCCTAACTAGGTTCAAAAACTGTATGAATCGTGGTTAGAACACACGTCATCTTAAGGCGTGCGCCATGTACTCTCTCTGCTAACTCCCTTTCCCTCTGCGCTACGTCATCTTGGCAAGTGACGACTTCTTGAAGTCACGAGTTCTTTCCGGCTCTTTTCCACGAGTTGAAGAAGACCCTGCAGCTGTGACTCGTCTTTTGTGACAGTGTTCGCGTAATCTTCTATCAGTTTTATCCCTCTCTCTGCCACGTCGTTGGTAACTTCAGATGCGAGATGACATTCTTCAGATCACAGTAGTTCTTATCTTGATCCCACTTATTCACCGGCAGAGTGAGCCACGTAGACGCGCACACCTGCAGGCCTGTGAACACGAACCACGATGACTCATCGATCAGGTCCGGAAGGCGCGTCGTGTCATCAACGAGACGTTGTCATACGTGAAGTCCTCGGGCACAGCGAGGCGGCACAGCTTCTTTGCCATCTCGTGCTTCACAGTGTCTTCCACTTTGTCACTGCAGAGGGCGAAAACGACGGTCTGAGGCCTCAGATACCACAAGTGCCGCCTGATCACTGCCAGTGAAGCCTCTGCAATCTCGCGATCCACAGCCCTGTACTGCAGAAGACGCTGGTACAACACAAGGTCATTCAGCGGGGCATCAGCTGCGACAGGAGCCGCCAGCCAGGCAGGTGCGTAGAGGAGTGCAGTAAATAGTACCACTCTCTGAAGTTTCTGTACCAGCTCGTCGTCGAACTCCAGCTGACCGCTGAACATCAGGAGCTTCGTGTAGTAGATGATCTGAAACGAATACGCACTGTGATGTATAAATACCGATACCACTCCATATAAGTTTGTTTAATGGTAAATTATTTATCTTATTTTTTTCTGGTAGGGACCTCAAATGGCTGTTTGCAGAAGGCAATACAATATTTAACTTCTAATTCAAAATACCAACATTGGCCATCCACCTCGCATGATGGTAGGCTCCTGGGCGCATGAAGTGTGTGCCATGACGTGGCTGGGCCCCGAGTACCAGGAGTGTAATCTCCGCCACTTCTCGGTAGTCTTCTCTGACAAGACCAGAAGCGGTGCCGAGGAACTTGACTGCCTCATCTCGGAGCTCCATCAGCCACGTCACCTCCGCCAAATGCTCGATCTCCAGCTCGCGATAAGTCGAGAGGTCGAGCTTGTCCCACCTGAAAGGGGAGTTATGAAAATATTGCATGAAAACGACTGAAGTTTCCCTTTTCGACTGCTATTAACATCATTAGTAGAAGGACGCTGATATCTCAATTGCTCTGAAGGCAAAAAATCATTGGAGAAAACAAATGCGCCTTAGACTTGAAATTCACCTTCTCCTCAGATACTGGAACAAAGGTTCAGTTGGTGCTGTGATTCTTCCAAACGCGGTGATGACCACTGCCCCCACGATGAGCTCCATAACGTGATGGCGACAGCCCAGCTGGAAGAGCAGTTTACCAAGCATGTTCTCCAGCCGGACCACCGCATCCTGCACCCTCCCCGTGTTGGAGGAAGTTGTGTCGAAGCACAGTCCAATCACGTTGTTCTCGCATCCCCAGTCTTTGAGAGCACGAAAGGTCGCCTGGGCCTGGAACAGACCGGTGCCGTCAGCAACTTTCCTTCTGTGTATTGGGGAGCTCCGGAGATAAGAATCGCCTGGCGGTGCTCCAATGATCCAAGAGAGTCCTGAAACGTATGTCATACATGCCAATCCATTATCGTCCACTGGAATATGTCAATCCACTGTCGTCACTGGAACATGTTAATTCACTGTCGTCCACGGCGAGGGCAAAACTGACCTTGATTACTTTACCATCCCAGTGGACGACAGCATGCCTCGGAGATACGAAGGATTTCTGCACAGCTGTCGACACTTCACAACGATGTGCCACTCTTCCACGGCGAGACGTGTCCTTCGAGATACTGAATTTGTCCAGGTCTGCGGGCAGATCTGCCGAACGTAGGACTGCCGCCACGACACTTGCCACCTATGTGCGAAATTGAAAGGAAATTGACAAGGATGTGTATGGTTTTTATGTGACAAAATAATCACTAAATTTTCCGTCGTTACGTCTGTTATATCTTTGTCAAGGAAAGATCATTACTGATATATACACACCTGATTATTGGACATCCGGAAGCGATCAGCCACTTCAATAACAGCCGGTGCATTGAGGATGCGGTGAAGAAGGCTGATTGATACAGTTGATTCTCTCGGCTGTCGGTATGGTGGTTCTAGCTGTGATTCGGAGTTGCTCGATGATCTGCTTTCTATAGATTCATCGTCGCTCTCAGCTTCGGTTCCTAATTTCGTTTTTGAGGTGCCTGGTTCATCACGAGATTGTTGTCTTGAGAGTTGCCGTTTTCTCTTGACAACGAACACTTTATCATTCCCACTCATTGTTGCCTGGCGCAGGCCCCGTTGATCCTCATAAAATTTAATATCTTCTTGTTTGTTGTTGTCTGAGAGCAGTCGACTTTTCTGTATCTCTTCAATAGCATCGGGAGCTCCGATGCCCCAGAGCTTGTTCAGATTTTCTGAAAACTTCTCCCTGCCTTTTCCCGCGTCACTGTCTCTCATTTTGCTCTTCTGCAGCGAGCGCCACTCTTCCCACAGTAACTCCAGTTTTCTTTCGCAGTTACGCCTCGTGATCGTCTTTATACGTGCCATGTTCCAAAATGCCAGAACATTGGCCACCGTGTCTTTTACGGCGGCCTTCCTGTCAGTAGTTTCCTGCTTGGCATAGAAGTACTGGAGAACTTGATGGGTGATTGGCAATTTGGCACCACCGATCGAGAAAGATGGCTGACCAATTAAGAAGACGTCCGTGGCTGACCTTAGAGAAGGTGGTGCTGTTGTTGCTGCTTTCTCTTTTCCAGAATAATTAACTTTCAGAGTCTTCCCACTCCTGGTTGTTAACAGTTTATCCATTGTACTAAAGTCTAGACTTATCAAACAAGAATCAATTGACACAGTTGATCTGTAAAAAGCAAACTGTGATTAGTAAAAATATTGGTCATAGACATAGCGTGTGTGTGTAATTGGGATTTTAGGATGCGCCAGCTACTGATGCTATGATTACGTCCATAACGGGGGACAAATACGGTATTTTAAATTTTAATGTTATTTCTAGGTGAGTGTAACTTCTAAACCACTTGTCCGATCAACTTGGTAAGTATCTGAGAGGATTTCTTTCACTGAGAGGATTCAGAAAATATGGTCATTTGATGATTTATCTTTATTCAGTAAAAAATTATCAATTTGGCCAGATTTCCAAAATTGAAATTTTCAAGGTCGATGCGCGACCCCTAAATATTGATCGATTTTGGTAAAAATGGTGTCAGTGTACTTCCACTGAACCAAATCATGGGAAAAACTTTGACCAGCTATAATTTAAAAAAAAAAGTGAAAAGTGATCCACCCTACGTGCACACAGAAACAAAAATACTGAAAGTTAGGGAACATTTAGGCATGAGGGGAACATAATTCATGACAGCAGCGATAACTAACCTACAACACCCTTGTCACTACATGTATAATCACGCACTGACACCTCGCACCATTAAGGTAACACCAGAGAGACATTATAACCAAATACCCAAATACTCTATTCCATACCATGCCCCACAGACATCACACAGTACAGAAAACACATACACACACACCTAACCCACAAAGCACTAACATGACCCGGTCCGAATGTGGTCCTAGGTGCGAAGCTGCCACCCATTGACAGGTCAGAGACCAGCCTGAGCAGATTGGATCGAGTTAACTTGGCACGATTCCCAGTGGTGGGCACGCGCAACGATTTTTGTAGCGCCGCAGCCGCAACCGCAACTCTGCTGAAATAGTTGCGCCGCACGCGCAACCGCAACCCTTTTCAAAAAGTTGCGCCGCAAGCGCAACCGCAACGCGCAACTTTTGAAAAATAAATAAAATAATATTAAAATAAAAAGCCTTTTTACAAGTTAAACAAAATATATCTGATACAGAAAAAGATAATATCAATATTTTATTACAATATATAATAAATGCAAAAAAATCACTACATAAGAGCCAGGTTCCCCTTCATGAACACCAGCATCTCAAAGTGTGGATCGAAGAGTCCAGCCCGTTTTGGCTTCAGAACATCCTTCCCCAAAGAGAACAGACGTTCTACAGCCGCACTTGAGGGAATGGGTGTGTTATACTGCACAAAGAGGTCTGTCAGTTCCTTGCAAGTGAACACGTTCCTCGCGATATTTTTCTCCGGCCTCTGGTCCAGGAAACTGTTCACCAGCATTGTGCTCTCCTTCTTCTGTTTGCTGATTACTCCTGTGTCGTACAGCTGCTCGAGGAAGTTGAACTCAAAAAAGTCGGCCAAGTAAGGCCAGGGGTTAACGGTAGGGGCCCCCGATCCTGAAGCGGAAACCTCACTGACACTTGCTTCAGTCTCAGGGGAACGGCTGTCAACATTCTCAGTCACTTCAACCTCTCTGTCCATGTCCTGGTCGGCAGAATCAGTGCTGTCGGCCACAGACACCACAAAACGATCCATAATACTAGTACTACGTAGTACTAAAAAGTAAAAAGAAACGAAAACAACAGAAAGTCAGACAGTGATACTGGCGCATTGAGAATGTGACTGAATGTAAACAATTGAAGTGCAGTGTTGCCAGATAAAAATATTTAAGTTACATTCGCTTGGGTTATTTTTACAGAGAAGTAATATTAAATGTTGCGCGTTGCGCGCTAATCTTGAAACTGCATATATAAGTTGCGCCGCAAACAATTCCGCAACTCTCTGTAAAAATGTGCGGCGCAAGCGCAAGCGCAAATGTTGCGCCGCAACTGCCCACCTTTGACGATTCCTCTGTGGACATCACCCCAACTTACAGACATATAAACACAGACTAGACAACTCCACAGATGACACCTGCCACCTGTGCCAAGACACCTCCACAAACAATTGAACACATTATGACAGATTGTACCGCTGTAGCACAACATAGAACACAACACAACATCACTAGTGCGCTGAACCTCTGGTCCACTCTGGAGAGGGCGATTGGTTAACTGCGTGCTGCCGGCTTGCTCGATCAGGGTGGGCTGATTGGCTAACCAAGAATAACAACAACTTTGTTTTTAAAACTCTCTAGATTTTTTTAGGTTAGGTTTTGAAGCATTTCCCTTACTAGAGATTGTCTAAATCGCATTCCTAATGAAGAAACGAAGCTACTGATGTATAATTTATGAAAATTGGAGAGACGGGAGCTTAAGTAGATTATTACCAAAAATTACAGCTGGTACAATCCATGATTACGTCACTATAAAAATGAAATTAAAAATGGTGACTGGGTGATATGACATGCTATGGAAAGCAGGTCGTCACGAAATGAAAATTTATTGAATATTCATTTAGCCTTCAAATCAGTAGGGTTGGCAAGTATGCAAAATTTGGGAAAAAACTATAGTGGTTCGTTTTAACACACAAGCAG
The DNA here is from genome assembly GCA_023014485.1 of Bathynomus jamesi. Taxonomy (NCBI): domain Eukaryota; kingdom Metazoa; phylum Arthropoda; class Malacostraca; order Isopoda; family Cirolanidae; genus Bathynomus; species Bathynomus jamesi. The sequence goes on from JAJOZX010001159.1 coordinate 171,292, forward strand.
TATCTCTATTTAAGCTTAATTGGGTTACTAGTCAAAATGACCCTTAGCCAAAATGTTTTGACCAGTCACCCTTAATTTATGTAGGTATAAATGATTTAACAAGCAAGGATAAAGGTGGTAGATTTAAGTTGAACAGAAATTTAGTAGTAGTTAGACAGGTATAGAGAATTGATAGAAACTTTAAAAAATAGGTAAAGCAAGTGTTATGTAGTGGGCATTTTAGCAAGGGTTGGAGTAAGCCTGGAGTTTACAAGTAGAAGTTTAGCCTTAAATGATAGTTAGGATGCTATGTACTAAAGGGGTTCAATTCATAGATTTCTGAGATAATTTTTATGAAAGGAGGGAGCTTTATTGTAAGGGTGGATTACATCTTAATAGAAAGGGAACTGCTTTGTATGGGAGACTTCTAGAGGAAAGTGTGAGTTGTTTGGGGTTTTGAAAGATAACTTTAGATCAACAGAGGGCATAATGCATCAGGGTATAGGCAGGGGTGTACCCAGGATTTGGTCAAGGGATGGGTGTGTGAGTAACTAAAACAAAGATGTATATACCACGCAGGTTTAATGCTATCATATATGAGGGGTTGTGCGTCTTAAGGTACCTAAGTGCCACCACAGGTGAAAATATATTTTTGATGGATATCATTATTTTCACCCTTCCTCTATCGCGTGGTTTGGGTTATAATGACCTTACGACACTAGAAGTATGGTTGAAAACCTTATGAAGCTACCACTACTCTACTGCTACTACTACTGGCTAAACTAGCCTAACCCTGGCTAACCTAGCCTAACCCTGGCTAACCTAGCCTAGAGTATATTAAATCCTCAAAATAATATTCGCACCGTTCACATGTCATCGCCACAAACATCTATCAAAACCTAACAGAAGTAGACTAGCAACTTAAAAGGCCTAAGAACTTAAAAAATCTAGCTCATATATCATGTTCTCATGACGTCACCAATCAAAATATTGGAAGGGCGGGAAAAAAAAATGCAAAAATGTCATAATATTCAAATGTATATAATTTGTTAAGTACGCATCTGCGAGCATAGTGACTTATATGAAAATGATGAGAAAATTATGCTTTAATATTTTATAATTATATTTGCTTTTGATATTCTGAGTGCGATAAAACTCATATTAACCATATCCAGGGCTGTGGAGCTGGAGCCGGAGCCAGGAGCTGGAGCTTGAAGCAATTTTGGTGAGTGGAGCTGGAGCTGGAGCTGGAGTTGGAGCTGGAGCCACTTATTTTTGGGAAGCTGGAGCTGGAGCTGGAGCTGGAGCTGATAAAAAATGTGTCAGCTCCGGCTCCAGCCCAATACAAAGAGTTCATATTTAGATACAAACTTTTTTATGCTATTTTTTTTTTATTTTGAATGATTTCTAATTGGACTTAATTTTTTTCAGGAAATGTGTTAATTTTTAGAAACTAAACTAGTAAGCTTAATTTTTAAAAATTGAAAATATTAAGTTTCATTCTTCTTTTTTTGAGCCCTTTCATAATGACAACTAGATCTCAAAGTCAAACAAAGTCCGCATTATTTGAATACTTCACAGTTTCTACAGATGGAAAATATTTCATTTGTCACTGTAAGAAAGAAAATAATGATGAACAATTATGTGAAACTAAAATTAGTTCTTGTACAAGCTATGATACAAAAGTACCAACCCAGACTGGCAAGACATCAAATTTAAAAAGACATCTACAACGATTTCATCCAAAAATTTTAGAAATTGTTAATAAGAAAGACAGTGAAGCAATTCAAGCATCCACCTCAACTAAAAGTAAAATTTGTCCTGGGGGACAATTGCAAATGTCACCATTAACAAGTTTCTTTCCTAGTAATAAAGTTACTGTAAATATGACCTCAGATAAATTCAAGAAGTACATCATAGAAATGGTGGTAAAAAATAGTATACCTTTATTTTTTTTCTCAATACCAGCTTTTTTAGGTCTTAATGGAGAAATGGCCAGTAAATTCCAAGTTTCTTTGGATAGAAATAGCATTAGAAAGATTGTGATTGAAGATGCCACACACAAAAAGGAGGAACTTCAAAGAACTCTTAAGGAGTGCTTTGTGTTCCTCAAAATGGATGGATGCACTCGCCATAGAGTTAATTATTTTGCCATTAATGTGAGATATATAGATGACAACAATAAAAAGGTGACTCGGACACTGGCAGTAAGGAATACACATGCACATCACACCAGTGAATATCTTTCTAAGTTAGTCGAAACTGTCTTACAAGATTTTAAAATAAAAAAAGAACAAGTTCTATGTATTGTTATTGACAATGCTTCGAATATGCTAAGCACTATTGAAAAACTAAATAGAGGGACAGTTACTAAGGAAATAATGGAAAATGAAGATGACATTTCTGAAATTGATTCTGCAAATGAAATGATAGTGACAGAACAAGATGATGAAGTTCTAGATGATATTGCTGAAGAAGCCACTATGCTATCTCATATTCAACACATGCGCTGTGTTGTGCATACATTGCAGTTAGCGATAAGGGATGGATTAAAAGAACGACATGTAGCAACTATGATCAACAAGTTCAGACAGGTAGCCACTGCAGCCAGAACATCAAAAATAGACTCCATTGTGAAGAAACATTCAGGTATGGGAGCTATTTTAGATCAAGATACTCGGTGGGGCAGCACCTATTTGATGATTAAGCGTTTGCTTGATCTGAAACCACATCTTGAAGACCTGGCAAATCAAAATGTCTCATTAACTGAAAATGAATGGATGCAATTGACCCAATTAGAAGTTCTGCTTCGTTACCCTTTTGCTGTCACTAAAAAGTTTCAAACAGAAGAATTAACTTCTGGTGAATTTTTGTTGGTAGAGGACAATGATTATGTTTATGTTTATGTTTATGTTTTATTCAAGTGATTACTTATTATGCTTATTCCTTTTTCAGAAGACCGTTGTCATTGTTTGACTTTATATAAATAAATAAACGATCACAAAGAGTTGGTTCTCATTTATGACAACGGTCTTAGGTACAAATGACTGATTAATTAAATAAATAATAAAATAAGTCTACATACGTGGTAAATTCAAGCAACTGTCAACCACCCCAACCTAATTAAGCAACTTCAACAAACGCTATCCACAATGCCTGCCGTAGAATGTCCTATCACAGGTTGTACCTATGTCACAGCAGACCTGGACCCAGCCATTGTAGCCGCACTTATAACAGCCCACTGCACGACCCATGTCCCAAGCCCGACAGTCTCTGCAAAGGTTGAGAAAGTAAGACGGCCAACCATTTCGGCTGCAGGTACCAGTGAAGACTGGGCATATTTTACGTCGCGTTGGACAGATTATGCGGAAGCTACAAAAATCACTGGTAGGGACAAAGTGGTACAACTACTTGAATGCTGCGACGATTCACTCCGCAAAGATTTGACAAGATCCGCAGGTGGAAGCCTAACAAACAAAACCGAAGATGAAGTCCTTGCTGCAATCAAGAAACTAGCTGTCCGAGAGGAGAACACCATGGTAGCCAGGGTTACCCTACACAATATGCGACAAGACCGCGACGAAACTGTGCGCAGTTTTGGAGCCCGTCTTCGTGGTCAGGCCGGAGTCTGCAAATTTCTTGTTGAATGCCCAAGCTGCAACAACAACGTAAATTACACTGACCCCATCCTTCGCGACGTCCTTACCCGCGGAATTGCTGACCCGGAAATACAACTGGAACTCCTCGGCAACAGTAACCAGGAGATGACCCTGGAAGACGTCTTTCAGTTTGTCGAGGCGAAGGAAGCAGGCAAGCGCTCAGCATCACGACTGCTGGACTCCCATGCCGTGGAGGCCGCAGGCAGCACATACAGGAGAAGTAAGCAAATACCCCCACAAGACAAAAATGCCCCCTGTTCATATTGTGGTAAAAAAGGACACGGCAGAAGAGCCCCAGTCCACATACGCAAGAGGATTGCCCTGCGTACAACCACAAATGCAAAATTTGCAAGCGCGACAGCCATTGGGAATCCGTATGCAGGAGCAAAGACAAGGACAAGAGCCTTTCAGCCACTCCTAATAAAGCTGATGAGTGCGAAGGTGCGGTATTTGATCTTCTCTGCGCCACAAGCAACACTTCCGAGCCACATAAGAAAAGAGCAATCGCCCTCGACCATCACATTTACAATGAACTATCGGACACATGTGGATCAAGGAGAACTCACAACCACAGCCACACATCAACCTGACAGTCAGGACTCTCCCCGAAGACTACGAGGCGCTTGGGGCAACCCTCAATGCCCACCCAAAAACCGTGGTACTGCCTGCCATGGCAGACACAGGCTGTCAGAGCTGCCTCACCGGTATCAAGGTTATCCACCGCCTCGGGCTTCTCCAGTCTGACCTCATCCCTGTGACCATGAAGATGCACGCCGCCAACAACAAGGGCATCAAAATCCTTGGCGCAGCCATACTTCGCCTCACTGGCAAGGATGAACAGGGCCAACAAGTAGAAACGAGACAGGTAACATATGTGACAGATTCTTCTGACAAGTTCTTCATCAGCAGAGAGGCATGCGTTTCACTCGGCATTATCTCGGGAAGATTTCCTACAGTGGGGGAAGTCCAACTGGATCCAGCACAATACTGTAACAACAGTGCCAGCACGCCACACAGTGACAGCGGACTTGTAACTAACTGTGACTGTCCAAGACGCCAACATCCTCCATCACCTCCAATCGAGCTACCGCTACCCGCTGTTGCGGCGAACCAGCAAAAGCTCAAGGAATACCTGCTGGACTATTACAAATCAAGCACCTTCAACACTTGTGACCACCAAGCGCTGCCCATGATGGACGGCCCCCCAATGAAATTGATGGTGGACCCCAATGCCAAACCAGTCGCACATCACACCCCCGTCCCAGTACCAATCCACTGGCAGGAGGACGTGAAGGCTGGCCTCGACCAAGATGTCAGACTGGGTGTCCTTGAACCAGTACCCGTTGGTGAGCCCGTAACCTGGTGTCACAGAATGGTGGTGTGCGCCAAAAAGAACGGAAAACCAAGGCGTACCGTTGACTTTCAACCCCTCAACGCTCACGCCACCCGCGAAACACACCACACTCAATCGCCATTCCACCAGGCCAGATCAGTACCGCAAGGCAAAAAGAAAACAGTGTTTGATGCATGGAATGGATATCACAGCGTACCAATCTGTGAAGAAGACCGCCACTTGACCACCTTCATAACGCCCTGGGGTCGCTACCGTTACAAAACCGCTCCCCAGGGTTACATTGCATCTGGTGACGGTTACACAAGAAGGTACGACGAAATTGTATCGAGCATCCCTAACAATACAAAGTGCATTGACGACGTCTTGCTCTGGTCAGACACAGTGGAGGAGAGCTTCTTCCAGGCCACCCAGTGGCTTGACACCTGCGGCAGACACGGAATCACACTGAACCCCGACAAGTTTGTGTTCTGTCAGGACAAGGTTGAATTTGCAGGCTTCGAGATCACATCTGACAGTGTCCGACCCTGTAAAAAATACCTCAAAGCAATCCTAGAGTTTCCATCTCCAAAGAACATCACCGACGTTCGATCATGGTTCGGGCTCATCAACCAGGTGTCGTATGCCTTCAGCATGGCCAAGAGGATGCAGCCGTTCCGCCTACTTCTGAAGCCAGGAACACCTTTCAAGTGGGATGACGAATTGGAAACCATCTTCGAAGAATCAAAGGATGTCATCATCACAGAAATAGAGGAGGGTGTTAAAATTTTTGACAAAACCAAGCCCACATGCCTCGCCACAGACTGGTCGAAAACAGGCATCGGCTACTGGCTACTTCAGAAACACTGCACCTGTACACGAGTCGAACCCTTCTGCTGCCATACTGGATGGCGTGTCACATTGGTCGGCAGTAGATTCACTACCTCAGCTGAGTCCCGCTATGCACCAGTAGAAGGAGAAGCACTTGCTGTCGCCGATGCCCTTGACAAGGCGAGGTACTTCGTGCTGGGATGCGAAGACCTAATAATTGCAGTGGACCACAAACCTCTCCTCAAAGTGTTTGGTGACAGATCCCTAGAGGACATATCTAATACACGCCTCAGAAACTTGAAGGAAAAAACCCTCAGGTACCGCTTCCGGATGATCCACGTACCAGGCGCGAAACACAAAGCTGCTGACGGGGTGTCACGATACCCCACTGGCGACCCCATACCACTGACACTCCCCGATGACGTAGCAGCCATCCATCAACCATGCGAGGGAACGGCGTTCTTTCCCCCCCCCCACCTTCCTAGCCGGCATACGGACATCACTGACAGATGGTAATGGCATGGAAGCCTGCGTCATTTCTGCAGCCGCATCAACACTCAACTCGCTGAGCCTGGCATCAGTGACATGGGATCGAGTACGCACCGCCACGACCAGCGATGAAGTCATGAATAGTTTAGCCAATGTCATAGAGTCCGGCATGCCTGAATCCCGCCATGCACTCCCTGCACAGCTGCGGGAATATCACCAGTTTCGCGACGACCTCCGCACTGTTGACGGCGTGGTAATGTACAGGAACCGCACGGTTATCCCGCCGGCCCTCAGGCAAGAAGTACTGGCTTCACTCCACTCAGCTCATCAAGGTACTTCATCCATGATCTCCAGAGCAGAAGACTCCATTTTCTGGCCTGGCATCACACCAGCCATCACAGCACTACGGGCTAGCTGCAACCACTGCAACCGCATGGCACCAACCCAGCCCAGCGCTCCACCCACTCCACCAACATCACCAGAATACCCCTTCCAGTGCGTCTGCGCGGACTACTTCCACTACAAAGGAGTAAACTACCTGGTCGTGGTGGACAGATACTCTAACTGGCCAATAGTAGAGAGGTCATCAGATGGTGCTGCTGGACTCATCGCCTGCCTCCGACGGACCTTCGTCACCTTCGGCATCCCCGACGAACTGGCTTCCGATGGGGGCCCTGAATTTACCGCAGCAGCCACACGGCAGTTCCTCAAAAACTGGGGCGTACACCACCGACTCTCATCAGTGGCTTTCCCTCACAGCAACTGTCGGGCAGAAGTTGGTGTCAAGACAACGAAACGCCTAATAACCGACAACACTGGACCAAACGGCGACCTCAACACCGAAAACTTTCAACGGGCCATGCTTCAATACAGAAACACGCCGGATAGAGATACAAAACACTCCCCAGCAATGTGTGTATTCGGCCGCCCTATCCGGGACTTCATTCCAATCCTTCCCGGCCGATATAAACCACACGACACGTGGCGTGAAAACTTGGCCACCCGAGAAGCTCTGAGGAACCGCCACATGAGGGGAGTGGAACGCTGGTCAGAGCACACCAAGAGACTCCCACCACTAGCAGTCGGAGACCTTATACGCATCCAGAACCAGGTCGGTCCACACGCCCGTAAATGGGACAAGACAGGTGTGGTCATCGAAGTCAGGCAGTTTGACCAGTACGTGGTTAGGGTCGATGGATCTGGGAGGGTAACTGTAAGGAACAGGAAATTCCTTAAAAAATATGAACCCTTCAGCACACCTGCTCCAAAGATGACCATAGACCAACATTTGAAGAACTTCCTAGCGGTGCCCACCAACAGCCCACCTGCTGCACCACCTACACCTGCCAGGTCAGCACCAGGACCAAAGACACCCGCTTCACCCCGTAGTCCGACACGGTCCAGCCCACACGTTGAACGCAGGCGCCCGACCCCTGAAGAGACCACACCCCCCACCCAAGAAGACATGTCAACGCCGCCCATCGACATACTACCACCTGCACCCCCTAGGCCAATGGGTACGGCACCCCAAACTGCAACTCCACTAAGGCGTTCGAACCGTACCAGACGCCCCCCTACCTGGCATGAAGACTACCATATGAATCAAGAAGAGTAACCAATCAAGTATGCTTTAAATTAAGGGCACTGACAAAATAAGGTTTAGTCTTTATCCGTAAACATACAAATTTTTTTTTTTTTTTTGCCATATTATCCTTAATAATCTTCTTTATAAAATTGCTGGCTCAAAGACTTGGGGGAGAGATAGAGTACAGTACACTTTACACTTTACTTACTAAGAACTTTATATTGTGTTCCCAATACAGCTGTAACCTCATTACTGTACTATTACTTTTGTCAGGAATACCGTTGTACAACCCTTATTTTAATATATGATTCAATCTCTCGCTGAACTCTCTAATTGTATTGTAATATGTTTGATTGGATATAATGTACTGTATAATTCCATAAGTATTTATATTTTAGTTTCTACAGTATCGTATTCATCATGATGTTATAGCAAAGCCTTATGTTCTCATATTACTCTTAAATAAACTAGTATCTATGTTTTCCTATTAAAGTAATATACTGTATTCACTTTATAAAACAATATAAGTCTTTGCACTACTGTACTGCAATAACCTCATATCACATTTAGTATCAAAGACTTGGGAGGAGATAGAGGACAATGATTATGTTTATGTTTTATTCAAGTGATTACTTATTATGCTTATTCCTTTTTCAGAAGACCGTTGTCATTGTTTGACTTTATATAAATAAATAAACGATCACAAAGAGTTGGTTCTCATTTAGTTGGCATGGAAAGAATTAATATTTCGTCTCAATCAAACAGGAGGACTACTTGCTGAGGGAATTGTTTCTTCGATGAAGAAAAGAGAGGTATTACTATTAGAAAATGCAATTGTATTAGCTGCTGTTTACATAGACCCAATGAACAGAGTTCTATTAAATGAAGATCAAAAAGCTAAAGGAAAAGAGGCCCTCTATGACATTGCATTGCGCATGGAAAAGCTGGTATCTGAAAAACCAGACGCCCAGAATGAAGAAGATAGCAGCATTACCAACCAATCATCCTCTTCAAATGATGAGGAAGATTTCACAAAATATTTGGACAGAATAGATAGATCAAATGCAAAATGTCTCAAAGTAGAATTAAAGAATCCTCCACAGATGAAAATAACCAAATTCAAGCAAGAATTCTATGCTGAATTAAAGGAAGTAGAAAAATACAACCGCTCCTCTAAACTGACAGTTGACGATGTCATACCCTTATATCCAAAGATTATAAGGAATGTAGCTAGTATTGTATCAGCTCTACCACCCACACAAGTCAGTGTAGAACGCCTCTTTTCAGCACTGAGAATAGTGAAATCTGATTTAAGAGCATCAATGAAGGATGACTTAGCAGAAGCCATGGTGCTCTTCCAATACGTGCTCTACCGTAAAATGTACATTCCAATATGTGCTAACAAAAATATCACGACCTAACCTAACCAATCATTAGGTCAATTGTACGCCCTTGACGATTGGTTAGGTTAGGTCGTGATATTTTCGTTAATTAGCACATATTGGAATGTAAATTTTACGGTAGAGCACGTATTGGAAGAGCACCGAAGCTATTTTATTTCTGAGGACAGGCATGTAATGAAGATGTATAAAAAGTAGTAAAAATTATTTTAATTTTTTTAAAAGGCTACATTTTCCAAATAAACATTCTACAGGGTGTCCCTAAAGTCTGGACACAGGAAATATCACTAACTATAACTAACTATATGTTTATTATTATTATTATTATAAATTCATGCAACTGAGGCCTAAGGTAGGCCCACATCGAATCAGCAACCCTGAGGTAGGACCAAATAGGACCTCCAAGTCCATAACTTATGGACTTGGAGGTCCTATTTGGTCCTACCTCAGGGTTGCTGATTCGATGTGGGCCTACCTTAGGCCTCAGTTGCATGAATTTAAGATAATAATAATAATAACATATAGTTAGTTATAGTTAGTGATATTTCCTATGTGTCCAGACTTTAGGGACACCCTGTACTATAATACAAACGAATAAGGTTTTTTTTTTGTCTTTGTAAAACATTTTTTTTTGTTATGAAAGGTGTAGGTAATATTATTAATAAATGATAAAAAAAAGCCACAAAGGCATAGCTATAGTCATTAGAATTTAGATTAATAGCTGCAACAGGCTCTGGTCTAAATTTTAAAAAGTAGCCTGATGACTCATGTGATGGTGATGAAATGTTTTGTGTGGCTGCCTGCTATGGCCTATGAGTAGCAAGGTACAATTTCAAGAGATTTATCAATCATTAATATATGGTGAGAGGAGCTGGAGCCGGAGCCGGAGCCAGAGCTGGGCATAAAAAAATGCTGGAGCTGGAGTTGGAACCAGAAATTTGAAAATGCTGTAGCTGGAGCCGGAGCTTAAGATTTTGGTGCCAGCTCTACAGCCCTGGATATATCACGAATATATCAAGAAAGCACTCAGACTTTGTTTCCTTTTTCGGTTATTATTTGTTTTTTGACCCAGTCACACCCAGCTATAACAGCAATATATATTGAATAACCAATCAAAACTGAATAGGAAAATATATATATTATCTTGTGCAAATTTGTATAAAATATGTTTTTTTATTAAAATATATTTCCTATTTTTGGTGTTTTTTCAATATATATATATATCGACTATTTGGTGAATATTTCTTATTTTTGGTGATTCTGGCTACTTCTGCGTAATTCAATTTGTCTTGTTTTACAAATAAATCATTTTTAGCAATTTTTTGTCTGTTCAGTTTTTTTTTTTTTGTGAGTAGAAGTATGATGTGTCAGTTATGCATACGGTATTTGATTTTGAAGGCGTGATCTGCCATATTGCCCTCGATGAAGACAAGAGTTTAGACCTTTTTTTCAATCATAGAATAATTAAGACATCCGTGACCTGCCCTAAATGCAATAGTGCTTGTATTTTAAGAAAAGACCAGAAGGTCTTTAGGTGCCCTAAAAATAAACGTGTCTCATTTCAGTTTAAGGGTAGGCGAAATTTAGCGACTACCCATGCAAGGTTGGCACATATTATTACATTATCATTTGTATAATTTAGGTCTTGGGTGTACGGGATCACGCATCACAAATTGATCGGCCCTAATGTTTTGCCAACAGTTCAGTACGTGACACCGGTTAGGTCAACTGTATGCCCTTGATGATTGGTTAGGTTAAGTCATGATATTTTCGTTTAAATTCGTTAGTTTAAACGAAAATGATGAGTGCAAACTTTTCTGGTTAATTTTTAGGTGTTTTGTACGAAACTACCATCTGTTTCCTGTGCAAATGCATAGTTTTCAAGATGACGATATCTCGAAAACTACACATTTGCACAGGAAACGGATGGCAGATTCGTGCAGAACACCTCAAAATTGACCAGAAAAGTTTGCTCTCATTATAAAAAGAGACTGGGTCAAAAAATGAATAATTACCTCTTTTTTTTCTTTTCCCTGTGGTTCTTTGCTTATTAAAATGATCACATGTTGCTTTGTGATTTTTTTGCATATATATATATACAGTATATATGGTATATATAGTATGAAAGCTTGGTTTGGCTGTTTTTGGGCTGGTTTTCAAGCATGATTTGGTAGGTTTTCAAATTTTTACCTTGCAATACTGGCCTGGGATGACAGGTTTAGTAGTATTATTTTATATTAATGCATACCTATACAATAAATTTCTAATAATTTAAAATGTATTCTTACTATAAAATATACAAATCAAAACAAAACCTGCTTATCTCTGTAACTGTATGTACAAACTTTAGTACATAGTTATAGAGATAAGCACACCAATAAACACTGGTACAAGGCCTAAGGGGGGGGGGGGGTGACTGCCTCTGTTGCCCACCCCACCCCTTTGGTACGCCCCTGGGTATAGGTAAAATTAATAATGTTAGTCTTGAATACAGATTATATCAGGAATAGGCATATCAGCTATCTAGCTAGTTAAAGGTAGGGAACCAGTTAAAACTGAGGGGTTGAAGTGTGACTGCCTCTGTTGCCCACCCCACCCCTTTGGTACGCCCCTGGGTATAGGTAAAATTAATAATGTTAGTCTTGAATACAGATTATATCAGGAATAGGCATATCAGCTATCTAGTTAAAGGTAGGGAACCAGTTAAAACTGAGGGGTTGAAGTGTTTTTATACCAATGCAGATAGTCTTAGGAGTAAGAAAAATGAATTACAGTGGGCCCTCATTGTTTGTGAGGCTCTCTATTCATGATGACCCATTTTACTACCATGTTTCAGTAAATTTGCGACTGACTCCACAAATTCATGGTTTTGTCATGTGGCATCTGCAATGCTGCCCACACAGGTCAACACAGGCTCAGTCACGCTATGTCTTTCACTGAGTGAGGTTGTCATTTCATGCTCTTCAATGCCATTGTACTATATTTAGTGTGTTATTTAGTTGTTTATAAAATATTATTGTTTTACATAATTGTTTATAATAATAATGCTTTATATTACATACAGTAAAAAGTTTTATTTACGTAAAATATCATTGTTTATGTAATATTAGTTACATTATTAAAATAATTTTTTTTTGGTGTTTTAAGGATATTTTACATTGCCATCCTTGAGCTTTTGGAACCAATTAGCTATTTTACATTGAAAATTGATCTCGTTTGCAATTTTGTAATTCTTGATATTTTTCTTGGTCCCAATTAATCACAAATAATGAGGGCCCATTGTTATATGATTAGTGGAACTCTGGATATAGTCAATAACTGTCATATGGGAAACCAACTAACAGTAATTCATATGTCCACTATTATTGATATCACCAAAATTGTAGCTATCAAAAATACAGTTCTCTCATTAATGTACGTAAGAGTTTTTAAAATTGTCACATCTGAATTCTTGGATGAGGAAGTGAATATGATCAGTAACATAGTTAAATGAGCTTTATTTTCCAGACTATTTCTTGAGAGCCTATTTAAAACTTGATGAAGAATTTTTATCAAACATAAACAAAAGAACCAGTTGAAATTAATATTTTAGCTATACCATATCAGAAATCACCTGAGCATATTTTTAATGATAAAAATGCCATAAAAAACATGCTTCTAAGAAATGGTTTCCCAAAAATAGGTTCTGTTTATAGTATTAGTTGCAAAGATTGCAATTGGAAGTATATTGGCCAAACAGGCAGGCTTTCAGAAACAAGAGTAAACCAGGACAAAGAAAATGCCAGATACTATAGAAAAAATAGTGTAATATTTTTCCATGTAATTAATAATAACTATAGAATCAGCTAGAATAGTGCAGTAGGCCAGGCTGAAACTCAAGATAGAATTAATCAGAGTCATTAACAGTTGGCTTTTGATATAAAAATAAGATTCCTGAAAAAAATAATTGGTGGCCACCAACGTGTGTCCAGCCACCCCCGTTTTTGTAAAAACATCTAATGCCGCACTAGCAAAATTAGGAAAATGGCAATATCTCTTCTTCTGAACATGCTAGAGAGATGGTTTGCATACCAAAAAGATGCAGAATTTGATTTAGAACAAATTATTAAGAGTGGTATTTTTTCATAAAACCTTTAGTTTTTGAGTTATTTTAGAAAAACTAATTTTTGGGGTCCATAGACCCCCTTTCGACGGACCTTAGTGACAAAAGAAATTCTAAAATAAGCATGATTTGGCTTTTTGATTACTAACATTGCCCTAAAAGGATGTTCACATGGACATAGTGATCACATATGACTTTTCCTTGTTATCTTGCATCCATTATACTTGATTAAAAAATAGAGGGTGGGGCTGCTTCATGAACTTTTTTAAACGTAATAAATTGAAAACTTGTTTTTTTTTTCAGGTGCCTTTGTTATAAGTTTCCAACTGCAATTTGTCATTGAATTCAACATTTGCAATATAAAGTATGACTTCTACAAGGAAAACAGTTGCTAAAGTACTTGGTGATGTACGTTTTATGCCAGCAGAACAGTTTCCTTTAGGGAAATTGCCTATGTTGAAACAAGTTATTGAAAGGTGTTTGTGTTTCGGAGACTATGAAACAGATGCTGTACTGAGAGCTACTTCTGAGGAATTGCATAAATTGTGGGTCACATATGAGGCGTTGTGTGGAAGAAGGGCGACCTAGCCAAAATCAAATCTGAGAAAAATGCATTTTAAGTTGGAGAGGTATTTATCGACAATTAGGTAGATGAAGGGCGACCTAGCCATTTTTGGCAAAAATGAATTATTGCTGTTTTCAGTAGCTTAATATATTAAGCTACTGAAAATCAGCAATAATTCATTTTCGCCAAAAATGGCTAGGTCGCCCTTCTTCCACGCATCGCCTCATATAATGTTTATCCAATATCAGTAAATTGCCATACAGAGCCGACTGAAAACCCAAATAAAGGAATTCAACCGCCTTCTGAAGTATGACAAAAAGAAAAGGGGACCTAAATATCGTCAAGATCTGGATGATTTTCTGAAAACTGTAAACATTTTATTTGACATATATCAACATGATCACAAACTGTTGGCAGATACAGAGAAAAAGCACTTACTAAAAATGACTGAATCTGATTACCAGTTTTATGAGGTAGGTCTGTTGATTGAATTTCAAGTTGTAAATTATTAATTAATATTAATTAATTATCAATTATTAATAATTTGCTACAATTTTTAAAGTGCATTTAATAAGTTAGTAATATCAATAATACACTATTAATGATGTTAATGATAAGTAATATTTTAGTATTTTCTCATTTTTGTAAGAATTTCAATGTACATATAGAGACCCATAGATAAATGATACATTATAGTGTAATGAAATATAATCACTTTGTAGGACCAGAAAACAACTAGGCATGGTTACTGTACCCTGAAAGAAGTCCCAGAAACAGCCACTGACTTAAAATTCAAATCACGGGTTATTCAATCTCAAAAAGCAAAAGAATCAGTTCCTCCTCCTCATCCTCCTGAACCTATGGACATTCCTGAGTTGACAGATAGCGACAGTTGTAATGATTCATTTGATGCAGACTATGTTCCAGAAGTCTCAACATTACAGAACAGAACTAGATTACGCTCATTAGCTGAAGCATGTGACAGGTATAGTACTGAAAGATAAATCTTTTAATACAGCTTAAAGTGAAATCATTGTGACTAAGAGATTAAGATTACCAATAAATTATTCATTGACAATAGATATGTAAATCTACTTTAAATATCCTAACAGATATCAAGTAAGTGATAGAGCAGGAGCGGCTATTGGTTCTGCTACATTGGTGGACTTTGGAGTAATCACCCAGATAACATACAAAATGTTATTGATAAGTATGTTTTTAATCACTCTAGATATTACATTTCTTAGCTTCTGCTATAAGTTCTAAATCACCAGATTTACTATTATTTTTAATTAGCGTCAAAATTTCTATTTTGTATTTATATTAATTAGTTTCAAACAGGACACTGACATTTTGTATTTTGTATATTTGTATAATGCTAATGCAGTAATGCATGGCCAATATTTTTGAAATACTTTTCAGAAACAAGTTGAGAAGGGAGAGAGCTAAATTGAGAGCTGAAAGGAAGAAGGAAGAAGTGATATTTGAAAAAGTGACTGGCATTGGCTTTGACGGTAGAAAGGATGCTACACTTGATGTTAACAAAGTAAATGAAAAGTATTATACATCCACAATCTTAGAGGAACATTGTCATTACTGGAGAGCCAGGTAAATGGAAATGATTGTCATACAGTTATAGGCATTATGCTGTTATATTACTGTACTATAAAGTAATATTTCAATTACTTAAAAATTTTTCTTTTTAAGTGACAACTGTCCAGTTAACTTTATTCCTTCCTTTTTCATTTTTATTTAATTGTAAAATTAATTACATTTATTTTCAGATGATTTCTACCTCGACCATTTTACCCCGGAGAGTGGCAAAGGCATTGACATTGCTCATGGCATTTATAAGATCATTAACCTGTTAACGGACACTAACGTAAATGTACGGCGAACGAATTCCGTCCTTTGAGGCCCGCGACGTAAATGTACGCTTGCTGATATAGTTGCTGCAAATAAATGTTTTGCAACGTTTATGTACGCTCTTTCATATTTTTATGCGAAAAGTGACTAGTTGGCAACTCTTCCTTGTGCTTTCCTGCATTGCCTGATAATTTGCGCGATATAAGACAATGATAAAGCGAGTCCAATTAGTGTGCATGAATGCCCCAAGTGACCATGAGTGAGTGCAAACGTTCAAAGATAGATAAGGAGCAAATTGCTGAAAGATTCAATGCTCAAAATAATGATAATGAGAGTGATAATAGTGATAGATCAGTGACAGATATTTTTACGTCTTCTGAAGAGTCTTCTAGTGACTCGAGCTTTGAAAGTGAAAGTGATGATGAGCAACAAGTCCCACCCTTACCGAATGATTGGGTTCAACATGGGGCACAACATCTGCCTTTTGATTTCAAAGAAGTCCCGGGAGTAAAATTTGTGCTTCTTGATAACAATGATCCATTACAGTTTTTTGAAAAGTTTTTTGACAATGAGATTTGTGATGTGATAGTGCGCGAAACTAATAGGTACGCAAAACAATATTTAGAAAATAATCCAGTTTTGCCTCCAAATGCTCGCATGCGAAAATGGCATGACACGTGTCGTGCGGAAATAAAAGTGTTTATTGGACTGCTTATTTTGCAAGGTGTAGATTCGAAAAGTGAAAATCGAATGTATAAGAAAGGATACAACAATCTGGTGTGCACTTTGCGGGGTTGGTTTGTGTATTACCCCCTGCTTCAAGCTATGGCACACAAAGCCATAAGCATCTTTTTCATCACTGCTGTCAATATGCTGTAAATACAACTAACTTTAAGGTGCGTAAATATATATATATTTATTTATATATATATTTTTTTTTTTTCGGAAATGTTTGTTTAGTTATAATTTACTTACAAATAAATTTTCATTACAATTTAGCCACGTAAATGAAAGTTATGAGTCGAAAAATGGAAAGCATTGCGCGCACGCTTTTTACCGCAAAAAAAGGTGACCAGAGCGGGATAGCAAAGCCACGCTAAAGGTGTCCGTTAACAGGTTAAAGGGACAGAACTTGAGGCCAAATTAAACTTAGTTAAAGCAGATGGGACAAATACTAACACAGGACATATGCATGGGTCAATCAGATATTTGGAAATGTTTTTAGGGCAACCTCTTCAGTGGGATATTTGTCTTCTGCATCTAAATGAATTGCCACTTAGACACATCTTCATAACTTTAGATAGGACAACAAAAAGTCCAGACAAATTTTCTGGCCCTATTGGTTCTCAGCTCAATGGGGATGTGTCAGAATGGAATGTTGTGGACTTCAAATCTATACCTTATCCTGCATTTGTGCTTCTACCAAATGAGGTGGTCAATAATTTATCAACAGACCAATACTATGGATACTGCATCTGCTGAGCAATTATTACTGGTGAAGTGGATGAAGACCTTGCACTCTTAGAAGTTGGCCTGCTAAATCACTCTCGATGGCTCACCTTAGCCTTTAGAATTCTTCGCTTTTATGTTTCACAAAAAAGACCCAGTAAGAACCTCAAAATCATAGTAGAATTCATCATCAAAGTATACTTTCACAGTTGGTTCAATATCAAGGCTAATAAGAGGCTACGTGATGGGTCAAGAAACCTATTCAATATGATCTAAAGAGTAAATAAATTCCCTGACAGGAAAATTAGAGAAATTTGTTATGACGTATTAAACAATAACAGCTATTTTGCTCATGGTGAAAATATTTTAGTTGGAATGCTGGCTGATGAAGATGAAGAGGTGAGGAGGTGTGCTGTCAATAAAGTTCTGTGTCTGAGGGAAGTTATAGAGGATTTTGATGATGAATCTGGTGGTAGCAATGATTTTGCAGGTGGAATAATTGAAAGTGATGATGAGAATGAAGAGGATCATGAAGGTGGTACTGATGAATATCCTGCTATAGATGAGAATGTTAGGGTCTTTAGAAAGCCAATCATCAATTTCAAAGCTTCTGCATACCACAAGCTGTCTGCTATGTCCCAATGGGAAACTGTTCCACCTGTATTAAAAGAATTCAGTAATGATGAACTGCGTGATATCATTAATACCGCATTGAAACTGGATCACGAGTGCCACAGTCAGAATGTTGAAAGGCACATCAAGCTTGTCACTGAAGCATCCTTGGCTGTTGTAGGTCATGAGCGTAGAGATGGTCTTATTAGAAACAAAATTAGATCATGTAAATTAATGAAAGACTTTGTGTCTAAAAAATATTTTAAGTTCTAGATTATTATTTATCATGCTAAAATATGACAAAATGACAATTTGTTAATTGTATAATTTAATGTTTGGCATTTTGGAATGTCAAAAAGCATTTTCAATGAATTTAAAATGGCTGATTTTGATTGATTTTGATTGCTGATTGAAAACCACTAATACATGTCAATTTGCAGCTTGAGAATGTTTTATTGTGTTGACATTCAGTTGAAAGGGGGTCTATGGGCCCAAATAATTAGTTTTTCTAAAATAACTCAAAAACTAAAGGTTTTATGAAAAAATACCACTCTTAATAATTTGTTCTAAATCAAATTCTGCATCTGTTGGTATGCAAACCATCTCTCTAGCATGTTCAGAAGAAGAGATATTGCCATTTTCCTGATTTTGCTAGTGCGGCATTAGATGTTTTTACAAAAACTGGGGTGGCTGGACACACGTTGGTGGCCACCAATTATTTTTTTCAGGAATCTTATTTTTATATCAAAAGCCAACTGTTAGTCACTCTGATAAATTAAAATCAAACAAAAATTATAGTTTCAGCCTGGCCTAAATTAGTGCAGTGCCTGTAATCAACAATTTTAATTTAATTGTGAGAAGTACATTAGAACCTACGTATAAAACCCATTCCAAATATTAGCATAGCATTATCTCTGAACAGATTGAAAATAAGATTAATATTTTAGAATGATTAAACAAATGTAGCATGTTGTAGTGCACAAAAATACTCTCCCATAGATTAAGCCATTTTGTGGGCAAATCCCATTGTAAGTTGTTTTCTATCTCTAATTTATGTTCATTCCTTGAGAATGTTTTGTAAGAAATGAAAGTGCTTAAAATTATTTTTTATTTTCTTTGTAGGATGTATCACATTTAACAAAGTTCATATGAAAATTGTGAATTAATACCTATAATATATAGGTAGCTATATATTAATAGTTTTAATTCATTTCTCATTCAGACCCTCATTTATATACTGGTAAACAAAAAATCACAAATGTGGTGACTAACACACATTTCAAAATGGATGATGATTCAAGAGAATTAGATTTCAGTGCTGAAAAGTTCAGCATTAAAACTGAAGAAGTTGAAATTAAAGAGGAGAAGATTGAATCCTATGAAGGAATTTTTTCTGAAGTAGCAGCATTTAACAATGAAAATTTCACTCCTGAATGGCAGGTAATGAGAAGTTTTGAATAACCTTGAAAATTATGTAAATGAAGTAGCTAACTTAACTTTTGATCTTGAAAATAATTTAGCCTACAGCTTTTATTAACAAATCAAATGAGAGAGCAAGGCATTTGACCATAGAATGAACTTTTGAAACATGATAACCTCTTTATTGTTCTTCAGTTAATCTAAGGGACTTGGTTAATTTCAGAGTTTGCTGGTAAAAAATGAATTGATGGATATTTCTGTGAAAGATGATTGTGACCTGAAGAATGTTGGGAACCCTTCAATGGAGAAGGTAAAGAAAATAAATTAATATAACTGAGCATGTTTTCACAAAAGACAATACTAGGATCACAGCAAGAAAAAGAATAATTGTCGCGGAATTAATTAAGATAAACTAAAAAAAATCAAATATTAAAATATTTATTCATTCAGGAATGGAGTTAGCAAGTTTGTGAATAAATGTGGAGTTGATATAAAAGTGGTACGAGAGTTACAAGAAAGGAATGAAATGAGGTTTGTGAGGTGTGTAAATGGAAATATATACCACTAGAGAGAGGTATACCCCTAACCTAGTCTTGAAAAATGATACATGATCTGTGAAGTTCCTTTATAGTCCTGAACTCAATCATGGTACCCACAGCATGAGAATGGGAAAGGGGTTCTAAGGTAATGTTTGCCATTTTTTTGACGGATGTATTATACTGCTGTGTAGGCTTTAAATCAAGATAAATATTGTATTAGGACTTAAAAATGTTTTTAGGAAACTGTTTCCATTTTCCTGTAAAGTAATGCAGTACAAATTTTAATGCTTAATGAAAAAAAAGTATTTTTGTGTGCCAACTTTTGAAAAAGTTTTAAAAAATATTGTGAATATTATTGTAATGAATGGTCCTGCATGAAATTCTTTCTAACATTTTAGTTGTCATGGTCTTGCAACAAATTGTGAATCCATTTAAGGCAAAAATGTTAAATGTTTTAATTAAGGCTGCTTTTTAAAAAAAAAGACTAAACCAATTAACCTAAATGTTAATTGGTCACTTATTGAAATTATATGAAACTGAATTGGCCTCAAAATACAAGTTCAGGAGTTGAATCTAAATCTTTTCTTAAGAACCTCACAAAAAATAATAATAATAAAAAAGGCCTGAAGTTACATTTTTACGTGTAGTGAGGTATATTGTACATTCTTATTTACACCTTGGCTGTTTGCTGAATTTGTGCTGGATGGGGGTAGTGATATGATGATTTATTTATTTATTATTTTGGTGTGTGGGGGGGGGAATAAAACATTCACCCCTGGTAGGTTTTTTTTTTTAAAAGATAACCCTAAAAGTGATAAAATATTGTAAAAAACAAAAACATTCTTTTGACATATCTTAGGATCATGTTACTCTTACTGTTGAAGATACAGGGTATCTAAGAAATAATGGTGCAAAAATAATTAGTCACTTTTCTTATTATTAACACATTCACTGTCATCATAAGAATTCTTGAGCTGAAGGGGTTCTTCATATACAAGGGGTCCTCATTATCTGAGGATAATGAGGACCAAGAAATCACCACTTCGAGTGAATCTACTTAAAGCAGGGACCTAAAACCCATAAGAAATAATGTGAATAAGGTTTAATTGGGACCTTAACACAATAAATGACACTGAAAATTATGGTTAAACATTTGTAAAATACACTTTTTAAACCCTTGAATGGTAGTTTTGGCGATGTTAAGAGCATGTGCAATGTCTATCACTTATTCACCATTTTTCTTGTGCTTAATGACATCTAATTTCACATCTAACCCATAGCTGATATGCTTTCTTTTAGGGCCAGTAGTTGCTTTACCACTAGCAGTATGCTTTGAAGTCATGGTTGCAACAATAGCGCAAAAAATCAACAAAATCAGAATGAAAACACCAGAAAACCACAGATGGGTTCAGTACTGGCAATGGTTAGCAAGAAACTGAGTGTGTAGTGTCAGGGTTGGAGGTGGAGTGAGTGTTGGAGGTGGAGTGAGTGTTGGAGGTGGAGTGAGTGTTGGAGGTGGAGTGAGTGTTGGAGGTGGAGTGAGTGTTGGAGGTGGAGGAAAGTGAGTGAGACAGCAAGTCTAAGGGAAATTTAAACAGTTTTCCATTGTGCTTCTGCGTTCTGTGTACATTATCCGCGGAAACCTCTTGAGGGGGGGGGAATTTATCTGTGTGGTTCTACAATTATTTGGATGCGTAAATGTGGGGACGTGGATAATGAATACTTGGATAATGAGGACCCCCTCTATACCACTGGCAGTGAACATGTTAATCAATATGTATATAACATACATTGTTGTTTAGATTTCCAAACTGCCCAAGTTTAGAACACTTTCACAAGATGATGATCATTTGTCTCTACAGTGTGTATATGATGCTTAAACTCCATTAGAGCATTAGCAAGATGCTCTTGTGAAATGGATCCAGTAACCTCAGTTTCTTTGATGAAGTTCTGCCATAATACACAAGTCTCTTAATAAACATACCCACATAGATGAAAATCCAAAGAGGTTAAGTCAAGTGATCAAGGTGCCCATGCTGTCAATCCACCACGTCCTATGCGCTGCTGAGGAAAAGTTGTGAACAACAATGGGTCAATGGCATAGTAGGAAGTTGCCTTATCTTGTTGAAAAATTATACTTCTCATATCAACTCCAATAACCCTTAGTTGAAGAAGAAATGTCTACAGTTTATTAAGCTAATTCAATCCAACCACAGTGTTGCAGCAAAAAAAGTTGCTCAAATTATGAGGGCAGTACAGTGTTGGTGTAAATTAATAATTCCTGACTAAATAATGAAAGCTTTTCAAAAGTAAACTGAACTATTATATTTATCAATTAATAAAGTCATAACCAAAGTTAAGTGAAGTAATTACAGGGTTGTAGGTGGTGTTAAAGCTAATCTAAAATTACTATTTATTTAACAAATTACTATTTCAGCAAAAAAAAAATTAATATCAGTAAAGAGCCTACAATGTACACACAAAATTTGGGCCTGCTATCATTACTTAAAAAAGAGACTCAAATTAATTCAAAGACAAATTAATAACTAAGTCACTAGTCAAAAGCACATAAGTATGTACAGGGTGTCCCAGTAGTCTTGGAGGGGTTTTATTTGGCTATAACTTTTTTCTTTTTCAATTAAAGTATCCTTGCTGTGATTAATGACAATGGAGTCCTGGACAGTGCAACAAAGAGTGGCTATTGTGGAACTTTATTTGACAAACAACTCTTCCATCATTGCCACTCAGAGCTTTTCAATTAAAATTCAACACACATTCTGCTCCTGACTGAGCTATTCAATGGTACATTGCTAAATTTCGTGTGGGAAAGGGTCAGGGAGATGAACCATGCATCCTTGGACAAGCCGAAGTCCAACTCTGGTTGAGATGGTTCATGAAAGCATTGAGGAAAATCCACATCAGTCTGACAATGCAGCCAGGAATTAAACATTTCAAGAAGTTCCTTACATCATATTTTAAGAGAGGATATCAATCTTTACTTGTACAAAATTCAAATTGCTCAAGAAATTAAACCACAAGATCATCAGAGTCAAATGACATATGCCAATGTGATTTTAGATTTATGCAGTGAAAATGAAGATTTTCACAAGATATCAAATTTGTAATTAAAATTGCAATAAATATATTTTCAAGTGTTACAAACCTGTTTTTATTTGATCCCCAAACAGAAAAGTTATAGCCAAATAAAACCCCTCCAAGACTTCTGGGACACACTTTACATAAAAAATTCAAACTTAATTTACTTGCATATTGGAAGCCATCATAACCATTCTGGTCAATGAAAAAAAATTAAAATAATAAAGAATTTAATAATCAACAATAATAAAGAGAATAACTATATAATAACTTCACAATAACAAAGAAAACAAAAGAATGCTTCAGATTTAAGTCTTTCCAATACTGAAGCCAAAATGAACTGTTCACTACAAAAGCTAAGATAAATGTCCCTGCTGCTGATACCAGTACTCAGACCTAGGCAGTGGGGCTGGTTCTGCTACTGTCTATTTGAGACATCCTGGGCCTTTGCCTGATTAGGGTGTGTCAATTTTAGGGAGCAAAGTGAAATCTTTAGATTTTCAAAGACCTAGTGACCAAATGATGCATTTAAATGTGCTAAATCGAAATATGGCTTTAAAATCTAGATTTGACCACTCCTAGCTACTTATATTTGAAGTTGAAGTTTACAAAAATCAGCAATTTTTGCAAGTATTTTTTTTATTGTATATAACTACATTTTACATACATTACATACAATTAAAGACATTTTGATTGTATTTCAATATTAAAACTTAGAAATATAGATAGGTTTCTTGAACTTTGCCAAGGATACCATGTCTGCCTTGCTCTTGTTTCTGGACATGAGCTCCCTACTGGCCACCTGGCCACTGATGTACGCCTCCCTCCTCTCTTGTGAGTAAACATGTTGTGCTAATTCAGTTGTCATCCTTACACACCTCTCTACTGACTGTGTGTGAGAGGGCCATGCAGGAACTTCCATTGGTCTATCCAGAAACTCCTTGATTGCAGCAGTGGTGAGGGAGCAGGTCAGAGGAGGCTCAGTCATGCCAGAGTTCCAGTCAATAAGCTCCGAGAGTTTGGTGGCATCTGGGTTGATGTCAGGAGTCTTCCTGGGTCTGACACTGCAGTCTCTTACCTGTGTGTCCTCATCTCCTTTACCTCTGATTTCCAGTATCCTCTTCACTGCCTCCCTCCCTCTCCTCCTCCACCTCACTGCACAGCATGGCCTGGAGCACAGCCTCAGAGTGTGCATACCAGGCTGATCTCTTCACTGTAGGCATCACTATTCCTATCACCACCTTCTGACTTCTGAGCAGCTCCAGCTGGTGCAGTACATGCTGGTACAGTACCCAGCTGTGATTTAACTTGATGTTGAACCAGTTTGGCATGTAGACTCCCACTATGAATTCCACAATTATCCTCAGATTCTCCAGGTTCCTACCCTTCAGCCCATGTTTGGAAATCCACAATCTGCAGAACCTTAGAGCCGTGGTGACCCACCTACTATGACAGACTAGCCCAATCTCCAGGAGAGCTAGACTCTGAGGGTACTTCTCCGATCTGATGCAGTGGATCTGTAAGCCATAGATGGTCTGTGCTGAGGTCCTTGACTACCTCCTGACTGAGATGGGGTAGAGGAGGACCAACAGTGATCCTCGTGAAGTTTGGGTTGATCTCTAGCTCAGTGGCAGTGTCTTAACATCTTCCCTAGGGGCCCAGACCACTTGTTGTTGGTCAATGTCTTGCCATCCAGTGCAGTCACCAGGTGTCTGAGACTCAGCTCCCCAGTATGCAAGTCACAGACAATCCACACCAACTTCCTGCTAAGCTTGGCCTCCACATAATGCATTAATCCTCCCTCCCAGCCAGTATTCACACTAGTACTGTCACCTCCTATGGCCAAAAGGGTCTGGTCTGCTCCTCTCTCTCTTAGCCAGTTCACCAGATGATTAGCAATGACCTCAGCATGACTTCTCTCTGCAGCTATGGGAGGTGGGCCATCCATGAGTTATTTGAATCAGCTCTATTGGGTCATTGCTTCAAAAAGGTTGGGAACCACTGATCTAGACCAAAGCTAAGGCAATTCTGAGGTTGGATTTGGTTCCATGTGATAGGAGTTTCTTTGGCCAGATTTTCTACAGGGCCTGGCTGAAATTCTACATCTTAGCTATGTGGTTAGGTTTTGTTTGCCTTTGTTCATAAGTTTATGACCTAGTCCAGCCTAACTCTTTGTTCTGCACAGGTTTTGGCAAAGTTTACACATCATTTTCAAACTTGAGTGATAAATAATTGGCTATGTTAACACAATCTTGAACTTATTGTTTGCCACTGATATATAGGGTGATTTTCTCTAAGGCTTTTGATAGGCCCCAAATTTAAAGGTCTACTCAATTTCTCCTGATAGCATTATTGATGAAATGGCAATTGAAGTCTTAATAATTTATGGTGGCAATTTCCAATATAATTATTGTTTTGTTATTTTCTTAATTGATTAAAACTTAATAATATTAATATAAACAAAAATAATAGTGTACTAATTTTTATATATCACAGAATTAATTCTTAAGCTTTAATACTGTAATTATAGAAATTAAACAAAAATGTCTCAAATATAAAACTATTTCTCTCATAGTGGACCATTATTCTTGTTCTGGCCTCTGAAAGCATAACTTCACTCATAATATTTATATCTGGGGATATTATTTTTATTCTAAAACAAAATCTTTCACTACCGTACTTATACTGAAACATTAAATTACACCAGTACACATTTGAAAACTTGTCGATCAATTTTTACAAACTAAATGCAAAAAACTTCACTTTTTTACGTGAAGGTCAAAATATGAGAATAAAAACCCACTCTAATAGACAGAGTTTATTTCCACGACAGTTTCGACGCCCACTGGCATCCTCCTCGGGTGGATACAGAAACACAAATGAAACAAAACAAGAGGGAAAAACAGTTCAGGGATCGACCGTTAAGAAATTCGCACCTAGGTTGGATTCCATTCTCTCGAGACAGGAGGGGCATTTTCATTAAGTACATTCGCACAAATTTTAAAAACTATCTTCCTGTTCTAAACATACAGATTCTATTATTTTTACATAATTATTACATTTATAATTAAATTTATTACATTTAATATTGCATAATTATTAATTACAGAAATTATAAATTTATTATTACATTGGTTATTACATTGTTGTTTATTATACAGAAATTATAAACCGAAAAACGAATGAAAAAAGGCGATTAGGAAATAATCCAGAGACCATTGAGAAATTCGCACCTAGGTTAGATATCGTTCTCCCGAAACCAGAAGGGCATTTTATTACAGGGTCAGCTTATAACTACATTTCCACAAATTAAAAATATCTTCTTGTTCTATACATACAGATCCTAATGTTTGACATAATTACTGCATATATTTATTTCCACATTAATTACTTCCATTATTACATTTACTAAAAGCGAGTAAGGAAACATTCCAATCCAGAGACATTTAAGAAATTCACACTTAGGTTCGAACACGTTCCCACGACTCCGTAAGGGATTTATTGACCTGAACTGTTTTTCCCTCTTGTTTTGTTTCATTTGTGTTTCTGTATCCACCCGAGGAGGATGCCAGTGGGCGTCGAAACTGTCGTGGAAATAAACTCTGTCTATTAGAGTGGGTTTTTATTCTCATATTTTACAAACTAGTTGGTGATTCTATATAATTTGAGTGCGCTGATCTCAAAAATATAGTTAGTTTTTCCCTATCATGTATGGTTTTCTTACTACAAGGTGTGTCATAAATCCCCCATTTATCCCCAAATGTGAACCATCTTATTGAGACCAACATTGGATTGCACATGCTAAACCATAAATTTTGTTGTTATAGACTACAGTAACGCTTACATAATAATGTAATGTAGGGTAAATATATATAACAACCAGTCCCATTCCCAGCAAAATACTCTCCCCCCTCCCATCAATGGGTGGTTAACATTTGGGGACAGATGAGGTATTACAACACCCCTTGGCCCTTGTAGCACGAAATCTTTAGGTGATAGAGTAAAACCTAATTAAAGCAGAATTAAATAGCTCCTAGCTCTTGGACAAGCATATTGCTTCTTTATGAAAGAATAAAAAAATAACTGAAAGAAACAAAATATAATTACCTTCTTTACTTGCAAGTCTTTCTCACGATTTCTGTACCAAGCGAAGTATGTGTTGGATGCCAATAAATTGTTCTCCTGCAATCTAGACCCCAAAAGTTCTGCAGAGTCCTTAGGCAGATTCAAATCCCTGACTAAGTCATTTAGTTCGGCTTGGGTTAATGGTTTAGGAGGATCTCGGTCAGCTGTTGGCTGTTCATAAACATCATCATTGTCTGGATTTGGAGCTGAATCAGAATCTGAATTGTATTGATCCAGACTCTCGGGTGGGCGGGGAATAGGAACTTCTGGACCATGGGGTACTGGCCTTATTGCAGATGGAAGACTTGGGTATTGAAGGCTCTCGCTATTCTTTGCATTATAACCTTTAACATTGCAAGAACAGAAGTAGTAGTTGGTATGGTTTCTAGGTTCATGCCATACCATAGGGATCCCAAATGGCAAACTTTTCTTTTTACCTTTGCTCCAATTCCTTAGTGCCGCAACACACGTAAGACAAACCTTGTGTGGAGCCCAACTTTTGTCTTGATCTCCTAATTTAATTACAAAATAAGCATGATAAGCTCTCTTAACCTGTTAACGGACACCTTTAGTGCGGCTTTGCTATCCCGCTCTGGTCACCTTTTTTCGTGGTAAAAAGCGTGCACGCAATGCTTTCTGTTTTTTGACTCATAACTTTCGTTTACGTGGCTAAATTGTAATGAAAATTTATTTGTAAGTAAATTATAACTAAATAAACATTTACGAAAAAAAAAAAAATATATATATATATTTACGCACCTTAAAGTTAGTTGTATTTACAGCATATTGACAGCAGTGATGAAAAAGATGCTTATGGCTTTGTGTGCCATAGCTTGAAGCAGGGGGTAATACACAAACCAACCCCGCAAAGTGCACACCAGATTGTTGTATCCTTTCTTTTATTCTTCAATCGGCACTGTGCACATTTTCTTTGAGGCTTAGCCCTTTTTTCTGTAGGGGGACACGGGTCAGGAAAATGCCTTCCAGTAAAACGAGTAATCTGGGGCTGCATGTGACTCGGTCTTCCTTGAGGCATCGCACTATTTTCAAATAGAGGAAGATTGACTTCGATAATATTTTCAGCAAGAGTTACGATGAAATCAACCTGTCTCTTTTTGCCACCAAGCCATTTGTAGGTTACATAGGAATTGAAGACAGCTATGTCCATGAGGTGACGAAACATTTTCATATAGTATTTTTTCATTCGGTTTCTGGCTGTAGCATAGTGTTGGAGAAGGCTCTCTGAGAGGTCAACGCCACCCATATTTTTATTATAATCAGCTACTACTGCAGGTTTGACCTGTTCACGGTCTCTTCGAGACAAAATGTCAACCATTGAGCTGTCATGCAATGAGCTAAGAGTCACAACTTCTTTCTTGTCTTGGCACTTTAGAATCATAGATTTCCTACGAAATGCACAAACTGTTTCTCCTTTTTTCACTTTGGAGTCTCTAATCACTCGAGGCACTTCTTTCCTATTCGTTCTTAGAGTGCCAACACAGTCTGTCTGTCTTGCAGCCAAAGTGTCTGCTAATATTGGGCTTGTATAAAAATTGTCAATATACAAACAGTAACCTTTATCTAAAAGTGGATTCAATAATGAAAGCACAATTTTTTCAGTCACTGAATTTTCATCATACTGTTCATTATAAATTGTATCGGCACCAGTATACACTATGAAATTCCACATGTAACCATTTGCACTGTCACAAAGTTCATAAAATTTTATTCTGAATCTTTTGCACTTTGTAGGAATATATTGTACCCAAGATAGTCTGCCTTTCCAACCAAGTAATGATTCGTCAACTGAAATGTTTTTTTTCGGAATGTAATTTGTCATAAAATTATGAAGTAGCATGTCAAGAATCAGTTTTATTTTTGCTAACTTTCTGGGAATGTTAGGCCTACTGTGTAATTCATCATTGTTCACAAAATGCATGCACTTTTGCAATAATTCAAATCGCTGACTGCTCATGACTTTTCGAAAAAATTGGCTATGAACACTTTCCCTACTGGTAAAATACATTCGATTTTCACTTTTCAAATCTACGCCTTGTAAAATAAGCAGTCCAATAAACACTTTTTTTCCGCATGACACGTGTCATGCCATTTTCGCATGCGAGCATTTGGAGGCAAAACTGGATTATTTTCTAAATATTGTTTCGCGCACTATCACATCACAAATCTCATCGTCAAAAAACTTTTCAAAAAACTGTAATGGATCATTGTTATCAAGAAGCACAAATTTTATTCCCGGGACTTCTTTGAAATCAAAAGGCAGACGTTGTGCCCCATGTTGAACCCAATCATTCGGTAAGGGTGGGACTTGTTGCTCATCCTCACTTTCGCTTTCAAAGCTCGAGTCATTAGAAGACTCTTCAGAAGACGTAAAAATATCTGTCACTGATCCATCACTATTATCACTCTCACTATCATTATTTTGAGCATTGAATCTTTCAGCAATTTACTCCTTATCTATCTTTGAACGCTTGTGCTCACTCATGGTCACTTGGGGCATTCACGCACACTAATTGAATTCGCTTTATCATTGTCTTATATCGCGCAAATTATCAGGCAACGCAGGAAAACACAAGGAAGAGTTGCCAACTAGTCACTTTTCGCATAAAAATATGAAAGAGCGTACATAAATGGCGCAAAACATTTATTTGCAGCAACTATGTCAGCAAGCGTACATTTACATCGCGGGCCTCAAAGGATGGAATTCGTTCACCGTACATTTACGTTAGTGTCCGTTAACAGGTTAATGAAGGTCATTACATTTGTCCTTTGTTTTACAACAACATACCAACCACAAATATAACAAAATATGTCTGGACTATGGGTACATCCTTTAGAAGCCATTATTAAAATTTTAAAGACGTAATGTTAGAATTATCTATCTGAAAAATATGAAAAAATGAAATTAATTAAAGATAAAAAAGGTAAAAAATTACAAAATGCCCCAAAATTGTTTTGCTAATAACTTTAAAACTGTGGGTGATAGAAAAAAACTGGTAGCATTTTTTAATTCAGCACAGCGAACTGCTTCAGAATCACAACTCAAAATAAAGAAATTGATTTTCATGCAGACTGGTGTTATCAATCTGGTTCCAGACTTTGATTGTTCTTTAAGTTCATAATTTTTTCTTGACTTTTAAGCTATGGCTATGCTAAGGTTAGTCTAGAGTTAGACTAGAGCTGCATAATAAGAGTGTCTTTGGCCAAATTTCCCAGAGGCCTGGACATTATTACACTTTGTCACACGACTAACTTTTTTTTAAATCCATATACTATCTAAAATACTAATTGTAAAGAATTTTTTTAGACAGAAAAAGTTACATATGTAGACAGTGAAAATGTTGTTTATTTGAACCAAATATTTGACTAAATGTCAATATCTAATAATATTTTGGAATGTTCATGAACAGAAATTGAGCTATTCTCACTTGTCATATTCATCATGATTTGTATTATATTGTGGATTTTTTAGTTATACATTATAAGGGAAACTTGAGTTGACATTTATATTTAGGATCTAGTATTAGCCCTAGACAAGGTCCCCCAAAAGACACCAGTTAAGTATAACTTTATGCTAAGTTTGTGAAGTGAATAACCCTGTACCTTGCTTATGAGGTGTGTGTGTGTGAGAGAGAGAGAGAATTTGAATTTCAATTTGATTTTTATATTTTTAGCTAACTCCTTCCCAACTTTTTAATTTTAAACAGTAAATTTGAATCTGGAAGTGTGTGCTCAAATCAGTTTTTATTCGTTGTTCCAGTTCTATAAATATGTATACAGTAGAGCAGTGGTTCCCAAACTGTGTTCTGCAGAACCCTGGGGTTCCATGGAGGCTTAACAAGGGTTCCGTGACACGTTTTCTAATCAGGTCTTAATATTAAGGTCTAATTAAGGTCCTAATATTTATACATAATTTTACCTTGTGGCTTTTTGTTAAATAATATTTTATATTCTTATTCTGACTTGAAATGGCACCATCGTTGATTTGGGATCACTAAATATTTTTTGCTAAAATTAAAATCTGCTAAGTATATGTACATAAATTTTTGCTACTCAGCTACTGTAAAAGTGTAATTTGGCAGATTTTAATTTTAACGATTTTATAAATGGCTCGTTCTCTTAGTACTGTTTTAAAATAAATATATAAATTCTGTCATAGTACGTACTTAAAATTTGTCTTATTATTTATGACAAGTTTTAATATATGTATTTTACTTGTGAGAATTTAACTGTAATTAATTTTGAGCAATATGTTTTCGCTAAAATTAAAATTTTCTAAGTTGCTAGTTGATTTGATGTGCATTTGTTTCATAATTGTGAACCAATCAGTATAACTATAGCCATTGGCGTGGTGCACTGTCAAGTTAATTTCTGATAGGCTTTACTTAAGTGTTTTCAGTGTAAAAATTTGTATTGTGTTCATCACTAAAATCTGTAACCGACTTTTCTAGCATAATTTTGGTAAAATGGAGAAATGGTTGAAATGCTATAGGCCTACTTTAAAAGAAAAAATATCTGGAAGTGAAAACAAATGAATGGAATTGCCTACTGAAAATGAAAGTGGAGATAGGCCTATGCATGTTAATGGAGAGAATAAAGTATAACAATCTTCATTTTCTATGGTGAGAGAAACAAGCTAGTAAAACAATTATGAAATCTAAAAAATGTAAGTTTGACAGTAGCTATATAAACTTTGGATTTATGCCTATTGGAAATTTAAATGATCCTGATGGCCAATGTGTTCAATGTAATCAAGTATTAGCAAACAGTAGTTTGAATCCTGTAAAGTTAAAGTGGCATTTGGAAAATAAGCATCCACAATTAAAGGAAAAAAAACAGTGATTATTTCAAAAGGAAGCGAGATGAATTACAAAAGAAAGAGCGCACACTCAAATCATTTGCTTACTCAGACAAAAAAAAAAGCACTTGAAGCCTCATATTGTGTCAGCTATCGCTTTGCTAGGGCTGGTGAAGCACGCACAATTACAGAATCATTAGTAAAGGGGGTGTGTGGAGGATATAGTGACATGCATGTTGGGTGAAAAATACAATAAACTTACAGAAACTGTTCCTTTGTCAAACAACACCGTCTCTCACATTAAGGATATAGCTAGTGATTGCAAAACAATACTAGTGAACCAGTTAAAAAGCAGCCCTGTTGGTTTTTGTATTCAAATTGAGTCAATGGATGTAGCAGGATTAGCTGTATTACTTGTATTTGTATGTTACATTTATGAAGAGTCTGTGCAGTTCCGAAGACCTGTTGTTATTCCAATCCATTGAAACAACAATGACAGGCCAGGATATATTTACTATCTTAAATAACTACATGCAAAAACATATCAGATGGGAGCTCTGCACAAATGTATGTACAGATGGCGGAAAGGCAATGACAGGTAAAATTAAGGGTGTACTAGCTCTCATAAAAATGTTGCACCTGATGTGGAAGGTAGACATTGCTGTCTTCATTGAGAAGCTTTAGCGGTGAAAGGGATGCCAGAAGAACTGAAAACTGTTCTGGATGAAGTGGTTAAGGTTGTTAATTTCATTAAAGCCAGGCCTCTTAATGCTCGACTGTTTTCTGTTTGACACATACTGCCCTATTACATATTAAGGTGCGTTGGTTGCCTTGAGGCAAAATACTTTCTCATGTCTATGAATTGCAAGATGAGATTCAACTATATCTGCTGGACCATCAGTTTTCTCTGTCTTCTAAATTCAATAATGAAGATTGGCTTAACTGCACAGCCATTATATATTATATATATATATATATATATATATATATATATATATATATATGTTTTTACTCTGTTGTTAAATGGTAGTATATACATGCTCAGACTCTGTATAATGGAATCTCCCTGCAAGGGGGTTCTAAGCTTGTACTATGGAGTACTGTGCTTTTTAGTACATGCTTGCTTCTGGAGGCTTTGTGTGCACCCTCCCGGCCCTATCACCCAAGGGTGATGAGGTTCACTAGTTCTCTCTTTATCGTCCTTGGTCTCTTTCCTTTTCGACTCCCATTTCCTTTTCTCCTGCCTCTGTTATCTGTCTGTCCTAGTCATCGTCCTCTTCTTTTCCCCCAACCATATGACCTAGATGTTGGTGTTGGGGTTTCAACTACAATAACTAACTAACTAAAGTATAATGGAATCTAAATATTAAAAATAGATAATTTTTTATGTGACTTCTATTTTGCAGATGAGCAACCATCGAGGCAAACCAGTCGATGGCCCACAGGCTCTTGGTCTACTTGATGCTATTCCATCTGACTATGATGAAAAGACAGATGATGATGATGATGAACATCATCACTCTTGGATAGAAGATCCATTAACTAAAGCCTTAGGTGAACAGCCAGCAGCAGATGAAGACCCAAAGCCAGCAGATGACAGAGCCAGGTGTGTAATTATTGTAAATGCTTCTACCCCTCAAAATACTATGAACTTGACTGAGCCAACGGAAAATGATGCAGTTACCAAAACTTCGAAAAAAGAAGTGATTCGCAGATGGAAGAAGAAAGACGTGGCTTCTACTGTTAAGGATGTCTCATTTCATCAAGGTCCAAAAGAATCAAATTTTGCAAGCTGTAATACTGCAACTGATTTTTTCTTACAATTTTTTGATGGTTCCTTGATTGATCATATTTGTTTTCAGAATAACCTTTATGCTACTTAAAAATCTGTTAGGTTGGGAGTATCCCAAGAAGAAATGCTGGCTTTTTTGGGCATAAATATGTATATGGGATATGAGAGATTACCTTCATATAAACATTACTGGTCCCAGGCATTAGGTTTAAAAAATGATTTCATATCTAGCCATATGACCTGGGACAGATTTCAGGCTATTTTAGCAAATCTTCATGTAAATGACAACTCTGTAATAGGTAACCACAAGGGAGAGAAGCTGTACAAAATCGATCCTTTAGTTGCTAAACTAAAAGAAAATTTCAGAAATCTGTATTCTCCAGAGAGAGAAATTTCTATTGATGAATCTATGATTCTTTTCAAGGGCAGATCATCCCTAAAGCAGTACAACCCTATGAAGCCAATAAAACGTGGCTATAAAATCTGGTGTCTAGGAGACTCAACTGGGTATATTTCTAATTTTGAAATTTACTGTGGGAAACAACGAGATTCAGACATGTTTTTTGACAACTATTTTTCCTCATTTCCATTACTTGAAAGGCTAAAACTTGAGCATACGTATGCGTGTGGAACTATTAGAAGTACAAGGAAAGATTTCCCTGAATTAAAAAGTGATAAAAAACTTCAACGAGGTCAATTTGACTACTGATCTACAAATCAAGGTATCATTGTATATAAATGGAAGGATTCAAAATCCATTTATTTTGTGTCTAACTCTCATGGAATTGAGGAAACAACTGTTTCATGAACACTAAAAGTTGGACCAAAGGTAGTTATCCCATGTCCTCAAGTAGTTTTTGATTACAATAAATTCATGGGAGGCATTGATAAACATGATATGCTTCAGGGTATTTATGGCACAGATAGGAAAAGTAAGAAATGGTGGCATCAGCTTTTCTTTGGTCTTATGGACATGGCAGTAATTAATGCCTATATAGTTTACTGCCAAATGAATGAGTGCCTTCCACTTTTAGATTTTAAGAGAATGGTGTGCGTGGGACTTATCAGTAAAGTAGGCATGGCACAGGCCAACAACAACAAAAGAAGAAAAGTTAGCTATTCGGTATCAAAAGATGTGAGACTATGTAACAAAGGAGCTCATTGGCCTGTTTTTGGACAGAAAAGGGGTAGATGTGAAGTTTGTTCAAAAGCACATATCCAGTCACGACCAACTTCTTTTTGCAGTGCATGCAAAGTTCACCTTTGCATTAATAATTCAAAAAATTGCTTCCTTGAATACCATGATATTAGTTTAGTTATTACCATATAATTTACAGTTCATAATCTGTATAGCAGTAACTTTACACATATTTTTAATTTAAATTGTTGGGATTTTTGTAATTTTGTAATTTCTGAAAAGTTTTTTCATTTGTTTCAATAAATTCTTACCTACAAACAACATATTTTTTCTTTACCTGATCCGGGATACAATTAGGTATTTTCAAGAATTTTCTACCCCTTTATCTCCTGATGGTACTTCATAGTACCAGATCTACTATTTTTTGAACTACTATCTACTTTGATTAGTTTTGACTGAAATACCCTTAATTAGACTTTTTTAAATACTATGGGAACAAGAAAGAAAAACTCTTATACTTTTCATACCTCATCCTCAAAGGGTTAAGAAGCTAGCCTATCTTGTTGACATATTTTTTAAATTAAATGAACTGAACCATCATTACAAGGTCCCACCATCCATATTTTGATTGTTGATGACAAAATTGAATCATTTCTAAAAGCTGAACTTTGGATTGATTGCTCAAGGGGAAAGCAGCATTGAACGCTTTGTAAATCTACATACATTTTTGAATAAGAATGGCCTCATATTTGATGAAACCATGAAAGTTTGTATAATTCAATACTTGCAACAATTGCGAAATTCATTAAGAAAGTATTTTCCAAAGTCGCAAGATCCACTCACTTGGCTGCGCAACTCATTTATTGATTCAAATATTTTGAAACAACAAAATCTTCCAATAAGTGAAAAAGAGCAGCTAATTGATATTTCAACTGATCTGACACTCAAAATAACTTTTGATAATGATTCTTTGTTGTCTATCTGGATAAAGCTTTCAAATCAATATCCCGATCTTACAAAATGAGCATTGAAGAATCTCCTCTCCTTTGTATCAACTTATGTGTGTGAGGCTGGATTTTCTCGATATATAGTGACCAAAAATAAGTTGGATGCAGCAGTGGATATGCACCTACAAATAACCAACATCAAACCAAATTTCCAACAACTCTGCTGCACTAAACAAGCTCATAAATCACATTAAGGTATGCCAGTAAGGTATGTAAGTTTTGTTGCTCAATAAATATTTTACAGCTCTAAGTCATATATATATATTATATATAATATATATATATATATATATATATATATATATATATATATATATATATGGTGTCCCATAAGTCCGACATCATAGGAGAAATTCATATTTTTCTATTTCTACAAACCATAATTCATATTTTTCTATTTCTACAGGCCATAATGTCTGTGAGCAAGGAAGAACGAATCCAGATAATTCTACTCATAGGAAATCAGAGTCAAAGAGAGGTCACTGCTGAATTTAACAGACTGCATCCAGACCACGAGCCAAGAACACAGAGTTGTGTTAGCAGACTTGTTGCAAAGTTTAAGGAAACAGGATCCATAGAAGATAAACCACGCAGTGGATCTTCAAGGAGGTCCACTGATGATGATGCAGCGACTGCTATCCTGGTTCACTTTAACAGAAGTCCCAATAAGTCTCTTTGGCAATTGTCTGCTGAGACAGGAGTGTCGAAAAGTAGCATCCATCGCATTCTTCAGGCTCACAAATGGCATCCATATAAACTTCAGATCCTACAGAAATTAAATGATGATGATCCCGACTGGTGGATGGAATTTTGTGAATGGGCTATAGGACAATATGCTCGGGATGCCAATTTCCCATCCACCATTCTGTTCAGTGACAAGGCTGTTTTTTATGGAAATGGTGAGGTAAATCGACAGAACACCCGCTACTGGTCTCAAAACAACCCTCACTGGTATACCTCTTCAAAGGAACAAGGTGCATCTAGGGTGATGGTATGGTGTGGCATTTGGAAAGATCGCATCATAGGCCCCCTCTTTTTCAATGAACATGTCACTGGAGGCACCTACCTATGTATGCTCAAGGAAGAAGCATTTCCCAGTGTCTTGAACGAAGAAGGAAATTTCCCAACATGGTTCCAGTAAGACGGTGCTCCTGCACATTACAGCACCCAAGTAAGGGAATACCTGTACCAACAATTCCCTGGTCGAAGCCTGGATCTCATGCCACTAGATTTTTATCTGTGGGGCCACTTGAAAGCGCTGGTATACGCAGAGAAAATTAGGAGTGTTGAACATTTGCAGTAGCGCATTATTGGGGCATGTAATACCATTACTCCTGACATCATTCACTGTGTGCTTGCTGACTGGGTATCATGTCTGAATTTGTGTATTGAAAACAATGGTGGACATATTGAGCATGTTCTGTAAATAAAAACTTTTGTTGTGTGTATATATTATATATATATATATATATATATATAATATATAATATATATATATATATATATATAATATATATATATTATATATATAAATATATAAATATATATATATATATTATATATAATATATATATATTATATATATATATAAATATATATATATATATATATATAAAATATATATATTTTTTTTTTTTTTAAGTTCAGGAAGAACCGATTCGCCTCTATTTAAAAGGGCATATCTCAGCGGAAAAACAAAGAAAAAGGGAGAGGAAAGACAGAGGAAAAAGAAAGGGTGGAGGGGACAGTCGAAGTGGAAAAAGACCAAGGATGACAAGGACTGCAGGGTCGAGCCCCATCATCCTTGGGTGCTAGGGCCGGGAGGGCGCACGTGAAACCTCCAGGAACAAGCACGTACAAACGAGCACAAAGAGCACTCAAGAGCACGAGCTTAGAACCCCCTTGCGGGGATAAAATATATATATATATATATAATATATATATATATATATATATATATATATATATATATATATATATATATATATAATATATATATATATATATATATAATATATATATATATATATATATATATATATATATATAATATGGAGTTGGGGTTCCGCGAAATAAGAAAAAGTCTGGTAGGGTTCTGACAGTTAGTAAAGTTTGGGAATTACTGCAGTAAAGCATCAGTTATCTGAAGTAATTGGGACCAAGTTATTTTGGATAGCTGATTTTTTTTTTTTTGACAATATTCATCATACTCTAATCAAGAACTTTAAAAAAGTCAGTTACATTTTTTTTTTGTAGACACCTCTTGTCAGTTTCTTTTTGTAATCAAAACCACTTAAATGTTATATCTAGGGCTTGAAAAGCCTCAAGAGTGAGAGGGAATTGGTGACTGAGGGACATTTTGGATAATTGATGCTTGACTCTATTAAATATGTGCATTACTTTCCTGACATGGTTAATTTTTGTCTTTTGTGTTAGTGATTAGTGTCATTTCCAAAAAATATTGATTATGAAACCAATCCATGTTTCCAGAAAAACTCCAATGGTCTCAAAAATGAGACAGAGATGCCAAACAGTTCTGGACTCAATGAAGAATTGAAAAGCAAAACCTCATTTAAACAATTTTTATCAAGTAATTCCCAAGCAGAAATGTTTGAATTATTCAATACTGAAAGCGAATGCACTGATAAAATGAAAAGGAAAAACCAACATATCATGCCTTTTGGGATTAAGAAGTTTAAGTGTTCCAAATTCATTCATGGAACTAATAGGAAAGGTTGTCTAAACTCTCATTTGTTGACACATTCTGAGACAGAATTGTTTAAATGTTCTGAATGCAGTTATGGAACTAAAAGAAAGCATGATTTGAAATATCATTTGTTGACACATTCTGAGACCAAATTGTTTAATTGTTCTGAATGTAGTTATGGAACTAATATGAAATATAGATTAAAATCTCATTTATTGACACATTCAGATACAAAAAAATTTGAATGTTCAGAGTGCAATTATGGAACTAATTTTAAAGCTTATCTAAAATCTCATTTATTGACACACTCTAAGACAAAATTGTTTAAATGTTCTGAATGCAATTATGAAACCAATTGGAAAGAGCGTCTAAAATCTCATATGTTGACACATTCTGAAGCATCAAAATTGTTCAAATGTCCTGAGTGCAATTATGGAACTAATGATAAATTTCATATAAAATCTCATTTGTTGACACATTCTGAGAAAAAATTGTTTAAATGTTCTGATTGCAATTATGGAACTAATTTTAAAGCTCATCTAAAATCTCACTCATTGACACATTCTGAGACAAAATTGCTTAAATGTTCTGAATGTAATTATGAAACTAATTGGAAAAGGTCTCTCAAATCTCATATGTTGACACATTCTGAGGCAGAATTGTTTAAATGTTCTGAATGTAATTATGAAACCAATTGGAAAGAGTGTTTAAAAGGTCATTTGTTGACACATTCTAAAAAAATAAAATATTGGATTTTACTTCCAGTCACAAAAAGTTGAACAAGTACTATACAGGAATACCGCAAAATTCATCGTTTCGCAGATTCATCGTCAGTCTTTTACTACCTATAGCTTCGCAATCTGTTGTTCATATTTGTAGATTCGTCATTTTTTTGAAAAAATATGAAAAAAAATGATTGAAATTGATGAAATTCAACTGTTTACCAACGCAATATATTACATATTTTGCCAAAAAATTAGTAGAATTTGATTAATTAAGGTGTTTGATAACATAATACAGGAGTGTAAAATGTTTTCTCATTGAAACATGTTATAATCTACTTCAAATTTCATCATTTTGTATTTCGTCATGTTATTCCGGAATGAATTAACGACGAATTTCTAGGTATTCCTGTATATTGAATTGTCATTAAAAAACTGACTAAAAAAATATCTTGTGCGAATTTGTTCAAATGTACTTTTTTTAATAAAATATATTTCTTGTTTTGGCTATAATGTACTTTTTTTCATAAAATATTTTTCCTGATTTGACTGTTTTTTTGCTACTCTGGCGACTTAGTTTGTTTTCTGTTCTGGCTATTTTTTTGCCACTAAATTCTGTTAGTTTAGTGAGTTTTGTGCTAGCAGTATGATGTGTCACTCCTGTGAACTTGATTTTGAAGACTTGATCCGCCATATTCAGCTCAATAAAGACAAAAGTTTAGATGTATTTCTCAATCGCGGAGTACTTCGAACATCCACTACCTTCCCTAAATGTAAAAGTGCTTGCATTTTACGAAAAGAAGACAAACATCATCATAAGCCCAGAACAAAAAGGATGCAGCAGAAAAACGTATGGGACAAAAGACCAGCTGCTAATCAACAGGGCTATATTGGAAAACAACAGAAAGAAACAGAGAAATCTAAGCATGGCGTGGATTGACTACAAAAAAGCGTATGACAGCGTGCCCCACTCTTGGGTAAAGGAAGTATTGAGACTATACAAGATCCATCCTACTATCAGGATCTTCTTAGAAACAGCGATGACATGATGGGAAACAGACTTAACTCTCCATCACAGTAAGGGAACGTTAGAAGTGAACAATGTAAAAATCAAGAGAGGGATCTATCAAGGTGACTCAATATCCCCTCTGTTGTTTGTATTGGTGCTAAACCCGCTCAGCCAACTAATTAACAACCTAAACAAAGGCTATGTGCTGAGACCAAGGGAAAAGAGCAGCCCAAAAATATCGCATTTATTTTACATGGATGACCTAAAACTGTATGCCCCAAACAAAAGTGAGCTAACAGAAGAGGTCAGGGAGGTCAAAAAGTTCTCAGATGACATCCAGATGGAGTTTGGTCTTGATAAATGTGCCATTGTCACACTAAAGAAAGGCAAAAGGTATGAATCGGAAAACATCAAGGTGGACAACATCGTGATAGAAGATCTAGAGCAAGAGGCTACATACAAATATCTGGGGATGGAAGAATCTGAAAAGATGGAGCATGACATTATGAAGGAAAGACTGCGGAAGGAATACTCAAAGAGAATAAAGCTAATCCTAAAATCTCACCTAAACAGTAAGAATAAGATCCTGTCCATAAACTTACTGGCAGTACCTGTACTGTCATACAGTTTTGGCATTATTAACTGGACCCAGCAAGAAATCAACAAACTGGATACGATCACCAGGAAATTGCTCCATGCGCATAAAATCATATACAAAAACCAATGCACACCAAGGTTATACCTGCCAAGGAGGGTCGGTGGATTAGGGCTTGCACTAATAGATCAAGCGCACAAAGCCACAACAATAGGATTAGCACAGTACATAAAGGAAGGAGAGGGAAGGCTAGTGAGATTTGTAAGAGACCATGAACGTGAAAAGCCTCAAACAACATCACTCTCAAAAAAAGCAAATGACTATCTAGCAGATGCTGGCGTAGGACCTGAACAGCTTGAAGACATCGCAAATAAACCTCTCATGGAAAAAATAACCACCATCAAAAGAAGATATAACAAGAAAAGATCAGGAGAAAAGGAGAAGAACTGGGAAGAGCACAAGTTCAGCAAAGTATACAAAGAGGAGGTGCTGAACAGAGTGTATATAGAGAGTGAGAAAACTGTGGAGTTCCTGGTAAGAGGGGCACTGAGACCAGAGGACGAACGACTGGTAATAGCAGCACAGGACCAGGCATTACGAACAAACTGGTTCAAAAAGAACATCGAGGGCAGAAATGAAAGTGAAATGTGCAGACTGTGCTCAAAGAGCCCAGAGACTGTAAGTCATATACTGTTGGGGTGTGAAGTACTCCTGCACAGAGGAAACTACACAGACAGACACAATGCAGTCTGCAAGCTAATCCACTTCAAGCTGTGTAGGAAATACGAAATAAGGCTAGAAACTGAAAAGCACTGGGAACATATTCCACAAGGAATAGAAGACAGTGACAAAGTGCTGCTCCTATATGATCACGAGATACCAACTGACATCAGGGTATCAGGATGCAGGCCAGACATAGTGGTGAGAGAGAAGGAGGGTAATAAGTGCCTATTGGTGGAAGTAGGAGTCCCTGCAGACTGGAATGTGGCCAACTATGAAAGGGAAAAGGTATTAAAATACCAGAGACTCAAACATGAAATTAGGAGAATGTAGAATGTGGAACCTGAGATCATCCCAATTGTAGTAGGGGCAACAGGAGCGGTAAAGAAGTCCACAGTAGAGTTCCTGAACCAACTGCCCATAAATGTGACATCTGGAAAAATTGTAAGGGAGATATTAAGACACAGCACCTCCATCTTACGCCTAGTACTAGGCTGTACCTAGAAATTCCTTAGGGTTAAGGTTTAACCCCGGAAGCAAGAAAAACTCCATCTGGAGTAGAATTATAAAAAATGACAAAAATGACAAAAATGACAAAAATAAAATATTGGATTTTACTTCCAGTCACGAGCAGTTGAACAAGTACTATACAGGAATACTGCAAAATTCATCGTCAGTCTTTTACTACCTATAGCTTCGCAATCTGTTGTTCATATTTGTAGATTCGTCATTTTTTTGAAAAAATATGAAAAAAAATGATTGAAATTGATGAAATTCAACTGTTTACCAACACAATATATTACATATTTTGCCAAAAAATTAGTAGAATTTGATTAATTAAGGTGTTTGATAACATAATACGGTAGTGTAAAATGTTTTCTCATTGAAACATGTTATAATCTACTTCAAATTTCATCATTTTGTATTTCGTCATGTTATTCTGGAATGAATTAACAACGAATTTCTAGGTATTCCTGTATATTGAATTGCCATTAAAAAACTGACTAAAAAAATATCTTGTGCGAATTTGTTCAAATGTACTTTTTTTAATAAAATATATTTCTTGTTTTGGCTATAATGTACTTTTTTTCATAAAATATTTTTCCTGATTTGACTGTTTTTTTGCTACTCTGGCGACTTAGTTTGTTTTCTGTTCTGGCTATTTTTTTGCCACTAAATTCTGTTAGTTTAGTGAGTTTTGTGCTAGCAGTATGATGTGTCAGTCCTGTGAACTTGATTTTGAAGACTTGATCCGCCATATTCAGCTCAATAAAGACAAAAGTTTAGATGTATTTCTCAATCGCGGAGTACTTCGAACATCCACTACCTTCCCTAAATGTAAAAGTGCTTGCATTTTACGAAAAGAAGACAAGCTTTTTAGGTGCTGAAAAAAAATCCCCAAAATAAACGTGTGTAGTTTTAGTGTTTCACTGTTTAAAGGCACATGGCTTGAACATTGTAATTTTTCCATGAATAAAAACCTTCATTTCATAAATATTTATTTGCGTAAGTTTTTTTCTCAACATTATGTTAAGACCTTTCTCAAACTACACAGTGACACCGTTGTTAATTGGAAATCATTTTGTGGTGAGGTTTGTGAAAAGTGGATGTATAATCAAAAAACAATTGGTGGGGGAGGGTGTAATTGTTGAAATTGATAAATCGCATTTTGGCCATGCTAAATGTGATTGTGGATGGAAAATTCAGGGAATATGGGTATTCAATGGCATTGAGCACAAGTCCAAAGCTAAGTTCCTCATTCTGTTGAAGACAGAAAAGCAGACACCCTTTTGCCATTGATCCAGTAATTTATTAAGCCTGGTTCCATCATTATTAGTGACTGTTGGTGTGCCTATGATCAAATTAGTGAGCTTGGTTACACGCATAAGTGAGTTAACCATAGTGAACATTTTGTCGACCCTCAGGACAACACTATCCACACACAAAACATTGAATGCTTGTGGAAAGACATGAAATTGTGGGTTTTACATGCTGGGAACAAATGGTATCATTATCACAAATATTTTGCATGCTACTTGTTCCTGCAAGAAATCACAATGAGGCCACAAAACTCCAACTTCCTAACTGCTATAGCCGAACTATATCCTCCTCCGAAATAAGGTGAGAATGCTAAGGTCAGGTTAGGTTAGGATAGGTTATTAGTTTTTCATTTTTACTCAGTGTCATTTCATAATGAGAGCAAACTTTTCTGGTTAATTTTGAGGTGTTTTGCACATTTCCTGTGGTAATGCGTTGTTTACGAGATCTTGTAACATGAACATATCTTATATGTTTATATCTCAAAAACTATGCATTTGCAGAGGAAATCAATGGCAGATTCATGCAAAGCACCTCAAAATTTACCAGAAAAGTTTGCTCTCATTATAAAACCAGACTGAGAGTAAAATCTAATATTTCCCCAAAAAATAAAAAACAAACTGGCCAAAACACCAGAAAGCCAAGTGAAACCCTTCAGTAAATGAAGAAGCACCAGTAACAGAGGAAACAAAGGAGACAACCCCAGCTGATGTAGAGAGAACACCTACCAGAGACAGCACAGAGAAAGTGGAGCACAATGTCTGCTCAGAGTGGGATGAGGAGATGAAAGTGGAGATGAACCACTGGCACACAAACACCTTGCCACCCTCCCCCTTCCCCCAAGTGAACCATTAGATGATGAGGGAGACTACATTATGGCCAGACAATGATAGTATGGAAGAGGAAAGTGAGGGAGAGAAGGAAATGAAAAGGATGATCCTGATCCACAGAGAAGAAGACACATTGGGAATTGAACCACAGAAGACCACTGCCCAAGCTGAAAAACACCTACAAGGTCAGAAAATAAATAGGACTAGCAAACAAAGTACTGCCCGCAATAACACCCCAGGAAAGTAACCTCACAGAGATAAACAGGTTATATTATACAACAGCAGTCAGCATAACAGAGATGGCAGGGATAAAGATATGCAAGCATAACAGCCAGGAGCAAAACCAGGGAATGAATGGAAATGAGAGAAAGTCAAAGTGGCAGCAAAGACTAGAGAGTAGAGTCAGTAACCTCAGGAAGATCTCAATCGTAACTACCCATATGAGGGGGGAAATAAGATCTAAAGTGGGAAGGAGGAAGGGAAATGTACTAATCCAAAAAGAAAAACTGGACAATGAAAGAAAGATCATGCAAAGCATTGCCAGGAAAAAACTAGACCTGTCAGCAAAAGCAAAAAAGATTGGCAAGATATATACGCTTGCACAGAGAAAAGAAA
This sequence comes from Bathynomus jamesi, assembly GCA_023014485.1. Classification (NCBI taxonomy): domain Eukaryota; kingdom Metazoa; phylum Arthropoda; class Malacostraca; order Isopoda; family Cirolanidae; genus Bathynomus; species Bathynomus jamesi. The sequence goes on from JAJOZX010001159.1 coordinate 216,107, forward strand.
TAAAATGAGATGTTTGAAGACAACCCAATGAAACTATTTAGAGAATTAAAGAATGCCCAGATAAACATAGAAAGACCACCTGAAAAGAATAAGTTGAGCATTTCTGGAAGAACATCTATGAGAATGAAGTCAACCATAATGATGATGCAGAATGGATTGGGAGCCTTTACAACAGTGAAAAGGTGAGAAACATCTCAGAGATGAACATGGACAGAATAACCATGAAAGAAGTTGGGGAAAATAAAAAAAGCAGTAACTGAAAAGCACCAGGCCCACACATGATTAAGAATTTCTGGTTGAAAAAGGTAACATCACTAAGTGGGAAACTAACAAGGTGCTTCAACAACATACTAATAGCAGAAGAAGAAGCACCAGAATGGTTGACAAAAGGAAAAACAACATTACTACCAAAGTCCCATGAAACCCAGAACTCAAGCAAATATGGACCAATAACATGCTTGCCAACAATCTACAAAATACTAACAGGAATCATAGCAGACAGGATCTATAGCCATGCAGAAGAAAACATTATAAGCCCAGAACAAAAAGGATGTAGCAGAAAAATGTATGGGACAAAAGACCAGCTGTTAATCAACAGGGCTATATTGGAGAACAACAGAAAGAAACAGAAACCTAAGCATGGCATGGATTGACTACAAAAAGGCGTATGACAGTGTACCCCACACCTGGGTGAAGGAAGTGTTGAGACTATACAAGATCCACCCCATCATCAGGATCTTCTTAGAAACAGCTATGACACAATGGGAAATAGACCTAACTCTCCATCACAGTATGGGAACTTTAGAGGTGAACAGTGTGAGAATCAAGAGAGGGATCTACCAGGGTGATTCAATATCCCCTCTTTTGTTCATACTGGTGCTAAACCCACTTCGCCAACTAATAAATAACCTAAACAAAGGCTATGTGATGAGACCAAGGGAAAAGAGCAGCCCAAAAATATCTCGCTTGTTCTGCATGGATGACCTAAAACTGTATGCCCCAAACAAAAGTGAGCTAACAGAAGAGATCAGGGAGGTAAAAAAGTTCTCAGATGACATTCAGATGGAGTTTGGTCTTGAGAAATGTGCCACTGTCACACTAAAGAAAGGCAAAAGGTGTGAATCAGAAAACATCAGGGTGGACAATATTGTGATAGAAGAACTAGAGCAAGAGGCTACATATAAATATCTGGGAATGGAAGAATCTGAAAAGATGGAAAATGATATCATGAAAGAAAGACTGCAGAAAGAATATTTAAAAAGGATAAAACTAATCCTAAAATCCCACCTAAACAGTAAAAATAAGATCCTCTCCATAAACTTGCTGGCAGTATACCTGTACTGTCATACAGTTTTGGCATAATCAGTTGGACCCAGTTAGAAATCAACAAACTGGATTCAATCACCAGAAAAATGCTCTGTGTGCAGAAGATCACACATAAAAACCAATGCACACCAAGGCTATACCTGCCAAGGAGGGTTGGTGGATTCAGGCTTGCGCTAATAGACCAAGTGCACAAAGCCACAACAATAGGATTAGCACAGTACATAAAGGAAGGAGAAGGAAGGCTTGTCAGATTTGTAAGAGACCATTAATGTGAAAAGCCTCGAACAACATCACTTTCAAAGAAGGCAAATGATTATCTAGTGGACACTGGCGTATGACCTGAACAGCTTGAAGACATTGCAAATAAATCTCATGTGGAAAAGATAAGCACCATAAAAAGAAGGTGTATAGCAGGAAAAGATCAGAAGAAAAGGAGAACTGGGAAGAGCACAAATTCAGCAAAGTATACAAAGAGGAGGTGCTAAATAGAGCATGCATAGAGAGGGATAAAACCATGGAGTTCCTGGTAAGAGGGTCACTGAGACCAGAAGATGAATGGTTGGTGGTGGCAGCACAAGACCAGGCACTACGGACAAACTGGTTCAAAAGAAATATCGAGGGTACAAATGAAACTGAGACGTGCAGACTGTGCTCAAAGAGCCCAGAGACTGTGAGTCACATACTATCTGGATGTGAAATACTCCTACACAGAGGGAACTACACAGACAGACACACAATGCAGTCTGCAAGGTAATCCACTTCAAGATGTGTAAGAAATATTGAAATAGTGCTAGAAGCAGAAAAGCATTAGGAACATATTCCACAAGGAATAGAAGACAATGATAAAATGCTGCTGCTCTATGATCATGAGATACCAACTGACATCAGGATATCAGGATGCAGGCCAGATATAGTAGTGAGAGAGGAGGAGGGTAACAAATGCCTCTTGGTGGAAGTAGGAGTCCCACTGGACTGGAATGTGGCTAACTATGAAAGGGAAAAGGTCTTAAAATACCAGAGACTCAAACATGAAATACGGAGAATGTGGAATGTAGAACCTGAGGTCATCCCAATAGTGGTGGGAGTGACAGGGGCAGTAAAGAAATTTACAGTGGAGTTCCTTGACCAACTGACCATAAGTATAACATTTGGAGAAATTGTAGCACAGATACTACAATACAGCACCTCTATCTTACACCTAGTACTAGGCTGTACCTAAAAATTCCTTAGGATTAAGGTTTAACCCCAGTAGTAAGAAAAACTCTCCAGCTGGATGGAGTAGAAGGGGAAAAACAAAAAGAAAACAAATTATTTAAATGTTGTAGAAAAGATAAAGAAGAAATACAAAATCAGTAATAACCAGCTTCACAGCAAGACACTGGAATTGGAAGAGGAAATCCCAGCCATAGCAAGGCAAATAAAAAACAAGTTAACTCAAATAGACATGAGAAACCATAATCACCAATTCAGTGCAAATCCTAGAAACTTCTAGGAAACACTCATCAAGGACAATATTGAAGTTAAAGAACCACCAAATGATGCCCAGCTAGAAAGCTACTGGAGATCTCTCTCCAAAAACCCTGAAAATCATAGTGAAAATGCAGAAATGATACAAAACACGAGCAGCAAATAAAAATAATCCAGAAATAGAAGAGATAAACATAACTCATAGTAAAATTGCATATAAATGGGAGTTTTTCTAATTTCAAAAAACCTGTTCCAGACAAATTATCCAACTTCTGGTTAAAACAAATAAACCCATTATGTCATCATTACCGTCTCTTTCAATAAAATCCTTAAAGAAGGAGAGGCAACACCAGAATAGCTGACTTGCAGAGACACTACTATTATCCCTAAGACAGCAGAAACGCAATTCCCAAACAAATATCAGCCCATATGCTGCCTCACCACCACCTACAAGCTCTTCACTGGCCTACAGAGGGTGATCAAATTATTAGAGCCACTGCATAAAAAATAATTTTTCTTGTATAAGTTTATTTCTAATGTTAACAATAGTAAAATTTGGCTAATTTAAACACTTATTTTATTTCAGAATATATTTATATACACTCTAGTCATATTAAGCACATTTAGTACTTAGTGGGTCCTCCTTTGGCTTTAAGGCAGTAACCCATCTAGGCATACTCTCTGTACAGGCTTTGCAGCTGGCCTGTATCTCAGGATCACAGTTCCAAATGGCAATTATTCGTTCTATTAACTGTATTCGAGTTATTTCCTCGCCTTTCAGTCTACGCTTTACTATTTCCCATAGGTTTTTGATACGGTTCATATCTGGAGAATTTCCTGGTCAATCCACGAGAGGAATATTCTTTGCAGCCAGAAAACTTTTAACTGACTTTGCAGTGTGGCATGGGGCCGATTCTTGCATAAAATGGAATGGCTCACCATTTGGAAACGAGTTGGCAATCTGTGGAATAAGTCTTGTTTCCAAAACCTTTCGGTATTGGTGCCTCATAGTACCCTCAACAATGTAAATTTGTCCAGTACCTTTACTGCTTATCACTGCTCATATCATGACAGATGTTGGATGCTTAACCGTACTTATGACACAGTCTGGATGGTATTCCTCACCAACATGTTGCCTAACGTACTGTGATTTATCAGACATGACTTGGAATGTGGATTTGTCACTGAAACACACCTGCAAATGAAAAGAGAAAGAAATGATTGCAACCAAAATGAAATGTGCCTTGTCATACAAATATCAAAATAATACATTTTACTCAAAATAAGCATACAAGATCACTAAAATATTGTGACTTACCGATTTCCAGCCATCTACAGTGAACTTTGAGTAGTATTTAGCCCACTTTAAGCATTTTTTGATCATTGTTGGAGTCAGTTTTGGCATTTTCCTTGGCCAGCAACTACTCAATCCAAATTCCCTGGCACGCCTTCTTCAGGTCATTGTTGAAATGTTGATGTTTTCCTTCTCCAGCTCCATTTTAAGTTTGTTAGTAGTGCTTCTCCTATTATTTACTAGTTTCTTTTCAATGCATGTTGGCTCTAGGTGTAGTTATCCTTTTCTGACCACATCTACCCTTTCTTTTTGGAGTCAGCTCTGGATTATCCCCTTCAACTTTAATTTTTGCTGCGATCCTGTCAACACTCACACGTGACATTCAGTTCTCAGGCTATTTTTCTGTGAGAATAATCAGTCGCAGTCAGCAGCAAGAGCATTCTACCTTTCTTCTTTGGCAATAGATCACATTTCTTAACCATATTGGGTAGCCTACAGTACATAAAAGCTATTCCTGTAAAGAAACTAATTTAATAAAAAGAATCACAATACGTTGCTGAGAAACAATATCATATGGGTGTATGAGTGTATATTCCATGTACAATGGTTTAAATATAATAACTTATTAACTTAACATACACTTACCGCACCTGACCACTTGACACAACCTTCCACATTCACAGCTGAAACACTACTGAACCCACTTTTCACAACCTTCCACATTCACAGCTGAAACACTACTGAACCCACTTTTCACATACTCCCCTCTCCCTACTCCCCAAATTAACCCCTATCCCCAGTTTCTGTTATTCAGGTAGAGAACACTACATGTGTTAACAATTTGGAATACTGTCTGCATATTTAAACTAAAAGCACCATATAATGAAAATGTTTTTCAAGGGGTGGCTCTAATAATTTGATCACCCTCTGTAATTGCTGACAGAATATACAACCATCTTGAATTGGGACACCTACCTAGAGAAAGAACAAGCAGGGTGTAAGAGAAACTGCTTCGGCACAAAGGACCAGCTCTTAATAAACAAAACCATCCTGAAAGACTGTAGTAGAGAGGTAGAAATTTAAGCATAGCTTGGATAGACTATCAGAAGGTTTTTGATAGTCTTCCCCACTCTTGGATATTAGTGTCTATGACTGTATAAGGTGCACCCAACCATTATAAGAACAATAGAAAGCTACATACATATGTGGAAAATTACCATCACCCTAAACCAGTGGTTCACAACCTAGGGGTAAATTATCCAGCTGCAGTAATGACAACTATTTTGTGGAGTAATGACACGCGATCCAGAAATTATAAAAAATAATATCGTGATAATCCAGAAGTTATAAAAAACACTATCTAATGATTGGGATAATGGAGCTGGATTAGAATTGGTTTTGGGTAACCATGCAAAAAAGGTTGAGAACCACTGCCCTAAACCATAGCAAAGGAAAAGCCATCCCAGGCATTAGAATACAGAGGAGCATATTCCAAGGGGATAGTCTCTCCCCTCCTCTTCTGTGTTTCTTTGGACCCTTTAAACTAGTGATGGGATGATTAATCGGAATCGGAATTGAGAATTGGAAGAATCGAGCATTTTTCAGGAATCGGAATCGGAATCGAGAGAATTGTACCATGATTTCCGATTCTTAAAATGATTCTTTAACTTGCTTTTGATTCTTTTTTGAGTAAAATGATTTTTTTTAACTTTTAATTGAACCAGTTTTGCAATGTAAAATTTAAATGAAAGAGGATAACAAATTTTATTTTTATTGTATTGTAGCTATACATTAAAACATGTATATCCATGATGTGTAATCAAGAAGATTAAAATGAATTGTTACAACTTACAGTTGATTTTTATTTTTAAACCAATCTATTATAATTTATAATTTATATTACCATACTCATAATGTAAATAGTTAATCTTACCAGAGTAAAATATGACAATTTCCAGAAAAACAAGTATAGAATTATATTTAAATATTGAGAATCGGAATCGGAATCGGAATCGAGAATCGTATCGGAATCGAGACTTTTTAGTGGTATCGGAATTGGAATCGTTAAAAATTTTGGTATTGTCCCATCACTACTTTAAACAAACTCTTATAAAACAGTAACATCGGCTATAACCTAAGCCAAACCAAAAAAACCCAGACAAAACTATTAACCACCTCCTTGTTTATGGATGACAAAATTATACACAGACTTGGATTGCAACCTACTACAACTACTACAGATAGTGTGTACTTTCTCCACAGACATAAGAATGAAATTTGGTCTTGATAAATGTGCTAAGTGTGCACTAAGAAAAGGGAAAAAGATGCAAATGGAGAACCATTCATCTGGATATAGAGAATGATATTAGAGATCTGGAAGAGGACACCCCTTACAAATACCTAGGTATAGAAGAAAATGTGATACAACACAGTAAGATGCAGGAGAAAATTGGAAGGAAGTATGTATGTAGAGTAAAAAAGATCTATAAAACTCAACTGACAAACAAAAACAAAATAACTGTAATAAACTAACTAGGCATCCTTGTCATAAGTTACAGTACTGGAGTAATAGACTGGCTACAGACAGAATTAAATAAATTGGATGTTAAAACAAGGAAAATACTAACACTCAACAAGGTCGCCTATAGAATTCACTGCCTCCCCAGATTGTATTTGCCCAGAAAATATGGAGGTTTAGGACTCTGAAATAAACCATTTGCACCACTCAACAATTGAGAGTGTGGGACAGTACCTAATGAGCTCTTCAAACCCTGCCATTGCAATAGTCCACGATCATCAAGACAATTGAACCCATCAACAGACCTCAATAGCAAAGCTGGCACAGCACTTTGGAGGAAAATGCCTGGTTGATGAGGTAGAATCAGACCAAAACCCAGCTATGAAGATTGCCAGGAGGAGCCATGACAGGTTCACCAAAATGTTAATTTCCAACAGTAAGGAAGAGTGGGATCAACATCAGTGTGCTGGATTCTATCGTCAAGAATTGAAGAAAGACTACATCAGCAAGGAAAGCTCACTGGAATGGCTAAAGAAGGGAGTGCTGCAATATGACCAAGAGAGACTAATATTTGGTGCACAAAATCTTGCCCTAATAACAAATGCCTTTAAAAAAATGGCTGGCTTATCAAATAAGTGCAGATTCTGCCACACAGAGGTTGAAAGTGTTGGGCACCTCATATCTGGATGTAAGGTGCTCATGGAAGATGGATACTACACCACAAGACATGATAAAATTTGTAAATACTTACACTGGACCATATGCTCTACAATACTAATAGACTGCAGCAAAAATGTATGGGACCATGAACCCACACCCATAACTGGAAACAACTACTACACCATTTACTATGACGATATCATCCCAATTGGATCTTTTATGAAAAAAAATGCTGCAGTGAGGCTGACATAGTAATATGGAACAAAAAAGAAAAGGCTTCCCTAATTGAAGCAAGTGTTCCATATGATTATGGCCTCAACAGAGCTGAGTGAGAAAAAGTTGGCAAGTACCAGGCATTAATGTATGACAGAAGAAACTGGGGACTCAGAGGTGACCACTATACCCATCATAATAGGCACCATGGGACTTGTGAAAAAGAACCTAACATCTAATCTAAAGGCAATCCCTGGCTAGCCAAAAGCTATTGAGGTGCAAATTACCACACTGAAGGGTATGGTTGGCATTCTAAAGAGAACCCTTGGATGCAACCTTGTCTGGTAGCTGGGAATGTCTGGCATCAGTACAATGCCCCAATTGCCCCATTCCCAGCTTAATAACTCTAATAAGAGTATGAACCAAAAAGACAGAATTGAGTCATTCCAGCTCAACTGGTACAGATTTCAGAAAGTTGGTCAGGTGACCATCTCCGATTTTCTTCAAATTTTCAGGGTTGATTCATACACCATTCAATAGCCTAAATCTAAAATTTTAGCTTCCTCAGTTAAAAACTTTTAATTTTTTATGGTCGCTTAAATGGCCCCCACCTTCGACAAAAAATGCCCATGTTGGGCTTGATTGGCCAACACCTTCATTTTGAGAGGCCTTGAAAAGTGTCTTCTAATAGGAGTAGAAGCTTCAAATTTGTCATGCTAATACAACTTCTGGTGGGCTTTTCAATTTTGCAAGCTAAAAGGCTGTGGAACAAATAGTGTCTGAGTTACAAGGGCTTAAACATGGCTCCATTTTGAAGCTTGCATCAATTCCTCCCACTTTTACGACTCTACCATTTTCAAAAGTTTTAGTTCTACATCAATCACAGCTGTTTTAATACTCCTAATAGTCTCTATGGGTTGTAAATTTATGAGTGAAATAAAAAAATAACCAAAAAGATTTATTTCTATTTTTAAAAATGTCCAAAAGTTGATATTTTCACAAAATTTGCAAAATTAACATCAACTTTGGGGCTTAATATAAAGGTGTCTGAAATTAGTCAGGGAGTTGATACTTCTAGTAAAGAAAGATACATATGTGTACAAAAACATATATTAACACATTCGCTACACATCGCTCATATATGAGTGACACCTTGTTATATAGATGTACCATGTCACTCACATGTGTGCGACACTTCAGATTTCTTTCGAGCTGCGTCGCTCAAATGTGAATCACGCCTTATTAAATCTGAATGGCTATAAATAACGTTGGTTCCTGTGGCTAATATGGTGCAATGCCCGTGGTTTCAAAGATAATTTTTTAACACAAATTTTGTAATAACAAGGCGCTACATTATCACTTTATTTGAAAGTGTAACAAAGGAAATGGACAACTTATACAATACTTATACATCTTATATGTAAAATGCATCATTCCTATTATAAAAAAACAAATCTTTCTTGTTCAAGATACTGAAATACAAACACAAAAGATAAAAAAAAAAACGATGTTCAGCTGCCTTTATTTTCGTGGTGTGGTTGTAAACTGTACCAACTTCTTGCTGAAAATTGAGAAAACAATCCAATATCAAGTCTTTGTAGGAATTTTACCTATATACATCATTTTACATCCTAAGCTGAATAAAATCGTCTGGCGTTAGCCAGAACAAAACCTATAAAGTGACCATTCGTTAGCTAGGACAAAACCAATACAGTGACCATTCGGATGAAAGCGTTAACACACCTTAGAAAGTACACACACACACTGGAATAACTTGTTTTACCTATATTTATTTACCCATCTCAGAACTAGGCCTTTGGACCTGCAAAACCTATATGGCAAAGACTAAAGGAAAATTATACAATAACTTATATAATAGAAAATTGAAAAATAACTTACATACCTCTTTATCCATATTTATGGTTTATGAAATTCTCCGAAGCATGATATGCAAAGAAATGGTTTTCCCTCGCATTGAGAACAATAAGTGTTGACTAGTTTTGCTTTTTTTCTAGCAACCTCTCGGCCCTGGCTTTCTTGAACTCGTTTGTAACAGAGCACGCACCTCCTCCTTGTGCTGGCTGATTTATTTATAACTTCTGTAATGTTATGTTGACCACTTAGTGATGGTTGTGGATGTCTTTCATGCTGTAACTCTAGCAAAGAGGTTGTAAGTTTCTCTCTGAATTCTCTTATTCCAGTCGATGAGCCAGTAACTTTTTTGTAAAGTATGTAAGAATTCACAAGAGATATGCCCAGCAATAGCTCCATAGCAAGTTTGCGATACCACTTTATGCCCTTTCTTAGTACAGTGGCATATGCACCCATTTGATCTGAGAGATCTATCCCTGCTTTCCCTTTATTATAAGCCACAATAGCTTGTGGTTTTCTTTTTGTTACGTAACGTGATACTAAACCCGTAGAAGTTGAAGCTGCATTGCCATCGGGATTTGCCGTTACTCGTGTACGCTTTTGAGTCTCCACCATTTCTGGGCTGTGCTTTGTAGACAGCATCCTTACATCCCTTGTGTCACGCCACTTTAGAACAACAATACCATGGTCTTCTTCTCGTGCAATCATGTCTCCCTTTTTTAGCTGTTTTTGCATCACCTCCTTTGGTAGTTGAGTCCTAGTTGCTCGTAGGGTTCCAACAACATGGTTTTTTTCTGACAAAGAATGAGTGACATGGTACTGTAAGCAAAAATCTTGCCTTCCAGTGCCATGTCACTCATTTTTCAATGTCACAATAACACACTAAAAACACCCTACATACACTTCTACATGTGAAGGGCTTCCATTTAGCCCAAAAAACTAATACAATTTCCAAAAAAACCAATTGGGTCCACCAGCTAATCAAGAAATTGGCCTTGGTAGCGAATGTGTTAAGGAATAGATCTCAACTCAACTCCTTCATATAGTTTTGGCTATTCAAAGAAAAGTACTTTTTGTGAAAAATTCTGAATTTTTTCAAAATTTTGAAACGTTTAAATTTCTTTTTACAATATTGAATTGTAATTTTACTTCCATTTTATTACTTGGTAAGTTAATTCACAAATATTAAATTATCTAAATAAGTTTTACTCATAAAAAAGACATAATATATACCTTAGGGTGTCCCAGCCTCACATATGAAAATAAAAATTTGCAAGTCAAATTGCACACCCCTTTAATTAATTACACTTGAAGAAAGGAAAAAATGGGCAAAATTCCATTGGCCTATTAGGAGGGGAAGGGTCCCGGAAGGGTCCCCTCATTAACCTTGTTTATTCGACCATATATGAACAAACATAAATGCTCAGCATTAATCATTCTAGAATGGAAGAATGAAATGTAAATTCTTTCTAATGACTAAATTAAAGGAAATGGAAATTCTTCCTAATGGCACATTTCATTTCGGGGGACAGAAGATCTTTTAGTCTGCTGAGGGGAACTGCTGGTGGTGGTATTCGACGACTTGGTACATGAGCTGCCGTTCCTCCTTGTTTTTGTCAGGCCCTCGTTCAAATCTTCCGCCAGTTTCACCGCCCGTTCTGCCGCGTTGTTCACAGACTTCAATGATGGTGCACATCCTTCGAGATCTTTGGGGGTTTTTGGAACTGGCAGCTTCAGGCAATGAAAAAGGTTTTGAGTCCTTTTCGTGACCAAGGTGCTCAAATCCGACCGTCTCACGGTCAAGACACTCTTTCCCTCCAGCCGATGCAGATCTTTTGGGTTTTTGGTCTTCTTGTGCAGGTTTTGGAGCATGGCCGTCTTCTCTGCATCGGTGGTTTTGGAGGAGAACATAGCGAGTCCGGCTAAATCTTCGCTTAGGTACCAGAGGTGGCCCCGGAATTTCGTCAATGCAGCGGTACCTACATCATGATCCACCGCCTTGTACCGCTCTAGGTCCTCCAACAGCGCCATGTCATTGATGGGCGCGTCCGCCGTCAATGGAGCCTCGAACCACCTCTGGAGGTAGATGGTGATGGCAAAGACGTTTATCCTGCATAGTGACCGGACCTCGTGAGTGGTCAGGTGGAATTGGCTTCGGAAGATGAACATCTTAAGACAGTAAATGCCTTTGGCCATCCACCTGGCCCAGTGGTATGCTCCAGGACGATTGTACCGGAGATCTCGTTTGCCATGACCATCGAGGAAGACCAGAGCGAGGATCAGGAACTCCCGGTAATCGTCTCTTGGGTGGCCAACTTCAAGCTGGTCTTCAATGAAGTGGACAATCTGCTCTTTTTTCAACGCCACCCATTCCGAAAGGATGTCGCTTGGGCCATCGCCGTTGAATGGAGAAGCCTGCTTCTGGTCGATGAACTCCCATTGGGATTTGAAGTGAGCGAACAGCGCAATTTTGGGGCCAGAAGACCTGAAGAACAGGTCAAAGACTGAGGTGATTACCAATTCCATCATGTGGTGTCTGCAAGCCAGGAAAAGAATGCGGCAGTCCATTTGGTCCTGGATAATCATACAAGCGCCGCTGTGAATACCGGTATTCGCCGCTGTTGTGTCGAAGCAGAGACTGGCAATCCATGGTTGAACTTGCGGCCAATCCGCTGTCCCATGCTGTCAGGGATTTTTGGGATTGCCAACAACTTCTCAAGATTCTTCCCGCTGACCAGCACTGGTATGCGATTCGATTTCCCTCCATCCGAATCAGGGAGGAGTTTGCCATCAAAGTGGATGACAAGCGGCGTATCAGGATTGAACTCGGTCTTGATTCCGGCTGCCAAGTTCTTCCTGGACTTCTGCCGTGAATGGTGAAGACTTGATTTGGACAAGGTGACTGAGGATAACTCAACTCCCGCGGCAGCGAGTGATGGAGCCACAATGTGCATCGCTTGGTGTACTGAGGTTCCAGTTTGATCCAGGGCTGCAGCAAAATTGGGATATTGGATGATCCTCCTTGCCGACACTTGGCCGTCCTTGGGAGTGGATCGAGGAGCCGAAGGACCAGGAGAGGAATATTGGACATCATTATTGGATGCTTCGGCCATGGACTCCGAAGAAGAAGAAGACCCACTTTTCACCGTTCCTTTTGCTTGCAGTGAGTCCATCTCTTCGCGGCTTTTCTTCCTCTTCTCTTCAGCTGCTCGGTGTTTCTCCCGCTCCGCTGCCCTGCGAGCAAACTCCAGGTCCTCTCCTCCGCTGTACATCTTCCGCACGGTTCGCTGGTCATTCAGAAAGTCTCGATCTTCGGGGACTTTGATGAGTTTCATGGCGTTGGCATGAGCTGTTTCGAACAGTGTATTCAGGTTGGCTTGGAATCCCTTTTCCCGCTCCAGTTGCTTCTCTCCCCCATGGTTTCGGTTTCTGGCAACCTTCTCGTAGTCCGTGGAGAGGGCCTTGATCCTCTCGACGCACTTGGGCTTGTGGGAGGTCGGAATAGATGCCCAAGCCCACACCGCCATAACCTCATCAGCTACCACATTGGCAGCTTCCGCCGTGGACATTTTTTTCTTCCGAGTGAAGAACAACAGACGTCAAAGAACATCTCCCACTGTCGGGAGTTGACACAGCATTTCCAGGGGTTCATTTCGCAACACCCCCACCAACCACACAGTCTCCTGCTTTCTTGTATCCATAACCTGAAAAGAAATATGCTACAATTAGTATAAGGTAGAGAGTAGCCATTCAGCAATAGTAACACATGGTTTGAGGGGACCCTTAAAATTAAAGAACATGAATGAAATTCATCTTGCTGGCATGTTTTCACGAGTGGAAGAAATTAGGGGGATGTGCATGACAAATTTCAGGAACAAAAAAATTGGGACACTCTAATATACCTAAATTATTACTACATTTGTAGTTAACACAACAGATGGACCAGCTTGTAGGCTCAATACTTGGATCTACCTAAGTAAATCATGTAGAACCGTGTTCTACTGCTCTTTAAGCACTTCCTAGTAATTTAAATTATGTAGTTAGTACAGATAAACTAGCAGTAACCACCATTTTCAGTACAAAACCTTAAATTTAAGTAGCTTTGTTGTATTACTTCCCTTAATACAAGTGTACAGTACTTAGCTATATACAATAATGAATTCCTGAGTTTTTAAGCATGTGAATTATTGGCTATAAGTTCATATTCTTTTTTTAATATGTGTTGTTTTATGTAAATTCGTATGTAAACTTATATATAGCTAATAACTCTTATGTTTAGACACTGACTCAGGAATTTATTATTGTACTCAGGCTTTAAGTCTGATTGTCTTCAACACTCCATGGCCTCACAGCCATAAATTGGCAATTTATTATTCAGCTTGATACAGGTCTGTAGTTACTTAGGCTTTTTTTAAAATACTCCTCAATTTTAGATAAACAATCATTTGATAACTTGTACTGTCTCCCCATTTTCCCAGCAACTGTAGGTGGTTCAATTGAACACAAAACATGTTGGAATGGAATCCAGCAAACGTCCTCTTGTTCAGGCCATTTAAAAGGATTCTTTTTCATGAAATTTACTAATAGATCCTTCTCAGTATCACACACTTCAACTATGTTTCCAACAAACCAGTCACCTTCATAGAAACAGGCCACATATGTACCAGGTTTATATTGGTAAGCCACATTTTCTTGTGTAGCATTGAGGAAGGAAAGTTGTACGTTAAAGAAATTTTCATCACTAGAAATTTTGTACAGTTTAATGCCTGTTGATGAAGGTCTAAAGCAGTGATATGAACGGGTTCCTGGGATTGTCTTAATTAAGGAATACCTTTTTTCTAACTCAAATAAATTAGCATTTTCCTCAATTTTAGCTGAATCAATGTACAGAAATTGTATACCATTAATATTAGATTTGCACCAATCGAACATCTCTTTTGGATTGGTGATGTGACCTTTACTTGTTGCTTGTAGACTTGCCCGGGCAACTAACCTTTTGACGGTGCCACCAACACCATCACAGGGGCTCTTTCCGTGAGAGGTGGCAAAAAAGTTCCATTCACATGTTAGTTGGAAATCTTTTTCATGTAACACTGAATTAATGATGTTTTTATAGTTTTTATATTGACTTGCTGCGCCATCGCTAAAGTAACAAATATGTTTTAGTTTAGGATTCTGACTTTTAAGTAATTTCAAGGCTTCACATAAAAAAGAATGAACTGCAGTTGTGTTGTGTGTAAGTGAATCTGATATTACACAAAAATTTGTAACTTTTAGTTCACCATCAACTTTTTGATAGCAGACTACCGGATGCAAGGTAGCCTGGGTATTGTCCCAGTGATGCCCTTGTACGGCATCCTGAATTATAAAACTATAGTTTTCAGAGAAGTCAACAAGCACTAATGCTGTAGAATCATTGAGGTTTTCTTTACAGTCGGACAAATATTTTGATTGGGCTTTTGCTATGAAATGGTGTACTTTCAACTTTTTTGCACTTTCACATATGTCTTCTACTACATTCGAAACACTTTTTGTCATTGTGACCAGTTGGGTATGGTCTGTATGAAGCCACTGCTTAAAGGAAACCTCATCATCCATGTCATAATCATTGTTTTCAAAAATGGTAAGAAGCCAATCCCGTAATTCATTTAAACCAGGACATGTTTTGCAGTTATTAATCATGCAGTTTCTGGTTTCAGTGTTGCAGACTATTTTCCCTAGTAACTCTTAATTCTACTTTGACGGGGAGTGATTCACATAAAAGTTTAAAGTTCTGGTGTATTTCACAAATGCATACATTGTGTGATCCTTTACTCCCCACACCCATACACCATTTTGGTCTCAGTTCAAAAAACTTTGATTTGGAGATTTTGTCATTTGGGATTTATTTTTGTAAAGCGTATATAATTCTCTGATATTTGTCAACAACAGTATTTTCTGCTTGTGAACCTTCCCTTGTGGTGTTTTTATTGATTTGTAGTCTTTTTTACCAGGGCATTCTCTAGTATATTCATTGTTTTGGAAAAATTCTATCACTCTTTCCTTTATTTCATCGCTTATACCCTTGCTACTCTTTTTATTTCTCATTATAGGAAGGATACCTTCTTTTCTCTTTAAGGCCCTCACAGCATTAACCATTCTGGCTGACACTTCAAATTCTTTCATAATTCTTTCTCTGGACCAGGTTTTACCAATTGGAAGGAGTGTTAGAATTTGTATCTTTTCTTGTCTGGTACTAGTTTTACACTTTTCTTTCAGTTCCTCTATCATATGCTGATAACACTTTTCTTCCTCACTCTCTATAGGTTTCTCCGCTTCCTCATCCAAAATGCTAGGCTTCATATGAAGTACTTTTGACAGCTTTGATTTTGTTGATGTTTCAATTTGCTTTAGTTTCCTTTTCGCGTAAAACTTTCGATCTCTTGCTCTTACATACTTAATGGGTGAGCATTCTAGTGAACCTAACGTTTCGTCAAATGTCTCCTTAACTATTTCTTCTGGAACATATTCATCACTACCTGAGTCTTTTTCATCTTCAATCGTCTTGGCTCTAGAGAAGCATGTTGAGCAAAGTTTCTGTCCTGGTATCAGATTCAGTCTAGTTGCTATGTCTTTGTCAATAATTTGTAGTGATTCTGCAAATAAAGTAGGGTAATGTAAACTCTAAACACATTGGAAAATAATTTTAAAACCTCAACATTTGGTTATAGGCTATTCGTATAAAATATTCAAAACATATGCATTCAGTAGCACAGTATATAGCCTACCCTATTAAAATTAAATAGCTAATTTAGGTTACAATTTACAATATAAACTTCTTTATGAAATATAAATATATTAGTACCTATATTTACTTACTTGTTATCATCTTTCGATGATTTCTCCATGGATCTTGGCAGCTACGTTGCATTTGTTGGTAATGCATTCCAAACATTTTTTCATGGTGGTAGCATACAGTAGCACTATTTGGGTTGATTACAGTTGCTTTTGTTCTCCACAATAGCAGTTTCCTTGTTTCATCTGTCAGCTCATGTAAGGTATACATACCCACCTTCCTGGTGCAGTTAATTGCTGCACTTTGGTTCTTGATTAGAATAAGCCATTATTACAGGCAGTAAAATTAAGTTAATTGCTCTAGTTAAATTTTCTGAAAATAAAAGATCATGATCTATAAAATAGGCCTGGACATTAATGATTAACCATCATGTTTTACATAAGAATATACAAAGCGAAATGAGCTACCCAGAGCCCTTCGAGTCGCTGGTTGTTTTGACAGACATATTAAATTTCTTGTATGTTTTAGACTTATTATTTACATATTAACAATTGTAAATCAACTTAAGTAATAAAATGGAAGTAAAATTACAATTCAATGTCATAAATAGAAATTTAAAAATTTACAAATTTTGCAAAAATTTGAGATTTTTCACAAAAAGCACTTTTCTTTGAATCACCAAAACTATATGAAGGAGTTGAGTTGAGATCTATTCCTTAATATATGTTTTTTTACACATATGTATCTTTCTTTACTAGAAGTATCAACTCCCTGACTAATTTCGGACACCTTTATATTAAGCCCCAAAGTTGATGTTAATTTTGCAAATTTTGTGAAAATATCAACTTTTGGAAATTTTTAAAAATAGAAATAAATCCTTTTTTGGTTATTTTTTTATTTCACTCATAAATTTACAACCCATAGAGACTATTAGGAGTATTAAAACAGCTGTGATTGATGTAGAACTAAAACTTTTGAAAATGGTAGTCGTAAAAGTGGGAGGAATTGATGCAAGCTTCAAAATGGAGCCATATTTAAGCCCTTGTAACTTAGAAACTATTTGTTCCACAGCCTTTTTGCTTGCAAAATTGAAAAGCCCACCAGAAGTTGTATTGGCATGAAAATTTGAAGCTTCTACTCCTATTAGAAGACACTTTTCAAGGCCTCTCAAAATGAAGGCATTGGCTGATCAAGCCCAACATGGGCATTTTTTGTCGAAGGTGGGGGGCCATTTAAGCAACCAAAATTAAAAGTTTTTGACTGAGGAAGCTAAAATTTTAGATTTAAGCTATTGAATGGTGTATGAATCAACCCTGAAAATTTGAAGAAAATCAGAGATGGTCACCTGACCACCCCTGTACCAATTGAGCTGGAATGACCCAATTATTTAAATGTTCTGAATGCAGTTATGTAAGTAATACGAAAGATTCTCTAAAATCTCATTTACTGACACATTATAAAACAAAATTATTTAAATGTTCTGAATGCAATTATGGAACAAATGGAAAAAAAGATCTAAAATCTCATTTGTTGGTAAAACAGAAGGACTGCCTTGAATACAAGAATTAGAGGCTGCGGACATTGGAGAGAAAACACAATGAACTACAACCTACAAAGGAAAGCCAATGGTGTGAAGAGAGGTAATGGAAAATTAACCAAAGCCACTTTGCCCAGTTGCACAAGTGTCCAAAACCGAGTACCATGTGACCATTATCAAGAGATTAACAAACAGGGGGATGGCCTTAACCCCTCCTAGCACTATCAGCCCTGGAAAAGAAGCCCAAGTCCTCACAAAGTAATGTGCCAGAACTGCCTCAGGCAGCCCCCATTTCACATATTAAAAAAGAAATTAACAAATTTTATCTACAACCCCAGAGGGGATACCAGAACCCAATGGTCAGGTAGGATGTTAGAAATACTATGGTGCAACACCAATGTCATAAATGAGAGGTTTCCAAAAAGTGGAACCAGCAAAAGATGCAGAATAGGAATAGTAAGTAAGGAGATGCTGGAAAAAACCCTGGACTGTAGATTCCATAGCATAAGTACAAACATAAAGCTGGGAAAATCAGAAATTACATCAGAATGATCAAAGAAGTAGAAGACTATGATCAAGAAGAGAATGAGAACACCATAAGCAAGTGGATGTGGTCACTAGAAAGATGTGTACCTATTGAAAAGCTTGTATATAGGACAGATGATCCCAGTAAAAGAGAACAAGAATAAACTCCTAAAGAGAGAAAAGGGTTTGATGCCAATGAGCATGTGGTGTATAGATTTCAGAAAAGGTACACAGACCACATGGTGGACCAAAAAAGAATGATCAGACAAAAAAGTAGAAAGTAAAACAGATGTGTTTGTACAAGAACAGCTTAAAATAACTGCTGACATCCTAGAAGAGCTATAAACAAGTAAAGGAGCACCCAGTAAAAGAAAGGAGAAACATACCAGGAAAAACCAACCTGTGAAAACATCAAAGTGAAACTGAACACTCACTACATGAAGAAATACCAATAGTAGAAGCAATAAAAGTGATAAATACACCATTGTTGAAAATGTAATAACTATCAAACACTGCACAAATGAAGTGAAGCAAGGCATCTTCCCTGAACAGGATGAGGAGGGAGATGGAAGTGGAGATGATCCAGGTATACCACCCCCAAGTGAACTATCTGATGATGAAGGGGGGACTACATCAGGGTCAGACAGTGATAGTGCAAGTGAGAGGAAGATGAAAAGAAGAATCCTGATCCACAGAGAAGAAGACATAGATTGAGAAATGAACCAGAGAAGACCACTGCCCAAGCTGAAAAACACCTACAGGGTCAGAAAGTACATAGTGAATAAAGTAGCTACTGCCTGCAATAACACCCCAGGAAAATGACCTTACAGCATTAAACAGACTGTATTGTGCAACAGCAATAAGCATAACAGAGATGGCCGGTATAAATATGCGCAAGAATAACACCCAGGAACAAAACCAAAGAAATAGTGGAAAAGATAGGAAGCCAAGGTGGCAACATAGATTAGAGAACAGAGTAAATAGGCTGAGAAAAGAAATCTCATTACTAGCTACTCATGTAAGGGGGAGAAATAAGATCAGAACAGGGAAGGAGGAAGGTCAGTGTACTAACTCAAAGGGAAAGGCTGGACAGTGAAACATAGCCTATTTTTGTGTGTATTAATACACAAAATGTGCGTTATTAAATTTTTTTTGTATCTTTAAAAATTATTTTGTGTTATTAAATTTGTGCATTATTAAATTTAACCCTATATGGACATGTGTGACATTCCTGTGACATTTAAAATAATGCATTAAAATATATAATATGAAAACTTATCAACTGTGCGCTCAACTCATCATATTCATTACATTTCAAAAATGATATTTACGTAGTGACAACTCAACCTATTTTCTATTTTAGAATGATAAAATATATTTTAGTCTTATCCTCCACATGTCAGGGCCACAAGGCCTATTTTTTCAAAAGCCTACTGAATAGTTTCTACCCAGTCAACAGTTATCATAGGCTGTAGGGTTATAGTCGATTTTTAGAAATTATAGTAGGATATCACTGGTACAGTAGACTCGCGATAATTTGAAATTTTCTAATTAGATTTTTCTAATTTGTGACATAATTAAGTCCCTTTTTTTGATAATATGCTCCATAATTTCATAATTCGTGCTCAAGTTCAGATTTATAATTCCACAGCTGGCTAAGAGATGTTGAAGGATGACATTGAAGAGCTCATCATCACCATGAATGAGTGTTACTTCTGAGGAAGTGCTCCAGATGGCAGAAAATTCAAAGAGGCAAGAGGAGGAGGAAGAAGAAGCAGGCGAGGCTAAGGATGAACAGGCAATGAGGCAGGGAGTGACTGGTCCATAGTGGACCTGTGGATGTTCATGTCCTACATGAATGAAGGAAAGAAACTCGCCATGGAGAAGGATCCTGACATGGAGAGGGCACTGGGAGTGATTGAGAGCATCACACGAGCCAGCAAACGGAAGTTACCTCATTTTTCAAGGCTAAGTGATGTACATATTTCTAGATATTAAAGTGTATTTTGATTATTTTTGGGTGTATTCTTTGGTCTTGGAACCAAACTAATTTTTCCCATTTAAATACATTGAACTATTGGTTAGGTTAGGTTTGGTTATTTAGCTATTTAACATTTAAAAAAAATAATTTGGCAATGAAATTTGGCATCTGGCAAGTGACGTATGAATCTGGCAAAAAGTCTGGGGTCTGGTATAACAAGAAAGTACCTAAAATATTTTAATACTTCAATATAATTTATTACTTCTTTTTTCATACATGTGTGGCTTTATGGGTTTTTGCCGTGAGATATTTTGCTTGTTGCGTATTGTACATTGGTGGGAATGCTGTTAAAATTATTTACTATATAACAGTGTGCACAAAATTGCCATTTTGCCTTTATTTCAAGTTTTTACAGATTTTACTCTCATTAAAATATTTTTTCTCTCATAATTTTTTTTTATAATTAACCTATTTTTAAATGTGATATTTAAATATTAAAATGGTTTAAAATCAATCAAAATATCAAGTCTGTAAGATACCATATTTTACGCCTCATAAGACGCTACAAGTGGTAAGATGCACCCTATATTTAGCAAAGAATATTTAGGAAAAAAAATATTTTGAAGATTTATCAGCCTGACAAAAAATATATTCCCATAACTTTATTAAAAGAACATTAAACAAAACAATAACATATGAGCCCTGAAGTGATTTTTGGAGGTTTTTCAGGAAAAAAGTAGCGTCTTATGAGGCGTAAAATATGGTAATATAATTTATTTGAATTTTAGTAAGGCTTTTGACAAAGTTTCACATGCTAGCTTGTTGTACAAATTAAATAAATTTGTATGAGCAGATAAACCTAATTTACTTGAAAAAAATCAAATTGGCAATTGCTGTATCAATTGCAATAGATGGCTCTGTTGATCAATTTCAGCTTGACAATAAATATATCAAGTGCAAGCTAGTCTGTTGAGATGGGCAAGAGAAAGACCTTTTCCTTGGATTTTCTGAATCTACTCGGCAGAAGACTGAAGGATATATATTAACTGTGAAAGAAGCAGTCTCTTTTACTATTCCTTGGAAGGATCTTTTCAACAAGGTAACATGTGTTGTCACAGATGGAGAGTCTCAACACAGGAGAACATGTGAGCCTGTGGAAGATGTTAGATAAGGAAAGGAAAATGGCTGAAACAAACCTTCCACTGATCAAAATTTGGTGTGGAGTTCATCGCTCAGATCTGACCTTTGGCAAAGTCTCTAAAACTGTGAAGGAAGTGAATATGTTGATACAAGATGGCAGTGGTCTCTCAACATTTTTTCACACACCAGCAGTTTGCACCAAAGAACTGGAAAAGGTTGGAAAAGAAAAAGAATTTAACAGTACATCATATTCTGAAGTTTGTTGGACAGAATTCTCTCTCAATCTTTTCAGCAGTATTCTATCATCATACAGAGCAGTTGGAAGATGCTTCTGCTCAGGGTCATCTGAAGAATCTTACTGAGCTGAAAAAGTTGAGCACAATGTGCATAGTTGCAGACATTTTGTTTCTATATTCAAGATTTCAAAAGCACCTGCAAGACAATAAATGCACTTATTTTGATTGGGATAACAAAGTACAGAATCTCCTGGACAATCAAGATGCATTGAAGAGTCAGTCACTTCTTGGTGGATGGGAAAGTTCTTTTGAAGAAAATTTAGATGAGGACAACTTGACATTCTTTGGCATCCAGCTGACTGACAAAAAGAGCAGAGTGAGCCATCAATTAGTTACAACAGCAACATGCAATTTCAAAGCTATACAATATGAAATTATTGAATCCTTGATAAACTTCCTAAAAGAAAGATATGCTTTTGATTCCAATTGTTTAAAGTTGTTGAGCCCCTTGAGAAGTTTAGATTCCTCAGCAACTGATTTACAATTGAATGAATGCCATGCTTTCATTATTCTGGATCTTGACTTAGCAACATTTGCACTACAGTACAGAGATGCCTGTGCATTACTTGGTGTTTCAAGTATCGGAACTTCAAACCTGATAAAAAGACTTCTGCAGTTAGAAAATAAGGAATTTGATGTGTTGATCTTTGCACTTCGTCCGATTGTTGCAGCAAAACAGCATTCAGCAGATGTGGAAAGACTCAATTTAGTCTTATAATGTTCTCAAAACAGCCGATCATTCACAGCTGTCTTCAGATGTGCTCATGAACTATCTTTATGTTAGGCATAACATGCCAGTTGTGTCACACTTTGATCCAAGAAGTGCGGTGTTGCTATGGTTGAATGACAAAGTAAGAAGCGATGTAGAACCAACAAAGCACAAGACTCAATGATGGTATGGGTCATTGCTTTTAGAAGCATCAGATATTGAAAAAACTGTTTCCAGTACTAAAAAAATTGTTCTAATTTTGAATATACTACTAATTTTGAAAGTCTTACTCATTTTTTTTGTACTTTGTCACAGGTGTGTATTTTTAAAATTTTCTTAGAATAGCCTATGCAGCGAAAGGAAGATCATACAGAACATTGCCAGGAAAAACTTGACCTGTCAGCAAAAGAAAAAAGACTAGCAAGATACTTAAGATTGGAAAAAGGAAAGAAACAAAATGAGATGTTTGAAGACAACCCAACAAAACTATTTAGAGAACTAAAGAATGTTTAGATAAATGTACAAAGACCACCTGAAAAAGAACAAGTGGAGCATTTCTGGAAGAACATCTCTGAGAATGAAGTCAACCATAATGACAACACAGAATGGATTTGGAAGCCTTTACAGCAGCAAAAAGGTAAGCAGCATCAGAGATGAACATGGACAGAATAACATTGGAAGAAGTTGAAGAGAAGGTAAAAAAAGAGCAGTAACTGGAAAGCACTAGGACTGGACATGATAAAAAACTTTTGGCTAAAAAAGATAACATCACTGAGAGGAAAACTGACAAGGTGCTTCAGTATAATACTAATAGCAGAAGTAGTAGTAGCAGGATGGTTGATAAAAAGAAATATGACTTTGCTACCAAAGTCCAGAGAAACCCAGAACCCAAGCAAATACAACCCAATAACATGCTTGCCAACCATATACAAAATACTGACAGGAACTTTAGCAGACAGGATGTACAGCCATGCAAATGAAAACATAATGAGCCCAGAACAAAAAGGGTGCAGCAGGAAAATATATGGGGCAAAAGAACAACTATTGATCAACAGGGCTATAATGGAGAACAGCTGAAAGAAACGAAGGAACTTAAGCATGGCATGGATTGATTATAAAAAGGCATATGACTGTCCCCCACTCATGGGTTAGGGAGGTAATGAGATTATACAAGATCCATCTCACCATCAGGATCTTCTTGGAAACAGCAATGACATGAATGGAGACAGGCCTAGCTCTCCATCACAGTAAGGGAGCATTAAAGGTGAACAATGTTGTTGTGGGGAGAGCGAATGAACTTAACTAGAATACCTAACTTGGCTACTTCTTGATGACGGGAAACGAGAAGGTCCCGGGCGGTGAAGTTTTTCTCACCTCCACTGACTGTCACTGAGGGGCAAACGAGACTCCCACACGGCTGAACCAAGAAATGGACTCGACCCGCTAGCTATTCCAAAGATTAACACTGTGTCTGAGTCGGGTCCACTTGAGAACCTGGAAAGCCCTGGCTTCAGGAAAGGTGTGTGCAATGTACACCCAGCAATACTTGAGGACTTCAACCAAATATGGGCCTACACAACAAGCAAGCAAGACTTTAGCAGACTGATCGTGAAGTAAACCAAATGTGACTGGATGAGAAAAGCAGATATTACCCTCTGAATTGTAAATCCTTGAAAGGGACAACCCCAGTCTATAAGGACAAAGGCTGAAAAAAAACTAGGTGGTAGAATTCTAAGGGTTTATTAGCAATCAACTTGAATTATTTACAAGAGCTAGAATGGGTTATGAGCTTGAGTCTAAACATGGCTTAAGATCAAGAAATGGAAATCCAACTTGAATTATTTACAAGAACTAGAATGGGTTATGCTATACAAAAGTGCTTACAATTACAATGACAAAAATACTGGACAACAAAAATGGAATTTCCAGAAAAAGATAAAAAAAACTTAACCTATACTAAAGGGTGATCCAGAGAAATGGGACCCAAAAGAAACCCCTGTAACTCTTAAAGTATAAGTCCTTTTATAAAATCATACGCATCATTCGAAAGAGGATAGTTACAAGTTTGTACAGGGTTGTATAGGTTTTGACAATACAAGACAAGATAAGATACAAAACAAAATAAAAGTGTTAGTTAAAACTAACCCTTCAAGATGACTGCATGGATGTGGAACAGCTGCGTTTCATAACTGAGCAATATTATGAGCATGGAAGAAGTGTAGTTTCAGCTCTTAGAAGGTGATTTTGACATCTGAAAATTTGTCTTGAAAGATCTTTGAGCTGAAACTACACTTCTTCCATGCTCATAATATTGCTTAGGTATGAAACGCAGCTGTTCCACAGTCCATGCAGTCATCTTGAAGGGTTAGTTTTAACTAACACTTTTATTTTGTTTTGTATCTTATCTTGTCTTGTATTGTCAAAACCTATACAATCCTGTACAAACTTGTAACTATCCTCTTTCGAATGATGCGTATGATTTTATAAAAGGACTTATACTTTAAGAGTTACAGAAGTTTCTTTTGGGTCCCATTTCTCTGGATCACCCGTTAGAATGGTACAATTAGAAAACACAATCGACCTCACTGGACCTAACATCTTTAAGCTAGAATTGAGGTCAATCCAATCACACCTATCTATTATAGTTAAGCCATGGAGAAACTAAATCTGGAGCTAGAAATACCTTAACCTGCACACTGTTATGCACAGGCAATGTCCATTATCACAAGGCACTCTGTCTTTCTTGAACTTTTCTTATTCTTACAAATTGGGTTGGCAGGCTAGAACTTCCACAAGCGGAAGCCAACTGTGAATTTAAAGCAAAGTTTTCTGACAAGAATGGAGCTAAACAAGACTACTGAGCTAGTCAGGCATTAAGCAAGACTAACTCTACCCATATGGGGGTTGCATCCTGAAACAAGAAGAAGACAAGAGGTTAGTGAAGATGACCCCACTACAATGTGAGGATTAAAAGTGGGATCTACCAGGGTGATTCCATATACCCTCTGTTGTTTGTATTGATGCTAAATCCACTAAGCCAACTAATAAACAAACTAAACAAAGGCAACCTAATGGAAACAAGGGAAAAGAGCAGCCCAAAAATCTCTTGTGTTTGACATGGATGACCTAAACTTGTAAGCCCCAAACAAAACTGAACTAACAGATGATATCAGGGAAGTAAAAAGATTTTTCAGATGATATCCAAATGGAATTTGGTCTCAAGAAGTGTGCCACCATCACATTAAAGAAGGGCAAAAGATGTGAATCAGACAACATCATTGTGAACAATATAGTAATAGAACTACTAGAGCAAGAAGCTACCTGTAAATACCCTGGAGTGGGAGTCAGAAAAGATAATGTCATCATGAAAGAGACTGGAAAGAATGCATCAAAAGAATAAAACTAATCCTGAAATCCCACCTGAATAGTAAAAACAAGATCATCAAGATCTCAACCATAAACTTATTGGTGCCCCTTGTACTGCCATACAGTTTTGATATAATCAATTGAACCCAACAGGAAATCAAGAAACTGGACACAAGCACCAGAAAAATGCTCCCTGCATATAAGATCATACACAAAAACCAGTGTACACCAAGGCTATACTTACTAAGGAGGGTTGGTGGATTAGGGCTTGTACTAATAGACCAAGTGCACAAAGCCACAACAATAGGACTAGCACAATACATAAAGAAGGGAGACAGAAGGCTAATTTGATTTGTAAGTGACCATGAACATGAAAAGCCTCAAACAACAACACTTTTGAAGAATACAAAAGACTACTTAGCAGATACTGGCATAGGACCTGAACAGCTCCAAGAAATTGAAAATAAACCTCTCATGGAAAAGATAAATACCATAAAATGAAGGTACAGCAGGAGAAGATAGAAGAAAAGGAGAAGAACTGGGAAGAGCATAAATTTAGTAGTGTACAAGGTGGAGGTGCTAAACAGATCATACATAGAGAAGGATAAAACAGTGGAATTCCTCATAAGAGTGGCACTAAAACCAGAAGATGACTGGCTGGTGGTGACAGCATGAGATTAAACACTGTGAACAAACTGGTTCAAAAGATATATAGAGGGTAAGAATGAAACTGAGATGTGTAGACTGCTCACTGAGCCTGGAAACTATAAGCTACATACTCTCTGGATGTGAAGTACTCCTACACAGGGGAAACCACACAGAGAGGCACAATGCAGTCTGCAGGCTAATTCACTTCAAACTATAAAAAAAATAAGAAATAAGGCTTGAAACAGAAAAACATTGGGAACATATTTCACAGGGAATAGAAGACAATGAGAAAGTGTTCCTCCTATATGATCATGAGATACCAACTGACATTAGAATATCAGAATATAGACCAGACATGGTAGTGAGAGAGAAAGAGGGAACAAATGCCTTGTGGTGGAATTTGGAGTCCCAGGGGACTGGAATGTCATAAACTATAAAAGAGAAAAGACCTTAAAATAGCAGTGATGTAGAATGTCGAACTCGAGATTATCCCAATAGTACCTAGTGGGTGTGACAGGAGCAGTAAAAAATCTACAGCAAAGTTCCTTGACCAACTGTCCATAAGTATAATATCTGAAGGAATAGTAGGTGAGGTATTATGATACAGCACCTCTGTCCTGTGCCTGATACTGGGCTGTACCTAAAAATTTCTGAGAAGTCCAGTTTTGTCACATCAGTAATGTGATTACAGTATTCTCATTTTCTTAAATACCTGTTCTTTGAAGTTATATAGTTGTTTCAAAATCTTTGTAGAAAACCTGGTCCGATCTGTGATTTCATTTAGTTTTTTGCCTACTAGGGAGTTCCTACTTGCCTAAAAGGGGCACCATTGTAGCATGTTCTTTTTCAGGTATTTGAAACTCAAAAGTATTTTTGTTCCACTAATTCCTGAAGGGAATATTTATGCTTCAAGTCAAACCTAACCTTTCATCTCCTGAAGCAGACGTTTTTTGGCAATTATTCGTTTCATCGAACCCACTTCTTTCAAACAAATTTTTTTGCTGCTGGGGAAATGTAGTTTCTTGTAGCATTCATTTTTGTAGTTACCTGAATACTGATTTTCATTACATTATATATGTTCTATAACACGAGGTATTTGCTTCATTACCTGTTGTGTTCTGTCATTTGGTGGTTTTGTTCACTGCTAACTGAAATCCAGACTAATCTTCCTCATGTACAACAATGACTTCTTTGTATGGTGTTGGTGTGGTGCCTTCAATGGTGGTGACCTTGTGTTTGTCATGTCAGTGGTGATAATTTAGGATTGATGCCCAGTACCCTAAAATTTCATTTACTAGGTTAAAAAATGTTCTGTAAGAGAGGTATTGAATTGCACTGTATTAGGGGAATTAAAGTCCAGAAGGTTATTTGTGAGGAGGACTCCATCTGTCCTGTGCTATTTTACCATTTAAGTAAGTTAATCAGCAACCTGAATAATGGATACCAATTACATCCAAGAGAGTGCATCTGTGCATAAAATCTTCAGCTGGCATACAAGGTCATATATAAAAATCAATTCAACCAAGATTTTACTTCCCAGGAGGAAAACTTGTGAGAGAGGAATTTAATTTAAGTAGACCATCTACACAGAATATCCGCGAGAGGACAACCTATTTAACCAAAAGCAGGTGTATTTACAAACCCAAGATCTGAGGGATGGAGGAGTAAAACCCAGCAGCAACAGAAATAGAGGAGGCCAAAGACTACAGTGATGAATTGGGATTGAGATACAGATGCTCCATGGTAACTAGGATAAATTCATGACAGAAAAAAAGGAAAAGATATAGTAGATATGCTGTGTGTCATTAAAAGGAATGAGAAGTGTATATAGCAAAGTGCATAAATTAAAAGAATTTATACACTGCTAGATCATTATCAATTCTATCATTGATAATAATAGGATTCTTGTTAAAGACACCTTAAGATTGAAAAGTAAAAAAATTGTTATAGTAGTTGCTCAAGGCAAAGTCCTCAGCATGAATTCGTTTAAAAGGCATATAGAGGGAGTGGGTGAGACATCTTTGCAGGATTTGTAGTAAGAGACCAGAGACAGTAAGCCATGTGTTATCAGGATGTGGAGTTTTATTGCAAAGAATTGTGCTGAATGTTTTTGTCAATGCTGATGACTGAGCATTTCAATAGTAATGTTTTCTTTTTACTCTTGATTGTCTAGTTGATGTTCACTTTTAGGTTATAATATTAAAGTATATTTGCACATGTATTTGTATGTATCTAAGTATGTACAGTATTTGTTACTGAATATGCACTGTTATACAGATGTGTAATATTTACTTTAAAATTTATATTTCATTTCAAACCCTAAGCTTTCATAATGTTCATTTGATTTTATAGGCTACTAAATTTGCAAGATTTTCAGATATTTCTGTACTTCATAATGCTCCTCCACAAATTTCAATGTGTCTGCTGATTAACTGATACTGTATTTGTTTCATTCTTTTGTGAGTTTATCAATTTACCATGCTTAATTTTATTCTTTTATGAACGTTTCCTGAATACTTTCACATTTCAATATGTTCTTACTGTAGAAGAATAAACAACATTTACTACTGTATTTAGTATTTCACCGTTCAAACTTTGAGAAATTGTATAATGTGTGTACAGACAACTCGTGAATCGTCGCACTAATCCGGCAGTCGAAGTGTATGACAAAGCGAAACGTGCGATAATGTGGAGGTCCATTATAATATAAAATATTGTACAGTGTACTTACGTCAAGACTTGACATGTACATTTATTAAGGTGTACATAATTGTGGATGAGATTGTATGTAATGCAAGCTTAGTAAAACATGGTTTGGCTCGTCTTTACAACTAAAAGGATATTGCCCAGGCTTAGGATTGTCAGAGCCTGATGGCAAGGCATCATAAATTTCCCTTGCCCTCTGCGAGATAATAGCAAAAGTCAAGGTTCGAACCCCATGATGCCATTGCGTTTGCATCCATTGATTTTAGCCAACCTCACCCTTTTCAGAGCAACCGTGTTGCACATACAATTTTTCGGTTTCTTAAGGGTGACAAATTCCTGATCAATTAAATTAGCATCCCGCTTCCAGCCATAGAAAGTACGCTTGGCCACGCTGTACTTTGCTTGCAAAGATGCGATGGAGGCACCTTTTCGGATCTTGTCTATGATATATATGCCTCGTTAACCTCATTGCAGTTCCGTGCGCTGGTCTCTCTTCACGAAGGTCAAACTGGTGGCTCGCCTCTAGGCCTGGCTTGGTGGAGGAACGAGTTGCTCTCTTGCACTCTCCACCGCACATAGCCAGGTACACCAGGCTCATCTGGTGCCATCCTAAGCCAGGCATCTAGTCTTCTTTTGAAGACTTCAACTTTGACTCGTGTAACATTCCTGAGGTCCTTTGGAAGCTGGTCAAAAAGTCTTGGGGCCCCCTGACAACCAAACAATTTTCCTTCAGTGTTGAAGTCGTCCCTTGTCGGGTCTTTAATTTGAGAACAGAACACTTCTGCCTTTCCTATTTTCTAGCGTTGTTTGGATGGTAATTGGGTTTAGTTTGAGATTTGGTACCAGTTTTTCGATCATTTTCCATATGTAGATTGTGGTGTACCTCTCCATTCTTTTTTCCAGGGAGTACAGATTTAGTTTACATAGTCTTTCCCAGTAGTTAAGTTGTTTGCAGCCATCAATCTTATCTGTGAATTGCCTGTGAATTTCTTCTAGTTTATTAGTTTCTTCCTTTTTATATGGGGATGTCAAGACTGAGCAGTATTCAGATTTTGGTATGATCAGTAGGGTGGGTTGAAAAATTTAATTTAATGAAACATGCTGAAAAAGATGCGTGAGTAGTCACTGATTAAAGAATAAGTCATATCTTGTACAAATATTAATTTTGGTGCTGGCAACTATGAAAAAATAAAGTGCGAACAAAGGCCACAAAAGATCCTTTTTAGCATGTTTCCTTAAATTAATTTTTCGCCTCACAGGTATGAGGATCTCGACAATAAACTCAATTAATGCCAATGTATGTCGAAAACCCATTAATAAACATTGTTTTTGTTTATTTTAAAATGTAGGACTCGTACGTGTTTGACCGATCATATGTATTTGTGTGCCTACATGTGTATTTGTGACCTATCATTTGTTTGACTTATCATGTGTTTCCTGATTCAGCATTTTATTTTCTTTTGTTTCAGATTAATAGCATATCTTGCAATGGCCTCTTCTGGTATAACGAGAGAAAAAGTGAAGCATTCTGTTTTTGGAATGCCAGCAGAGCTTCCTGGCAACCAAATCTTAAACATCAGTTCATTACTGCAACATTTAGCACTCAGAAGTACGCTGAAATTATCGCGGAAGAAGTGAATGATATATATAATATATATCTGTACTTCCATTCCAACAATCGACTTCAAAAGCATAGTAATTAAGGTAAAGAGATTAATTGAGAAGGGACAAGAACTTAGGAAATATCCCATGAGTAAAAGATCTTCCAGCACTTAGCAAAGTAAATATGATTCCTTCAGAAATTTATTTGACATATGTTGCTGCAAGTGCTATGCCTCCTGTTCTCGTAAAAGAAGTGAGTGTAAATGCGCTAAGGCGGAGAAAATCCCGAATGATGAATGGGAGTTCTGAATTGATCAACATACTGAACGAAAAATGATTATAGTTAAGTTGGACAAAGTGAAAACTTCAAAACTACAACAAATGGAAAACAGAAAGCATAAAAGATAATTCTTTAAAGATAAACAAAAGAATTCTGTGCAGGAAATGCAGTTGAATCGTTGTGATATTAGTGAGATCAGCTCTGAAAATGAAAAAGGTCATCAAAATGAAGATTTTGAATTGAGCGAGTACGAGTTAGATACAGAAGTTAGCACTCCTCAAAATCAACACCAATATCCAGAATTATGCAAGGCAGTTCATCGATGCGAAATAAGCAAACGTGATGCTTGTGTAATTGCTAATGCTGTCTTAAAAGATCTTAATCCATTACCTGATAATACTACGATTGATCCCAGTAAACTACGTCGTCAAAGAACCTTGTGGAGAAGCATGAAGAACAGAATAAAGGAATAGTTTGACTTGGATTTGATGGAAAAATTGATAAAACACTCTCAAAAGTGGGAGAATGCCAGCGGACTTCGAATGAAGACCACTATGTGTTAGTTTCATTTCCAGGAAACGAATATATTGACCATGTTGCTCCTGAAAGTGGAAGGGCAAGTGATATTGCTAAAGAAATTGTATCAGTAATTACTGACACCAACTCTGCATCGACTTTAAAAGCAGTAGTTTGTGATGCAACTAATGTGAATACAGGTAAATCAAATGGAATAATTAGAAAACTAGAGCTGACATTGGGAAGACCATTACAATGGCTTATTTGCCTACTTCACACTAATGAGCTTCCCTTGAGAAAATACCTGGAAGTTCTTGACGGGCAAACAACAGGACCTAGAAGTTCACAGGGCAAAATCGGCAAGGATCTGAACTTTGATCCAAAGAACAGACCAATTGCAAAATTTCCACCTCTCGCTGGAAAAGTGATGGATTACCAGAAGAAGAGCTAGCAGATCTCAGCAGTGACCAGCAATACCTCCATCAGGCGTGTTTGTCAATTCCAAACGGTCATTGATGGAGAGGTCCAGCTATCATATTGTTTGAAACTGCTCAACCTGGGTCTCTCAATAATGCACGGTGGCTGACAGAAGCAAATCGTCTCTTACATTATTACATGTCGCACGAAAAATCATCAGAGACACTTCAAAGGATTGCTCCTTTTATACTGAATTTCTATGCTCCTGCATGGTTCTATATCAAAGCAAACTGGTCTTGCCAAGATGGGGCCAAAAGCTTTTTCTTCATGATTGAGCTCTATCAAAAACTACATACAATCGACCAAGACATTATTCGTCCTGTTACAAAACAACTGTTACTTTTGTCATCCTGAAAATATCCTTTTATCCGCTATCGCTGACAAGAATAAGAATATTCGGAAGCTAGCAGTCGAAAAAGTGCTACAAACAAAAAGGAGTGTTATACTGTGTGAAATTCGAATGTTTGACAAGAAATCCGAATGTTTGACAAGAAATCCGTCAGGCTCAACTTCTCAGCTTCGACCTACATGGATATGATTGATTGGAGCGAAATGGATATTACTGTTCCTTCCTTACTCTCTGATGTTATAAGTAGCACTGATGACTGCCAAAAACCCATAATTTTTGACACATACCCGTGTCATTCCCAGGCAGTTGAAAGAAATGTGAAGGAAATCTCCTCTGCAAGTGAAAAAGACTACAGACATGACGCCCGCCATGGAATGGTTATTATCAGCAAGAAATCTTGGCTAGAGAATCTAAAAAGGGAAACAGTCAGATTTTAAGTGAATCAACAAGAGGATAGCAATTACACTTCATATAATTTAGTGATGAACGCATGTTTTGGTTTAGAAAAGGAAATATTGTTATAATTTTTAACCAAACTAAATTTGCTTCAAAATTTTGTCTTTTCTTCAAAATTGAGGTCAAAGTTGCGAGAATGCACATATTCATAGGCTATAAAAGTTGATGTGTTTATGATAGGTGGGTACTAGAGCACCTTTTCAGCCATGTTTCCTACTGACAACTTGAGTTTGATATATTTTCGCCAAGCCCTAAATTGATCAGTTTTCAGCAGGGGCATCAATACTGTCTTGTCCCTTCTTTTGAGCGTTCGTGTTACCTGTCCCGCGACTCTTTTTGCTTTGTTTATCGTTATCTGATTTTGTGTCGAATTTCGCATCATCGGTTGCTTTCGTGCTTCTGAATTTCCTGTCTGTCTAGAGCATAATATGATGTCTGTTTAAGTTCCTCATTTATACCATATCTCAAGAGCTGAAATTTCTCTGTGTTAAATGTCATGTTGTCTTCTGACCATTTGTATCTCTGCAAGGCCACCACTTCTTTTGAATCACTGCTTTTTCTGCTGATCTTTGTATCGTCCGCAAATGATGTTACTATACTGTTGCTGTTTACTTGTCTGTGTTTGTTAGCATGGTAATGAACAGGAGTGGGACCAGTAATGTACCTTGTGGTACTGAACTGCATACTTCTGATTCTGATGATGATATACCTTGAATTTTGACGACCTCTAGACGTTCTCTGAGGAAGTTGTAGCTCCATTTTCCCACTTTGCCTGTTATTCCAAGTTTCATTTTATGTGCTATTATACCCATGCTCTCATCTGTCGAAAGCTTTAGCAAAATCCGTGTATAATAACATCGTAGTTTTCATTGCCTTCCAGTGCATCTAGGATATTGTTATAGTGCTCTATAAGTTGTGATAGGCATGATATTCCTGATCGGAATCCGTGCTGATTTTCGTTGAATCTTTCCAGTGTCTCCAAGAAGTCATAGATTTTCTGTCTAACTATTCTTTCAAATACTTTGGCGAGGTGGGACGTCAATGACACTGTTTATAGTTCTTTGCTTGATCCATCCCCTCCTTCATGTATGCGGGCAATGTTTGCTCTTTTCAAGATGCTCGGTATTTCCCGTGTCTAGGGATCTCCATGTCCAGTAATAAAGGTGTAGCTATTTAATTTTTACAGTTTTTAATCAATAATGCATTCCATTTGTCCGGACCTGCAGCTGAATGTGGTTTCATTTGTTCTATAGCTCACGCTGCATCTGGGGTAAAATCAAAATATGTTATAGAATCTCTGCAATTTCTCTTTAAAGAATTCATCTAGTTAGGTATCGCTTTGTCACTTTTTCGGGTACTGAAGACTGATTAATACTGGGCTCTCAGTGTTTCAGATATTTCTTTTATATCGTCCGTTAGTTCATTATTTCCTTTCCTTACGGCTCCGATAGTAGCACGCGTTTTTGTTTTCCTTTTCGCATAGCTATAGAAGTATTTTTTTTGGGGGGGGGGTCTTCTATTGCTTCTACCGCCTTTTTTCTCTTCCCCCTCTGTATGGCTCTTAATCAGGGTTTGTATTTCCCTGTCGATACTCTCCAGTTTTTCATGTATTACTTACCTCGCATTGTTGTCTCTGCAATTAGCTAACTTCGCTGCTACTCTCTCTCTTTTGCCTCTCTAACCAGTTCTTCTTTCCTTTTGGCTGTACTTTCGGAGCATATTTTTCTAAAATTCTCAGTCTTTTCCTCTAAGTTTGTTAGCATTTCTTCTGTTGTTTTATTCTCTAAAACTGTTCTCCACTCTATTTGGGCTGTGTAATGTGATTGCTTCGCAATTTATAGACTTGGAGTTGAAGTTAAAAGTCCCAAATTTGCTTCTTTCTTCAGTATGGGTGTTATCTTTTAATGTTTTTGCCATATTTGTTAATATCTCGATTATGTTATGGTCTGAGATAATAGGTGGGGTTATTTTTTTCTCAGCAATCAAGTTCGTGTTATTCATGAATACCAGATGTAGGCAGTTATTTTTTCTGGTGTTTTCTCTTATCTCCTGTGTCAACATAAACTCGTTTGCGAGAGCCATCAATATTTTTGCTTATTCCAGGTCTTCTCTTGTGCTCCCCTATATATTCCTATCCACCTTGTATTTTATAAATGGGAAATTAAAGTCTCCGCAGAGCATTATATTGGGGGATGGGGGGTTTATGGACTTTATTAGGTTTCTGATATCAATGGCATCCGAGAATTTTTCGGTTGTGTTTGGAGGTCTATAGATGACTATCAGTATCACGTTTAGGTTTTTTATTTTCACTGCTAGGAGTTCCACAAAGCTGTTTTATTTACTTATTACCATCTCTGTCCTATGACTTTCATGTACATATATAGCACAACCACCTTTACGTCTCTGTTCTATCAGCTCTTGGTAAGTTGAAACTCTCGATATTTGTTTCTTATCAATACAGTGTTCGCAGTTACCAACTATTTCTTTATTGTGTGGAAAGATGAGCAGCTGGATTTTGCTGCAGGCCGCCTGCGGTCATCGGGTTTCGATCCTGGGGCCGATGGATTCGTAGTCAGCGATGCTAACCATTGGACTTTATTAGGTACCACCGATGATATACTACTATTTTTTTTTTGCAACAGTGGCATATAATTCAATTTTACACCTTTAGGAATTACATCATCGGTCACCAACAATACAGATGACCAGTATTGAGGTCAAAGTTAATGACTGGAAAAGGATGATAAGCATTGTTTACTGATGCACCGCAAACAGTCACGCACAACACGTTCAACAACTGAAAAGGACTAACATCTGGGGCTCAGAGAAAGGTGGAAGGTGGCGAGTTAGGCATCGTACGGGGTGTGAAGCCGTTATTATTATACTCCGTACGTGCGATGAGCAGCCAAGATTTCAAAACGGCGGGAGAAATACGAATGCAATGATTCGGAGGTTATATATAGATGTCGGGGGCGGTTAATGCGAAGAGGGTATTTTTTAAATTGTTTTTCATGGCCACAATGTTGTTTTTTCTTTTTCGCTTTAATCCTCTCTAGATTTGAGGCTAGAAATTATTAACAAAATAGCATTTGCTCGCAGGTTTTCTTTCTCGTATAACCAGTTGAGGGAGAAAAATTGGATACTGAAAAACAAATAGAAGCAGAGGAAGTGTGTTTCTTCAAAGAAGAAAAAGAAACCCTAAACAGTGATGGTGGTGATGGAATGATTTTACTAAAAAAAAAATCGATACTGAAGAAGAAATAAAAGCAGAGAAGAGTGTGTTTCTTGAAAGAAATAATTAGGCAAAAAATAATGGTAATAGGACTGTTTCATCAGTATCAGAAGAAAATTTGACTCTGAAGAACGAGAAAAGCGTGAAGAAATGGCTTGGAGAAAGTGTTCCGCAAAAGAAAAAGGAAAAAATAGACAAAAGAGATGAAGACGCAAGTTTATTCATTAAGGAAAAAAGGCTGCAGCTGAATGGATTTCGTCGAGAAAAAATGGTACAAAGTAGACCATGATAACTACAACAAAATTTGTGACTACATGACAATAAAACCCACATTAATAGACAGGGTTTATTTCCACAACAGTTTCGATGTCCACTGGCATCCTCTTCGGGTGGATAAAAAAAAAACCGAATTCATTTCTCGTTCCGTCACTCGTTTTTTTTGTATCCACCCGAAGAGGATGCCAGTGGGCATCGAAACTCTTGTGGAAATAAACTCCGTCTACTAATGTGGGTTTTATTGTTACATTACATTTCGACCTCCATGTAAAAAGTGAAGTTTTGCATTTATTTGTGATACTTTGGCGTTTATTATATAAGAGACGTGTCGTACCCACTGATCTCTATAAATTACTGGACAGCGCATAACTTTAAAATGTTGGTCACAAGTCCGCCATATTGGTACTCCCAAAACAAAAGGATTTTTTAATTTTTGTTTTGTGTTTTAATTTCCTTCGTGCTTATCTTCATAAATAATATTCATTGTGTTACTGTACTTTTCTGTTATACTCCAGCAATTTTAATAAGTCCCTATGTCAATCGCCCTTGAAGATTGGTTAGGTTTAGTCGTGATATTTTCGCTTGAACTAACGAAAATATTACGACTATGGGATAGAACTCAGAATGGTTCTCCCGAAATATTTTGTTACACGCAGACCGTGTATAGAACAAGTAATGGTAAATGACAAATACTATAGTTTTTCTTTTTCGAGATGTTAGCCCCACGTGGGCAACGGGTCACTGGCAAAGAGGGCCCAAAATACAGCTTCCCTCACCAGCTATCTACCAAGTAGATAGGATCCAGCTTTGGGACAAGATCTAGGGTTTACAGTTACACCTAGCCTACTCTATTCAAAACCTCAATATACCCAAGAAACTCGTTGCATTCACGTCGGATTGAATACATCAAAGAAAAGGGGGTAACTATTGTATTTTCAGCCAAAAACCAAAACTTAAACCTCAACTGAGATTTGAGCGTCCAATTTTTAAGGCACTTAACATGTCCGTTTCATGATGGGACAGAACTCAGAATGGTCCCCCCGAGATCTTTAATGTTACACACACCGTGCATGGAAGAATGAACTCTTCTGGGAAAATTAAATCCACTATAGTTCGAATAAGTAATGGTAAATGACAAATACTATAGTTGTTCTTTTTCATGATAGCCCGCCATGGGCAACGGGTCACTCGCAAAGAGGCCCCAAAATATAGCTTTCCTCACCAGCTATCTGCGGTGAGGGAAGCTATATTTTGGGGCCTCTTTGCGAGTGACCCGTTGCCCACGTCGGGCTAACATCAAAAAAGAAAAACCATGAGGCCTCTAAACCTTAAAGTTAAAGAAAGTGAAAAAAGGAGATAGGAGACATAAAGAAGAAAGGACGCAAAATTAGAGTGAAGCATCCTAAAAAAAATAATCGCTGTTGCAAGAGTGCGTACGAGGGCACATTGATGTTCAAAAGTGAGCCATTTAATATAGTGTGTGTGTCTTTAATTGCCCCCTAATGATGATGCTTAATAATAAAATGTAAATGTTGTTGCGCTAATTTTATGCCTCGCTGGAGTTTACTGTCATCTTAAGGAATTGACTGTTTTTACTAAAAACATACCTTCCTGTGTTCTTTATATGCAGAACGAATGTGTGATAATCGTTGGCGATTCTGTCACGCCAGTTGTCTGCCGATGTATTATAATAGTAGGTTCTGGAAGGTAACCCCCCCCCCCCCCCAAATTGTGCTCTGGATCCGCTCCTACTTCACTCACTGCATGCAGGAATAAACACTGACCGAGTACCAACCCAAAGAAGTCAAACTAATTCATGTGATTTTGTATCCCGCGAATACACGCCTTCATTTCGGTTACTTCAGTATCTTTACAGTTGTCAAGAGACCAGGTCCAGGGTTCTTTCAAGGAGCAGTAGTTCCCAGCCTTTTTTGGCTGCGACCCTAAATTGGCCACCAACAGGACCTCCTGACCCTCAGGGTTATGATAAAATTGAAATATGTTTATAAATTGATTAAGAAATAGTGAATACAGTGACCCTTCGCGACCCTACTTGAGAACCGACCCGAGGTTGGAAACCACTGCTCTGGAGTTTTGCACGCATAGTTCATCTGGTGGGACACAGAAGTCTTACTCCAGAATACTGCTTTTCATGTCAGACTATGGAAAATTGATGTGTGAGTAGTCAGGAGGTAACGAAAATGGTCCACTGAGTAGGTAGGTAGTTAATCTAACAATTATTAAACTCTTTTATGTCATTGACTGGGTGGACGAAACCGATCGGTTGCTGACCAGATTTAATCTTCACACTAGTATTTATATGCCTTGTGATAAAGCATACTTGGTAGTACTGTATTAACACAATAACACTACCAATCAACCAACCGACAAGAAAAAAGCTGGAGAAAAAAAAAGTGCATCCGGTAACAGTGACATGGGGAATTGGGGGCTTGAAATGGAAAAAAGAAATAGCTTTTTAACTTACAGGCTTTATTTATACAATGCTTTGGTCGAGTCACATGTTTTATTAAGTTATCATCATGCCAGAACGAACACTAAGTAATAGTTTCATGATTATTTCCCAAACTATGCATTTCAAACAAAAAACCTAGAAGTATGCACTTTTGCTCAAAAAATCCTTAAAATATACATTTGCGTATGCGTGTATATGCACATATGCAAAAATCTGAAGCCTAGACTAATTATGGAACAAATCATATAGATATGACTTAGTTCTAGGTACACTGTAGAAATTAAAAGCAAAATTTTTGCAGTAAGTAATAAAAATTCAGTTTGGAAATGGGATTATTATTGGAGCAAGTGTAGTTTACGTACCCTTGACACAAAAGGAGACACAAATTACACTAAGTCGAAGTTGGGGAAGTAAACCACACTAGGATCTTTAGGAGACAATTTTTAAATGAATCCATCAAATAAAACGTTAAAACTAACGAAAATATTATAACCTAACCAATTGTCAAAATAAATAAATAAATAAAAAAAAATATATATATATATATATATATATGAGTGGCGATTCTATGTCAGTTAGCATAGCATCTTTGATATCTAATAAATGTATGCTTTTTTCAATTAAGCTAGCTTCACATGAAATCCAAATTTTTTATTTTGCAGTAATTCATGTTTATTCCTGTTTGTTCTGGTTTTTCATTGTTTTATTTTTATTATTTCTAATTATTGGCGTTCCAATGGCTGAGGTAGATGCACGTGTTGATAAAATTTGTGATCAAAGTCCCTACACATAAGAAGCACGGATATTAGCAGCAACATGGTGGCATGAATCTGGAAAAACCAAGCATTGCATGAAGGTAGTACGCGAAAGGTTTGAACAAAGATTTAATGATGTGCCGCCAAAGGGCGAAATTATTAGAAAATGGGAACACAAATTATTCAACTGGGATGATAATTGATAAAAAACGCCGTGGTCGCCCCAAAGCAAGAGCAAGATTGGAAGATGATGTCCAAGTGTCAATTCGACAATCGCCAACCAAAAGTATTCGTAGGCGTGCATCTGCATTAAATGTTCCGAAATCAACACTGCATGATTTGATGAAAAAAGACTTGCATTTTAAAGCTTTCCGCCCAACCTCCGTTCAACTTTTATCGCCACAAGATAAAATTGTCAGAGTTAATGCTTGTCAACAAATTCTTGAAGCTTTTCTATGTAAAGCCGAGAGAGATCGTACGTTCTTCAGTGATGAATGTGCCCTTTATGGCGATGGCAAAAGCAAATTTTCGTTTTTTTGGTCGAAAGAAAATCCTCATTATTATGATCAAGTAAAACAGTATCCCCCTCGAATCATGATATGGTGTGCAATATCAGCGCATTGTTTAATTGGTCCATTTGTGTGCACTGGTCGAATTACTTCAGGAAGTTATATCGACATGTTGGAGAACAGATTTCTACCCACTTTAAGAAATATGAATATTCGCAACCCTATTTTTCAGCAAGATGGTGCTCCAGGACACACCGCTTTCGCTGCGCGTGAGTTCCTAGACAGAAATTTTCCTGGCAGATGGATCGGAAAGTATGGTTCTGTACCTTGGCCTCCGCGGAGTCCGGCCTTGACTACCCCGGATAATACCCTCTGGGGAATCCTCAAGATGCAGATTAATGGCCGTGAAAATCAAAGTGAATCTGATCTGACAAAAATCGCAGAAGTTGTGTTAAGTGACATCAATGAGGATAAAGAACTTTTACAAAAAATGTCAGACAGGACATGGAGACGCATACAGCTTGCTGTTCGTGTAAATGGCGATCAGGTTGATCCCTATGACAATTAATTATCGAATTAATTGTAAGTTTACTAATAATAAAATTCCTTCTAATAAAATTTTTATTATCCTTTATCTTTTATTTCTAAATTGTTCCTGTGATAGCGTGGGGTAGACACCCCAGTTAGGTTACTTAGGTTCTAGCAAACAATCAAAAGCACTTACCGGTGCGTTGAATTAGATATTCCTTTGAACGCCTACCTAACTCTCTCTTACATTACCAACTTAGAAGCTATAGACATTACCCCTAACTATACTTAAGTACGGACAACCTTCTACCCCATTTGTCACCTTAGAAACACCACCTAATTATACTCAGCACCAATGATTAGGTCAGATAGGAAAAAACATCTCTAGGCTAGCACCAAACAATACGAACAGCCGCGTTGGTTCGTTTATGACTTGCTCTTGCCATTCAGCTTAGATTTAGTGATATTTCCCCTTTAGTGACTTTTAGACTATATACATACATATATATACATACACGTCACCTCACTCCTCCCCTACAAGTTTAGTCTGTCAGGGGGATGAGGGACCCTAGAGTGACGGTCCAGTGTTTCCCAACCGGGGGCCATATGGCTCCCTGGGGGCCTTGGCACATTTGAAGGGGGCCACAGGAAAATGTTATTTTGTAAAATAGAGTTAAATCTGCATATTACCTACTGAAAATAATGCTTATGGGGGCCACAGAAAAAATAAGGTTCCTAAGGGGGCCATAAGCCAAAACCGGTTGGGAACCACTGCTAGACGACCTGCGGAGCGGGGTTGATGTAGTAGGATTTGGTGCAACCTGTATAGGCGGGCGAGTTGAACCATTTTCCGGAGGATCAGTTCTCTCTTCCGGAAGACTCTGGTCCTTCTGCAATTCACGTTTCCATATCTGGTCCTGATGGCGTTTAATAGAACGACCATCTTCTAGTTGGCACTTGAAGGAAACAGGGCCCGTTCTCTCCTGGACAGTTGCAGGAACCCATTTTGGTCCAGCCCCATAGTTGCGAGTCATAACTGGATCATTAGGTTGCGCCTCTATAACTCTCCCTCTTTTAGTGTCATGGTACAGCTCCTGTTTTTCCTGATGGCGTAAAACTCGTTGTTGTAATGTTTCGTTTGGACGTAACAAATCGAAAACTGAACGAATTCCCGGCCAATCATAAGTTTAGAGGGAGACACCCCCCGTCGTGGTGTGAGGAGTTATTCGATATTTAAACAAAAATTTATCCAACACCACTTGCATTTCCTCCCCACGAGAATGACGCAAGGCCGACTTGAAAGTACGGACCATGTTTTCCGCGAGACCGTTAGTAGACGGGTGGAAAACACTAGACCGGACATGTCTAATGCCATTTAGGTGGACGAAGGAACGAAATTCCTCACTGGTAAAACAAGCAGAGCTGGGCACTTGCGGTATATTGCGGTACTGCGGTACTGCTGCACTACCAAACCGGTACCAAACCGGTACGCGGAAATTTGAATGCGGTAGCGGTACTGCGGTACTTTCAGCGATCCTTTGCGGCACTGCGTTATGGGGGCCCGGGGTGGTAGTGCGGTGGTACCGCAAGTACCGCAGTACCGCAAAATATGCCGCAAATGCCCAGCTCTGAAAACAAGTACCATTGTCGGAAACCAGGACTATGGGTAAACCCCATCGAGCGAAAACCGAACGGAGTAAGCGAATAGTAACACCCGAAGTCGTGGAAGTGGTTGGAAAAATTTCCACCCACTTAGAGTAGGCGTCCACAATGACTAGGAAATAATATTATTTATAGGACCTGCATAGTCAACATGGATCCTATGCCACGGTATAGTAGGCCATTCCCAAGGATGAAGTGGACTTTTCCTTGGGAGATCTCTGTTCTCTAGGCAGCTTTGACAGGAACGAACCAATGATTCGAGTTCTCCATCTAAACCAGGCCACCAGAAATAAGCTCTCGCCAGCTCTTTCATTTTTGTTGCGCCCATGTGTTCAGCGTGAAGTTCCTTCACTAAATTCGACCTGCCTTCATTTGGAATAATCACTCTGTGGCCCCATAAGAGACAGCCATTTTGAATCGAGAGGCCAGACTGACGTTGATAAAAAGGCTGTAATTCACTCTCAACCTTAGTAGGCCAACCAACTGAGCAGAAATGGATGACCCTAGACAGAATAGGGTCTGATTTTGTCCACTGCTCTATTTGTACCGCAGATACTGGAGTGGATTCCAAAAACTCCACCAAGTGAACCCATTCTGTAGGTATAGGTACACAATCATTTGGATTTTCTAAGGGCAACCTACTTAGCGCATCAGCCGTACCTAGAAGTTTACCTGACCGATGTACTAAGTCAAATTTATAGGCTTGTAGAATCAGTGCCCATCGTTGAATCCTACCTGAGGCCATAACTGGAATATTTTTATTAGGTGAAAATAAACCTAAAAGAGGCTTATGGTCAGTAATTAGTTTAAATTCATGACCCCATAGATAGAAATGAAATTTTTTTACTGCAAATACTAAGGCTAATGCTTCACGTTCCACTTGTGCATATCGTCTTTCAGTCTCAGTTAGTGTTCTAGAAGCAAAACAGATAGGCCTATCTACACCATCAATGTGGTGAGATAACACTGCCCCAATTCCATAAGAACTGCTGTCTGCTGAAACTACGAGAGGAAGTTTAGGATCATAATGCACTAGGAGAGTGGACTTTAGTAGTACGTCCTTGGAAGCCTCAAATGCTTCCTTTTGAGTTTTCTCCCATCTCCACTGTTCC
Source organism: Bathynomus jamesi (assembly GCA_023014485.1). Classification (NCBI taxonomy): domain Eukaryota; kingdom Metazoa; phylum Arthropoda; class Malacostraca; order Isopoda; family Cirolanidae; genus Bathynomus; species Bathynomus jamesi. Next base: position 259,367 of record JAJOZX010001159.1, read on the forward strand.
CCAGATCGTAATAGCTTATTTAGGGGTTCAAGGAAAGTCGATGCATTAGGCAAAAATTTCCTATAAAAGTTTAGGAGACCTAAATAAGCTTGTAACTGTGTGATGTTTTGTGGAGGTGGTGCCTTTTCTATTGCTTCTAGTTTATCCACCGTTGGATGAATGCCTGAGGCATCTATGCGGAACCCTAAATATGAAACCTCGTTAGTGACCCATGAACACTTTTCTCTCTTTAGCTTAAGTCCGGCATCCCGGAGTCTTTTTAGAACCGTGGTTAATCTAGTTAGGTGTTCTTTTTTAGACGAACCTGAAATGAGGACATCATCTAGAAAGCAAAGTACCCCTGGAATGTGACCTAGAACTTGGTCCATTGTCCTCTGAAAAATACCCGGAGCCGATGCTATTCCATAGCATAGCCTATTGTACTTATATAGGCCTCGGTGCGTATTTATGATAGTTAATTCTTTAGAGTTTTCATCTAAACTTAGTTGAGCATAGGCTTGGGACATATCGAGTTTTGTGAAATATTTACCCCCAGCAAGAGAGCTAAATAATTCATCAGGCTTGGGTATAGGATAGCAATCTAGAAGGACGGCTCTATTTGCTGTTAAACGGTAATCCCCACATAACCGCACGGACTTGTCCGGTTTTAGTACAGGAACTACTGGGGCAGCCCACTTAGCGTGTGTGACTGGTTCAATAATTTTATCTTTTAGCAGCCTGTCAATTTCTAAATCTACCTTCTCCCGCAGTGCATGCGCAATTGAACGAGCCTTACAAAATTTCGGAGTTACATTAGGATCTACTTCTATGCAGACCTGATGGCCTTTTAGGTTGCCTACTTCAGGCCCAAAAACAGAAGAAAACTCCCTTAACAATGAGTCTATGTCAGATGGATATGAGAGTGTATGCACATCTGCCTGACCCCTTGGCAAGATTTTGTCAATTGGCATTTTCAAAGCATCAATCCAATCACGGCCTAGTAGAGTAGGCCCTTGCTCATCCACCACTAAAAGGGTTAAGGGATGAGACAAAGTTTTCTGGTTGAGTGTAACTGTGACGTGCTTCTCCACAAATAGGTATTTGTATGTCCCCATATTCTTCAAAATCGTTTTAGATGCATGTAGTTTAGGTGTGTTTTTGAAAATCTTATCAAAAACTGCCTTGGACATGACCGTCCGGGCAGCACCTGTATCTAATTCTAGAGGAACTGTAATTCCATTTAGGCCTACCTCTACAATATATGGGCCTGTATTTTTCCCACTTTGCTGCTCATAAAATAGGTACTCCACTCCAATGTTCGAAGTATTTCCCTTTGAGGATTTACACTAGAAATGTTAAAATTAGAATTTTCACCCTTCGTTTTCTTTGAAAAACACACTTTAGCTATGTGGCCTATTTTACTACAGTTTCGGCAAACTGCTTCTTTAAAAGGGCAATCCTTCTTCCAATGGTGTTTTCCACACCCTGTACATGGCTTGGAAGGCTTAGTAGAATTAGTAGGCTTAGTCGTATTCGCCTCATACCTTTTATTTGCCTGTCTAGTAGGCTCATTAGGTCTGCCAGGCCTAGAAGATTTAAAGCTATTTACGTGTTGGGCTTTACTACTGTGATTTCCAAAAGCTCTAACATCTTTAGCAGCTGCTTCTCTAGCCGTAGCTATTTCTACAGCCTGACTAAAAGTTAGGTCCTGTATGGCTAATAGGGCTCTCTGGGTAGACTCCTCTTTGAGACCCATTACAAACCTATCTCTTAGCATTTCATCTAATTTGTCCCCAAATTTACACGTACGGCTATGGCTTTTTATTCCTGCAACAAACTCTGCAATGCTTTCATTTCCCGTCTGATGCCTTGAATAAAATTTGAAACGTTCATAGATGAGAACTACTCGGGGTTTGTAGTGATCGGTTAGGGCCTGTACCAATTCATTATAGGTGCAGGTTTCCGGTGCTTTAGGAGAAACTAGGTCCATAACTAAACCAAACGTTTTAGGGCCTATTATAGTTAAAAAGGTAGGTACTTTCTTAGCATCAGGAATGGAATTTGCCTCGAAAAACAACCTCACCCTAGTGGCATAAGCTTCGAAGTCCTCCCCAGAGTCTTCGTAGGGGCTTATATGGCCAATCACCGACATGCTAGAGCAAAACCGAATTAGGCCAAATCACGTGAAGTAGGTTAGATTAGGTTTAAATTTGATCTAGTTACTCCCCAGTTAGGGCTGAATAGTGAATTGTATTAGAGTTAGGGCTGAGTAGGAATTAGTTTTAGAGTTAGGGCTGAGTAGGAATTAGTTTTAGAGTTAGGGCTGAGTAGGAATTAGTTTTAGAGTTAGGGCTGAGTAGGAATTAGTTTTAGAGTTAGGGCTGAGTAGGAATTAGTTTTAGAGTTAGGCCGGCGGGACCTACGCTATAGTACGGTAGCTTACCCACACAAACAAACCAAATCGGACGACCCACTAGGCTACATCCAATTTTCCAAACAACCACTTGAACCCAATAAGCCAAATTAAACCAATGAGCCAAATTTAACCCAATGAACAAAATTTAATCAAATGAGCCAAATTCAATCCAATGAGCTTAATCGAATCCCATGAACTTAATTGAATCCCATCCTCGTCGCCAAATGTGATAGCGTGGGGTAGACACCCCAGTTAGGTTACTTAGGTTCTAGCAAACAATCAAAAGCACTTACCGGTGCGTTGAATTAGATATTCCTTTGAAAGCCTACCATTAGATTTCTGTGTCCCACAAACGCCTACCTAACTCTCTCTTACATTACCCCTAACTATACTTAAGTACGGACAACCTTCTACCCCATTTGTCACCTTAGAAACACCACCTAATTATACTCAGCACCAATGATTAGGTCAGATAGGAAAAAACATCTCTAAGCTAGCACCAAACAATACGAACAGCCGCGTTGGTTCGTTTATGACTTGCTCTTGCCATTCAGCTTAGATTTAGTGATATTTCCCCTTTAGTGACTTTTAGACTATGTACATATATATACATACACGTCACCTCAGTTCCCGAATCGCCACTCACTTATCGGATGACATATATATATATATATATATATATATATATATATATATATATATATTTTAACTGCAAACACGCAGTATAAATAACGTAAAGAACAACGCTTGTATAGGAGAATATTCCGCGCAAGATGAGGAGAGAGAACGAAACAAATGAAAAAATGAGGTAACCACCCGGGAATCGAACCCGGGATCTTCCGATTGCCGGTCAGATATGATAACCATTACACCATGGGCCTCACTCGATCAAATGTCGTAATTCTCCTACATACGCGCAGAAACCAATGCCCCAAGGGGGCACCTCCCGCATGCCGTACATTATATACATTTTAACTGCAAACACGCAGTATAATTAACGTAAAGAACGACGCTTGTATAGGAGAATATTCCGCGCAAGATGAGGAGAGAGAATGAAAAAATGAGGTAACCACCCGGGAATCGAACCCGGGATCTTCCGATTGCCGGTCAGATATGATAACCATTACACCATGGGCCTCACTCGATCAAATGTCGTAATTCTCCTACATACGCGCAGAAACCAATGCCCCAAGGGGGCACCTCCCGCATGCCGTACATTATATACATTTTAACTGCAAACACGCAGTATAATTAACGTAAAGAACGACGCTTGTATAGGAGAATATTCCGCGCAAGATGAGGAGAGAGAATGAAAAAATGAGGTAACCACCCGGGAATCGAACCCGGGATCTTCCGATTGCCGGTCAGATATGATAACCATTACACCATAGGCCTCACTCGATCAAATGCCGTAATTCTCCTACATACGCGCAGAAATCAATGCCCCAAGGGGGCACCTCCCGCATGCCGTACATTATATACATTTTAACTCGTTCTCTCTCCTCATCTTGCGCGGAATATTCTCCTTTCCAAGCGTCGTTCTTTACGATATATATATATACGATTGGTCAGGTTAAGTCGTAATATTTTCGTTAGTTTTAACGTTTTATTTGGTTAGGTGTACGCGGACAAAGTTGGAGACGCTTGCTCATTATTATTATTTAATGAGTTTAACATTTTTTAAATGTGTGTTAAATTTGACCAATCGTCAAGGGTGTACAGTTGACCTAACCAGGCATGATTGGTTAGGTATATCAAAGTTTTGTATATACGAGGGTAATTCAATAAGTATCCGCACTTTTTATTTTCACAATTTTATTTTCACATCTGATAGATTATAAACACATCACTTCTCACCATAGTCTCCCTGTTTCTAAATATACTTAGTCCAGCGATCTACAAGCTTCCTAATGCCATCACAAAAGAATGTTTTTGGCTGTGTGCGTAGCCAGTCATGCACTGCCTCCAGGTCATCATCGCCTTGGAATCGCTGACCTCTCAAAGCGTCTTTTAGTGGTCCAAACAGGTAAAAATCCGAAGGTGGCAGTTCTGGACTGTTGGCTGGATGGTCGAGAACTTCAAATTTAAGTTTTTGAAGGCATTTTCTAGTCTGTGCGGCGGTATGAGGGCGCGCATTGTCGTGTAACAGAATAACACCTTCCGACAATCTCCCTCTCCGTTTTGTGCGAACTGCTTGCTTTAACTCATTCCGAAGCATGTCAGAATACGAATAATGATAATGATAACCTTGAACATTATCTAGAGCGTGGAACTGCAGTAACACGTGCATCGTATTCTGACATACTTCGGAATGAGTTAAAGCAAGCAATTCGCACAAAACGGAGAGGGAGATTGTCGGAAGGTGTTATTCTGTTACACGACAATGCACGCCCTCATACCGCTGCACAGACTAGAAAATGCCTTCAAGAACTTAAATTTGAAGTTCTCGACCATCCAGCCTACAGTCCAGACCTGCCATCTTCGGATTTTTACCTGTTTGGACTACCGAAAGACGCTTTGAGGGGTCAGCGATTCCAAGGCGATGATGACCTGAAGGAGGCGGTGCATGACTGGCTACGCACACAGCCAAAAACATTCTTTTGTGATGGCATTAGGAGGCTTGTAGATCGCTGGACTAAGTATATTGAGAAACAGGGAGACTATGTTGAGAAGTGATGTATAATCTATCAGATGTGAAAATAAAATTGTGAAAATAAAAAGTACGGATACTTATTGAATTACCCTCGTGTGCGTGTGTGTATATATATATATATATATATATATATATATATATATATATATATATATATATAAACCGTTAAGGTTTCGTACATTGGTCTCTCTTCACACGAAGGTCAAGCTGGTGGCCCCGCCTCTAGGCCTGGCTTGGTGGAGGAGCGAGTTGCTCTCTTGCACTCCACCGCACATAGCCAGGTACACCCGGCTCATCTGGTACCGTCTTGAGTCAGGCATCTAGTCTGCACTTGAAGACTTCAACTTTGACCCATGTAACGTTTCTGAGGTCTTTAGGAAGCTGGTTAAAAAGTCTTGGCCCCCTGACAACCAAGCAATTTTCCTTCAGTGTTGAGGAGGTCCCTTGTCGGGCTTTTAATTTGGGAGCACTACACATTCTGCCTTTCATATTTTCCAGCGTTGTTTGGATGATAATTGGGTTTAGTTTGAGGTTTGGTACTAGTTTTTCGATCATTTTTCATATGTAGATTATGGTGTACTTCTCTCTTCTTCTTTCCAGGGAGTACAGATTTAGTTTAGTAGTCTTTCCCAGTAGTTAAGTTCTTTGCAGCCATCAATCTTGGTTGTGAAATGTCTCTGCATTTCTTCTAGTTTATTAATGTCTTTTTATTTATATGGGGACGTCAAAACTGAGCAGTATTCAAGTTTTGGTATGATCATTGTTCTCGGCAGGGGAATCATTACTGTCTTGTCCCTCCTTTTGAACGGTCTTAGTACCTGTCCCGCGACTCTTTTTGCTTTGTTTATTGCTATCTGATTTTATGTTTCGAATTTGGCATCATAGGTCATTATTACCCCAAGTCGACCGCTTTCATGCTTCTCTGAATTTCTTGTCTATCTGGAGCATAATATGCAGTCTTTTTAAGTTCCTCATTTCTACCATATCTCAAGAGCTGAAATTTCTCGGTGTTAAATGTCATATTGTTGTCTTCTGACCATTTGTATATTTTGTTTGTGTCCCTCTGCAATGCCTGTACTTCGTTTGCATCGCTGATTTTTCTGCTGATCTTTGTATCGTCCGCAAATGATGTTACTATACTGTTGCTGTTCACTCCACTGTCTATGTCTGTTAATTCATTCTCTGAGGAAGTTATAGATCCATTTTCCCACTTTGCCTGTTATTCCCATATGTTTCATTTTATGTGCTATTATACCATGATCGCACTTGTCGAAAGCTTTAGCAAAATCCGTGTATAATGACATCATAGTTTTCATTACCTTCAAGTGCATCTAGGATATTGTTATAATGCTCTATAAATTGTGATAAGCATGATCTTCCCGATCGAAATCCGTGCTGATTTTCGTTGAATCATTCCAGTGTCTCCAAGAAGTCATAGATTTTCTCTGTAACTATTCTTTCAAATATTTTCGTGACGTGGGACGCCAATGACACTGGTCTATAGTTCTTCGCTTGAGATCTATGCTCGCCTTTATATATTGGAACAATGTTTGCTCTTTTCAAGATGCTCGGTATTTCCCCAGTGTCTAGGGACCGTCTCCGTATCCAGTATAAGGGTGTAGCTATTTCATTTTTACAGCTTCTAGTTAATAGTGTGTTCCATTTGTTCCGGACCTGCAGCTGAATGTGATTTCATTTGTCCTATAGCTCTCGCTACATCTTCTGGGGTAAAATCAAAGTCTGTTATGCATTCTCCTTACAATTTCTCTTCAAAGAATGCATCTATGTCAGGTATCGCTTTGTCACTTTCTGGGGTACTGAAGACCGATTTACTGGGTTCTCGATGTTTCAGATATTAATTTTCTTTTAGATCGTCTGTTAGTTCATTATTCTCTTTCGTTGAGGGCCCGATAGTAGCGCGCGTTTTTGTTTTCCTTTTCGAATAGCTGTTGAAGTATTTTTGATTTTCCTTTATTGCTTCGACCGCCTTTTCCTCTTTCCTGTCTGTATGGTCCTTTATCAGAGTTTGTATTTCCCTATCGACACTCTCCAGTTTTTCTTGTATTACTTTCCTGGCATTGTTGTCTCCGTAATTTGCTAACTTCATCGTTACTCTCTTTCTTTTGCGGAATATTCTTCTCTTTTGCCTCTCTAGCCAGTTCCTCTTTCCTTTTGGCTGTGCTTTCGGAGCATATTTTTCCAAAATTCTCAACGTCTTTTCTTCCAAGGTTGTTAGCATTTCCTCAGTTGTCTTATTCTCTAAAGCTGTTTTCCACTCTATTTGGGCCACGTGTGATCTGATTTCTTCCCAATTTATGGTCTTGGAGTTTAGGTTAAAACCCCCAAATTTGCTTCTTCCTTCCGTATGTGTATTGTCTTTTAAAGTTATCGCCATATTTGTTAATAACTCGATTATATTGTGGTCTGAGATAATAGGGTTATTTTTATATCGGCAGTGAAGTTCGTGTTCTTTGTGAATACCAGATCTAGGCAGTTTTTTTCCTGATATTTTCTGTTATCTCCTGCGTCAGCATAAACTCGTTTGTGAGAGCCATCAACATTTTTGCTTGCTCCTGGTCCTCTCTTGTGCCCCCACCCTTATCTTGTTGTATAAATATATTTCTATCCACCTTTTTATATTTTATAAATGAAAAATTAAAATCGCTGCAGAGTATTATATTAGGGGATGGAGAGTTTGGGGACTTTATTAGGGTTCTGATATCATCAATGGCATCCGAAAATTTTTCATTTGGGGAGTTTGGAAGTCTATAGATGACTATCAGTACCACGTTTAGTTTCTCTATTTTCAATGCAAGGGTTTCTACGGAGCTGTTGGATTTACTTATTACCGTCTCTGTCATATGTCTCTCATGTATATAAATAGCACAGCCACCTTTGCGTCTCGTTGTTCTATCCGCTCTTAGTAAGTTGAATCCATCGATATGCAATTCTTTCTTATCGATACAGTGTTCGCAGTTATCGCAGTTTCCTTGGTAATCTTTAAGATGTGTTTCTGTGAGGCATGCTATGTCCGCCCTTATTTTGTCCATAAAACCTTATATCATATATAAAAACCTTTATTTATATATATATATATATATATATATATATATATATATATATATATATATATATATATATATAATATATGTGATGAATAAAACCACGAAGGGAAAAGAAACACAAAGGGGTAGTAGTTGGATGGGAGACCGTCCTCCGCGCCCAGATTATGTAGCGATCCGTGGTTCGGATCCCATGTAAAGCTGTAGGTCCCCTCCGTCATATGACCTTAGATGTTACGAAGGAGGTTAAACAACCCCAATTAAAAAAAAAATATATATATATATATATATATAAAATTTTAAGCGACTTTTACTAAAAAAAAAACATGCGACCTACCATTTCTATGGTTGAGCAGTATCCATGTTTGTGCCATTAGAAGTTCGCTGTGAAAAGCGAATGTCCCTTAACTGTGTCTCTCTAATTCGTCTCCTTTAATTTCTCCAAATAATGACTTATACTGTACGTACAAAGCAAATCACTATGGCGTCATAAAGTAACTTAATTTCCTTGAATACCTTGAATACTGAATCACGTGTTTAGTAAGTGGATATCTTCCTTATTCAATGTATGGTAAATTCTTTATTAATAATAAAAAACTTCACTCTCTATAAGTCATTATTTATATGTTGTGTCCTGTCTGGTGTTATGCAATATATTATTCGACCATACTCATTCATACATCCATGTTCTTTCTTGACCGCTATCCTTTATTTATTTTATTACTTATTCATTCATCTACCTATTGTCTACTTATGCCCTATCAACCTATCAGTCCATGTTTACTCGTGTCTATATTACGCACACAACCTATTGTGTGACAACCAATATGTGTACAATACTTTGTGCAGTCGTACATGTCCCTTGATGATCGTGATTACGTACATCAAATACGTCCACATGTATTCTTTTTACTTTTTCTTTTAATTATTCCACCTCTCGCAAGATATTCATTAATGCTGATATGAATGTTCGAATTCCGATGACGTCGCCAAAAGCGAGCCTCTCAATCCGAACTCCTCTCTCTTTCTTCTACTGCCAATTTGTAACGTTAAGATGTTATGTTATGTTATTATGATATAAATGGAAAGTACACTGTATTTTTTCCTCCGTTTTCATCATCGCTGGCTTTTAGGCTTTCAAACTATGATAACCAACCATTCTTCTAATAATATTTGACATAATTTTGGCGTAATTATTGATAACTATAAATATATAATATTGTTGTTAACCCCCTTTAAATTATAGAACAACGGAGAACTCTCCTTCATTATATAAATTGTATCACCTATTTAGATTACTTCAGTATCAGATATGTCAATTAACAATTTGCTAAAATTGTAATTAACAGTAATAATTTAATATGATGTTATTAATGTACTTAATGTACTCGGGACATGTCGGTACCCCGACATTATGTCGCCATCCAAAAGTGTATACCTTACAAAAATTAGTATCTTTTTTGTTAATTTTTTTTATCTTCCTAAATTTCGTTATATGCTATAATTATGCTTAACGTCAGAATTCTTTAGCTCTCCAGTTAAAGTGGGAGCTTAACCTTCAACTGCACTCCCCCAAAATTTAGACTTATTTATTTCTTGTATTGTAAATTAAATCATTCCCGCCTTACTCTTTACTCGCGGAGGACGACCTTCCTCCCTTTAAATTCCTGCCTGAGCTATTGTTGCAAGAGGTAAAACCTCTCCCCTGTAAACTTCTGATTACCAGTGCCTCGTTCTGTACATACTTTGTGTAATAAAAATTATATGAGTGAACGAAAACTCCAATTTAGAAGTGAAGTGTTTCCATTCACTCCTTCGGGGAAAAAAAAACTTGGTAGAAACTGTTTATTGTTACTCGGATACTCTACGGCTAAGGCCGAGCTTAACCAACAAGGACCACCCTCGTTGAATTGTCCAAAATACATTCATCCTAAAAGTCGCCAGGGTAGTGGCCTGCGCACACGCGCGACATATATATAACACATTTTTGGTAAAAGTTGCTTAAAATTAATCGAAACCTACGTGAAATTATTGAATACCAGGTTAGGTCAACTGTACGTCCTTGAAGATTGGCTAGGTTAAGTCGTGATATTTTCGTTAAAATTCGCGAACATATCACGACAACAAATTTAACACACATTTAATAAATGTTAGTTAAACTTATTTTTTTAAAAAAATAATTTCAAACCATATTGTATATAGATATTGTGTAATGTGTATATAGATCTCTTAAATAAGTACTATTAAGTGAGCTTGAACATGCCATTAGGGTTGCGAGTGGAAGTATCTTTAAGAATAAAAAATTGAGAAAAGTAAATTTAAATCCAAGGTGGGCGGAATATTGTCCTGATTTGTATGATGTAGCAAAAAATGTATTCGTGGAATTGGGTGCCCTGGGGAAACCTAGGTAGGGGGAACTCTTCCAACTGAAAAATAGAATTCGTGCTAGATTCAAGGATGCTCTTAGATTTATAAGGAAAAATGAAAAGAATCTTTGAAGAGAATCTCTGGCCAGAAAAAAAGACTAAATAATATGCCTAAATGTAGAATGCTCTGAGGAGCTACTAATTAATGACTCAGAAATTTGGCAGGCTATTCAAAAGTTAGATGATAACGAAAGTTGTGCCCTAGATGGCATACAAGCAGAACATTTAAAATGTTGTAGCCCTTGTATCCTATATACTATTGAGCTAAAATGTGTCTGTCCACTTTCTTCGGAACCGTGCACAGACTAAATGGTACATTGGAAAATTCGGATCAAATGTAGAATTCGGACCCCAGCCTTCTTTAGTTAGCTTTATAAGGCTAACTAACGAAAATATCACAACCTAACCTAACGATTGGTTAGGTTAACTGTACGCCCTTGACGATTGGTTAGGTTAGGTCATGATATTTTCGTTAGTTAGCCTTATAAAGCTAACTAAAGAAGGCTGGGGTCCGAATTCTACATTTGATCCGAAAATTCTGCAACCACCACCAACTGATAGCCCATGAGCAAACGAGACCTGGGAAAAAGCTTAGCCAAGAATTCAAAAAACAATCCTAAGAAGTTTTTCAGAGAACCTGGGGTCTTTCCCTGAATCAAGAAAAATCTAAAATTATGTTCTTTACACATCAAAAGGTTTCAGTGAATCCTATTATCCAAATTAGTAACACCCCAGTAGCTATGGTCACATCCTACCAGTTTTGGGGAGTGGTCCTTGACAGCCCCAGACTGACTTGGTCTTGTCATATTAAACCTGGTAACATCTTGTATGAAACGTCTAAACTCGTTAAAATCTGTTGCCTCTCATCGATGGGGTGCAGATCGATCTACGCTTTTCACTTTTTACCGATCATTTATCTTAGGAAAAAATAAAGTATGCTGATGTTTATGATTCCGCCTCTTTCACCTTGAAGAAGAAACTGGAAACATTGCATAATTCTGGCATGCGCCTTATTTTGAGTGTCCGCCCATCAACTATTATTGCCCTGCAGGGTGAGACTGGTCTCCATGCCCTTCAGTATGATAGAGATCTCTCTACACTGAGGAAGTACTTCAATATTCTGGCTTCCCCCTTTTCCCACCCCTTACGTCAGTCATTTGAGGTGGATTATCCTTTGATCCTTGCAGTGGACTGGACTGTGGCAAATAAGCCGCCTTTCTTCTTTAGAGCAACTGGACTTAATAAGTATCAATTGCATTTTAAATATTTTACAGTTCCAGTATTCCCTTCTTTCCCACTTTGGAGATTGCATTTGGTACCAACCTCCTGTCCCCAAAGAAGTGATAGTGCAGTGTTTCACAGCATACTTGGAAGAGAAGTATCCAGATTACTTGTATATTTATACTGATGGATCTAAGATAGATGTGCCTGGACCATCTTGTTCATCAGCTGTTTTCATTTCAAATCATAAAAGGTGTTTTTCCTGGAAACTATCCCCCAATCATAGTATACAGGCAGCAGAGTTATTTGCCATCCAACAGGCATTGTGTTTTTTAGTATCCAGAAGTAATGCTTGTAATGTCCTAATAATTACAGACTCCCAGACCTCTCTTCACCTGATCAACTCACCTACACTCACTACATATCTGGCTTTAACAACTTCTATCCATTCTTTACTGAAGACCCTCTCTGTTTCAGGTGTTCTGGTTTCCTTCCAGTGGGTTCCGAGCCATGTTGGAATTACAGGTAATGAGATGGTTGATACGCTGGCCAGGGCTGCTCATTCCCTCCCTGCTATAACTTCGCTATATTTCCACCCAGGCGAGGGTTTTGCAGTAGCTAAAGTGGCAGTGCAAAATGATTACAAAACCCAATGGGAGAGATTATGGCACTCAACTCTCTATGGAATGTTTAAGCCTTCCTGGGGCACAAGAAATTGGCCTGTACCTTCTTCCCACTATAAAGCTTCTATAATATTTAGATTCCGTTCTGGCCATGTAGGCTTTGGCTTACTTACACCGGATTGGACTAGCCTTCTCCCATTATGTGTTAGTTGTAATTTACCAGAGACACTATCCCATTTCTTTCTTTTTTGTCCATGTTATACTAGGCAAAGGAAAAAAATTAAGATTTCTGCAATATGGTGTCAGGGACTTACTTTATGTCCTATTAGGTGGGATAGTTTTTCTCCCCATTGATACACTTCACTATGGACCAAGTATTCAAGTTTGTAGTGGCATGGGCAGTTGAAAGAGTTTTAAATCTTGCATTGTATACCAATTTTCATTCCCACAGGTTTATTAATCAGTTACCTCCTAGTTACTCCATCTGGCTGTTACTGTTGACTTAGTGCTTGGTTCCATTTTACAGTTCATGTTTCATAGAACTAACAGGCCTCATGTTCATCCCTTTCTGAGTATTCTGGAATTGGCCCCAGAACTGAAGAGGGTAATGGTGTGCTTTCTCTATTGCTGTCTCATCCCAATAATAATAGACCCAGCACTTGATGTAGGAACAGTGGAAGTTCTCCTGGAACAAGGTGTTTTGGTCTTGGAGGATGTAAATAGCCTTATTGGCTGAGCTCCTCATATAAAACTTTAAATCAATCAATCAATCAAGTTTTTCAGTCACTTCAATTTGAAAAGTAGTGAAAAAGAAAATTGGTCCCCTCCATATAGATGATAAAACTATAGATGATGATCTTGAAATAACTGAAGAACTAAACAAATACTTCTCATCAGTATTCACAAATGAAAATTTAAATAATATTCCTGATCTTATACTACCAGGACAAGATAGAGAAATAAATGAATTAAGGGTACAAAACTAGATATCCTAAAAGCAATAGATAAATTAAAAATGGAAAAATCTCCAGGGCCAGATGAAATGCATCCAATAGTCATAAAAGCTGCTAAAAAGAATATAGCACAGGCACTAGAAATTATTTTGGTACTTGTGGGTTATCTGTCGCCACTTTTTAATATTTTTTTTATTTATTTATTTTTATATATTAAGAGAAGAGGATTCTTTATACTGTACGGCATTGACGATTGGTTAGGTTAAGTTGTGCTAGTTTGGTTAAATACCGTTTTATTTAACCAAACTAGCACGACTTAACCTAACCAATCATCAATGCCGTACAGTATAAAGAATCATCTTCTCTTAATATATAAAAATAACTAAATAAAAAAAATATTAAAGTTTTTTATTTAACCAAACTAGCACGACTTAACCTAACCAATCGTCAATGCTGTACAGTATAAAGAATCCTCTTCTCTTAATATATAAAAATAAATAAATAAAAAAAATATTAAAAAGTGGCGACAGATAACCCACAAGTACCATTATTTTTAATAAATCATTGATATGTACTGAAATTCCAGAGGATTGAAAGAAAGCAAATGTGGCTTCAATCTTTAAAAAAGGAAATAGAAACTTGGCAAAAAACTACAGACCCATCAGCCTCACCTCCATTATTTGCAAATTACTCGAAAGTATCATTAGAGGTAAAGTTACTGAGTTCCTTGAAGCCTTATAAATGATAGCCAGCATGGCTTTTGAAATGGAAGGTCCTGTCTAACCAACTTGATTGAATTTTATGATGGAGTTCTATTGCATTTGGACAATAAAGAGCCAGTAGATATAGTATACTTAGATTTTGCAAAGGCATTTGATACTGTTCCTCATGCAAGATTGTTGGTAAAAGTTAGAGCCCATGGTATAAGAGGTCATATAGCTGACTGGATAGAAGAATGGCTGAGAAACAGAAAACAGAGTTCATGTAAATGGAAATAAGTCTACTTGGAGACCCGTATTGAGCGGAGTCCCACAGGGGTCTGTGCTGGGACCTCTGCTTTTTGTTGTCTATATAAATGATCTAGAGAAGGGCCTATCGTGTAAAACCTCAAAATTTGCTGATGATACAAAATTAGGCTATAATGTTAAGTCAGTAGCAGGAGCAATGACAATAAAGAAAGACTTAGAGTAACAGCCTGGGCAGATAAGTGGGAGATGGGATTTAATGGTAATTATTCGTTTTTTGACCCAGTCTCTTTCTAATGAGAGCAAACGTTTCTGGTCAATTTGGAGGTGCTCTGCATGAATCTGCCATCCAGTTTCCTGTGCAAATGCGTAGTTTTCGAGATATCATCATCTCGAAGACTACGCATTTGCACAGGAAACGGATGGCAGATTCGTGCAAAACACCTCAAAATTGACCAGAAAAGTTTGCATTCGTGCTAAACGTAACCTAACCTAACATAACCTAACCTAACAACTTAACTTAACCTAACCAGTCACCTTATTTTGGAGGATATAGTTCGGTTACGCGTCAATTTCAACAATCGCGCCCTCACCCCCAATTGGTTTATGATTGTCCATCCACTTTTCACACACTTTACCACAAAAAGATTTCCAGTTAACAATGGACTCACTGCCTAGTTTTATAACTTTCTGGCATAATGTTGTGAAAAATATTTTCGCAAATAAATATTTATGAACTGGAGTTTTTTATTCACCGAGAAGTTGCAATGTTCCAGCCATGTGCCCTTAAAGATAGAAACAGTAAATCCACACTCACGCTTATTTTTTGGATTTTTTTTACGGCACCTAAACACCTTCGAGTCTTGTCTTAAAATACAGGCAGTATTACATTTAGGGCAAATCATGGATGTCGGAATTGTGCCATGATTGGAAAAAACATCTAAACTTTTATCTTCATCGAGGCCAACAAGGTGGATTAGGTCATCAAAATCAAGTTCACAAGATTGACACGTCATAACAGTAGAACGAAATCACCACACTAACAAAAAACAGAAAGAAGTAGGCAAAAGCAAGAAAAAGTAGCCAAAAAAAGCCAAGAAAAATCTCCAAAAAAGGTAGCCAAAATAAACAAACCCACCGAAATTTATATACATATATATTAGAAAGTAGAAATATTTTTTTAAAAAAGTACATTTTATACAAATTTGCACAAGATAATATATATATTTTCTTCAGTTTTGATTGGTTATTCAATATATATTGCTGTTATAACTGGGTTTGACTGGGTCAAAAGACGAATATTAACCAATTTTAATGTTGATAAGTGCAAGGTTATGCATATTGGGTCAAAAAATCCAGAATTTGAATACAATATGAATAGAATTTGGATTAAAAATTATGATAAAGAGAAAGGCTTGGGTGTCACTGTGACTAATGAACTTAAACCCTCAAATCACTGTATGGAAATCAGAAATAAAGTAAATTCTAGACTCAATCTCATGCAGAGACACATTGAATACAAATCACCCAATATTATAAAGCAACTATACATTTCATATGTGAGACCCCAAATCGAATACTGTATTCAATTTAATAGTCCCTATTTGATACAAGATATTGAAAAACTGGAAAAAGTACAGAAACGAGTAACAAGAATGATCCTATCTCTAAGACAATTGACATTAAGGAAAGACTGGCGTATCTAAACATGTTCTCATTAAAAAGGAGGTGGTTAAGAGGTGATATGATAGAGATGTATAAAATGATAAAAGGGTTGGGTAAGATAGATTTTGATTCTCTCTTCATTAAAGATCACAATAACCAGACTAGAGGTTATAGTATGAAATTATTTAAGCCAAGATGTAGAATAAATTTAAGAAAACAGTTTTACAAACGGAGTAATTAAGTTTTGGAACAGTCTTACAGAAGAAGTGGTGACTTCAGATACACTTCATTCTTTCAAAAGAAGGTTGGATAGTTTGATGTCTGCAAGGGACATCTGGTGATAGTGTTTAAGCCTATTTTTATTGCATGAATGGTACTAGTTTATTTCATATATATTATGTGCATTTAGGTGATAGATCCCACATCTCAACACAAGTGTTGTGGGATATAGGGAGGCAGCATCTTGGGTTAGGGGATACTCTCTGTACTTACACACCCCATTTAAAGAGTCCTCTGCTGAGCGGTGCCCCCCATAGTACTGTGAGGTATTGAAAAACTCATGATCTTCACTTGCCCCACAAACACCTTTAAATGGGAAACCCGAAATGGGTGCACACACATTTCTACATTACTGTACTGTACAGTCTTTATAGCCATACATTACAGTCTTTACAGCCACACCTACACTTTTCCTCATAAGTATATATATTGTAATGTACTGTATATGGTTGTAAATTGTGACTTGGTCTGCAATTGATATGGACCGTGACTTATTTTTGGTTGGCAAGGTACTGGTATTGATGGGTACCATAATGAAATTGACTGGATTCTTTGGATCTGATATATTTGCATGTCAGTTATAAATAGATTTGAGTGTAACATTTGTGGATAGCAGCCTATTATGACTTTGATCCTCTGGATCCAGAGATTCTATCTCTAGTTTTAAATTGATAATTAATTAGTTTTAAATTGATAATTAGTTTTGTAAAAATTGGTTGTTGCCAATGTACAGGCAGTTTTTACATAGTGGAGCCACCTCAATGGGCTGAAGTGGCCCCTAGTGTGCCCACTATAAAAATTTCTTATGTCCTAGGTCACTCCATGGCTGAGCACGAGCTATTTGCAGGCCCCCCAATTACTAAGGAATTAATAGTTTTTGGTCAAAAGAATGCAGCCATGAAAACCTTAAGCTTCACAAATCTTGATACAATGGGTTTGGAAATGAAGCTTAAGATTTCCATTGCTGCATTCTTTTCTATAAAAGTGAATGTAAGTACTTCGAAAACGAAAATGACAAGAGCAAAAATACATAATAAACAGTTTGGTAGTCCCGATAATACGTAAGTACCAATATATACCTTACCTTACAACCTTACAAAGGTTCCGTGCGATGACTTCTCATTTTGCGAAGGTCAAGCTTGATGCCCCTCCTCTCGAGTTGGCCTGGTAAAGTAGTGAGTTGGATTCTTGTGCTCTCCACCTCACATAGCCAGGTACGCCTGGCTCATCGGGGATTGTTCTGAGCCAGGCGTCTAGTCTTCTTTTGAAGATTTCCAGTGCAACTCCCTTCGTGTTTCTTAGGTCTTTGGGCAACTGATTAAACAGTTTTGGTCCTCTCACTACAAAACTATTTTCTTTCAGGGTTAAGGATGTTCCCTGTCTTGCCTTCAATTTGGGAATATGACACAGTCTACTGCTTCTACTTTCCACCGTTGTTTGGGGAGTTATGGGATTCAGAGTAAGATTGGGGACTAGTTTCTCCATTATTTTCCAAGTGTAAATAATGGTGTATCTCTCTCTTCTCCTTTCCAGTGAATATAGGTCTAGTTCTCGTAACCTTTCCCAGTAATTTAGTTCTTTGCACCCATTGATCTTGGCTGTGAAGCTTCTTTGGATCCCTTCCAGCTGTCTAATGTCTTCTTTTTTATATGGGGGTGTTAGGACTGAGCAGTATTCCAATTTGGGTATTATCAGGGTTTTCAGTAGAGGAATTATTACATTCCTATCCCTTCGTTTAAAGGTTCTCAATATCTGATCCATTATTCTCTTTGCTCTGTTTACTGCTATCTTATTTTGTGTTTCAAATAAGATAGCAGTAAACAGAGCAAAGAGAATAACGGGTCAGATATTGAGAACCTTTAAACGAAGGGATAGGAATGTAATGATATATACATACATATATACAATATATCAGGTCATCCCATAAGTAATGTCATTTTTTATGATAGATTAAGTTTAAACTAGTCCTACTCGGCTTAAGCATAAATTTTCTGAAGGTTATATCTAAGAGGAGATCTATCATGTTTCGCTACATACTTTATAGACCTTGACTAGTGAAGACGTGTGTTTTGCTTTATGTGAACCCCTCATAAACATGGCGGTATCAGAAGAGCATATCAGGCATATAATGCTTTACGAGTTCAAAAAAGGGAATAGTGCTACTGAAGCAAGGCGAAACATTCAGGAAGTTTATGGCAACGATATTCTGCAGGTGAGGAAATGTCAAAGATGGTTTCAAAAGTTTAGGAATGGTGACTGCTGTTTGACAGATGCAGCACGCTCTGGATGCCCTGCTGAGTTTGATGATGACCTGCTGTTAGCTGCACTTGAAGAAGACTGTTCAACAACTGTTGAAGAATTGGCCCAGAAACTCAATTCATCCCCATCCACCATCCATCCACCATCCATTGACATTTGCAACAACTCGGGAAAGTGCCTAAGTTAAGAAAATGGGTGCCACATGAATTGTTGGTCGACAATCTGAGGGTGCGGATAAACATTAGCACAGCTCTTCAAATTTAGGCCGGGCTGAAACTATAATTTTTGTTTGATTTTAATTTATCAGAGTGACTAACAGTTGGCTTTTGATATAAAAATAAGATTCCTGAAAAAAATAATTGGTGGCCACCAACGTGTGTCCGGCCACCCCCGTTTTTGTAAAAACATCTAATGCCGCACTAGCAAAATCAGAAAAATGGCAATATCTCTTCTTCTGAACATGCTAGAGAGATGGTTTGCATACCAAAAGATGCAGAATTTGATTTAGAACAAATTATTAAGAGTGGTATTTTTTCATAAAACCTTTAGTTTTTGAGTTATTTTAGAAAAACTAATTTTTTGGGCCCATAGACCCCCTTTCAACTGAATGTCAACACAATAAAACATTCTCAAGCTGCAAATTGACATGTATTAGTGGTTTTCAATCAGCAATCAAAATCAATCAAAATCAATCAAAATCAGCCATTTTAAATTCATTGAAAATGCTTTTTGACATTCCAAAACACCAAACATTAAATTATGCAATTAACAAATTGTCATTTTGTCATATTTTAGCATGATAAATAATAATCTAGAACTTAAAATATTTTTTAGACACAAAATCTTTCATTAATTTACGTGATCTAATTTTGTTTCTAATAAGACCATCTCTACGCTCATGACCTACAACAGCCAAGGATGCTTCAGTGACAAGCTTGATGTGCCTTTCAACATTCTGACTGTGGCACTCGTGATCCAGTTTCAATGCGGTATTAATGATATCACGCAGTTCATATTAATGATATCACGCAGTTCATCATTACTGAATTCTTTTAATACAGGTGGAACAGTTTCCCATTGGGACATAGCAGACAGCTTGTGGTATGCAGAAGCTTTGAAATTGATGATTGGCTTTCTAAAGACCCTAATATTCTCATATATAGCAGGATATTCATCAGTACCACCTTCATGATCCTCTTCATTCTCATCATCACTTTCAATTATTCCACCTGCAAAATCATTGCTACTACCAGATTCATCATCAAAATCCTCTATAACTCCCCTCAGACACAGAACTTTATTGACAGCACACCTCCTCACCTCTTCATCTTCATCAGCCAGCATTCCAACTAAAATATTTTCACCATGAGCAAAATAGCTGTTATTGTTTAATACGTCATAACAAATTTCTCTAATTTTCCTGTCCGGGAATTTATTTACTCTTTGGATCATATTGAATAGGTTTCTTGACCCATCACTTAGCCTCTTATTAGCCTTGATATTGAACCAACTGTGAAAGTATACTTTGATGATGAATTCTACTATGATTTTGAGGTTCTTACTGGGTCTTTTTTGTGAAACATAAAAGTGAAGAATTCTACAGGCTAAGGTGAGCCATCGAGAGTGATTTAGCAGGCCAACTTCTAAGAGTGCAAGGTCTTCATCCACTTCACCAGTAATAATTGCCCAGCAGATGCAGTATCCATAGTATTGGTCTGTTGATAAATTATTGACCACCTCATTTGGTAGAAGCACACAATGCAGGATAAGGTATAGATTTGAAGTCCACAACATTCCATTCTGACACATCCCCATTGAGCTGAGAACCAATAGGGCCAGAAAATTTGTCTGGACTTTTTGTTGTCCCATCTAAAGTTATGAAGATGTGTCTAAGTGGCAATTCATTTAGATGCAGAAGACAAATATCCCACTGAAGGTTGCCCTAAAAACATTTCCAAATATCTGATTGACCCATGCATATGTCCTGTGTTAGTATTTGTCCCATCTGCTTTAACTAAGTTTAATTTGGCCTCAAGTTCTGTCCCTTTAATGATCTTATAAATGCCATGAGCAATGTCAATGCCTTTGCCACTCTCCGGGGTAAAATGGTCGAGGTAGAAATCATCTGAAAATAAATGTAATTAATTTTACAATTAAATAAAAATGAAAAAGGAAGGAATAAAGTTAACTGGACAGTTGTCACTTAAAAAGAAAATTTTTTTAAGTAACTGAAATATTACTTTATAGTACAGTAATATACAGCATAATGCCTATAATTGTATGACAATCATTTCCATTTACCTGGCTCTCCAGTAATGACATAATGTTCCTCTAGGATTGTGGATGTATAATAATTTCATTTACTTTGTTAACAGCAAGTGTAGCATCCTTTCTACCGTCAAAGCCAATGCCAGTCACTTTTTCAAATATCACTTCTTCTTCCTTCTTCCTTTCAGCTCTCAATTTAGCTCTCTCCCTTCTCAACTTGTTTCTAAAAAGTATTTCAAAATATTGGCCATGCATTACTGCATTAGCATTATACAAATATACAAAATACAATGTCAGTGTCCTGTTTGAAACTAATTAATATAAATACAAAAATAAAAATTTTGACGCTAATTAAAAATATAGTAAATCTGGTGATTTAGAACTTATAGAAGAAGCTAAGAAATGTAATATCTAGAGTGATTAAAAACATACTTATCAATAACATTTTGTATGTTATCTGGGGTGATTACTCCAAAGTCCACCAATGTAGCAGAACCAATAGCTGCTCCTGCTCTATCACTTACTTGATATCTGTTAGGATATTTAAAGTAGATTTACATATCTATTGTCAATGAATAATTTATTGGTAATCTTAATCTCTTAGTCACAATGATTTCACTTTAAGCTGTATTAAAAGAGTTATCTTTCAGTACTATACCTGTCACATGCTTCAGCTAATGAACGTAATCTAGTTCTGTTCTGTAATGTTGAGACTTCTGGAACATAGTCTGCATCAAATGAATCATTACAACTGTCACTATCTGTCAACTCAGGAATGTCCATAGGTTCAGGAGGAGGATGAGGAGGAGGAACCGATTCTTTTGCTTTTTGAGATTGAATAACCTGTGATTTGAATTTTAAGTCAGTGGCTGTTTCTGGGACTTCTTTCAGGGTACAGTAACCATGCCTAGTTGTTTTCTGGTCCTACAAAGTGATTATATTTCATTACACTATAATGTATCTTTTATCTATGGGTCTCTATATGTAAATTGAAATTCTTACAAAATGAGAAAATACTAAAATATTACTTATCATTAACATCATTAATAGTGTATTATTGATATTACTAACTTATTAAATGCACTTTAAAAATTGTAGCAAATTATTAATAATTGATAATATTAATAATTGATAATTAATTAATATTAATTAATAATTTACAACTTGAAATTCAATCAACAGACCTACCTCATAAAACTGGTAATCAGATTCAGTCATTTTTAGTAAGTGCTTTTTCTCTGTATCTGCCAACAGTTTGTGATCATGTTGATATATGTCAAATAAAACGTTTACAGTTTTCAGAAAATCACCCAGATCTTGATGATATTTAGGTCCCCTTTATTTCAGACTCAACAGGTACAAACATTATACAAGAGGTCCATAGAAGATTAAGAGATAGTTGTCTGGAGCACTGACTAGTAGGCCAGTGAATCACTGTGCATAATGAACATACAAAATTTTTGCCCATGCTAATGCTTCCAGATTTGAGATTTATAAAATATATTGGAGACCAGTCCACTAATCATGGCTTCTGTTATCTTATTGACTGACTCACCAAGCCTAGTGATAAATCTAAATACAAAATTGTGAATGACACTGGCACAGTTAGGAACCTTATTTGACTACAAACAGCATACTGACACTAGAAGAAGCACCATTTATAAATCTTTGGAGCCCTTAATAAACCCCTAAAAGTATTATTATATGCAACATATAATTTCATCAAATTATACATCCTGTAGTTCTACTACAAATGAGCTGTATACATTGGAGTACAAAAAGTTTGGACCAAAATCAACTTAACATCTAATGTACACATATGAAATTTTCTAACCAAAGTATTTCCCTGAGTACATATATAATTGTCTACATTGCCTTAGAATATCACAGTCATCTGAAAGACCATCAGTTAGTATGTCGCCAAAATACTTATTCTGAGTCACTTCTGACAGCACCATACCATTCAATTGAAATTCAGGAAATTTTATATACCATAAACTGAGGTGATTCTGGACATTTTTGACCCATTATACTTTACGGTGATGTGGTGCTGTGGATTGTAATTATTTTTTCATATTATTTTTGCAGCACTGGAAAGCTCATGAAAAGCTGGTCACATGGCAAATGACAATTTTTATTCCACCCTTCAAGACATTCTACAGGGTGCTTGGGAAGGCATATTCTAAAAGTGCACATTTTTTTTCACTGAAATGTATGGCCCCCCTCACAAAATGGACAATGAAAATCTGTAGATTTGTACCACCCCAAACGATAGTCCCATTATCTGAATTAGTTATGCAAAAGACATGGTGTTGATAGGAATTTTTGTTTTGGGGTTACAGGCATCAAAGTACATTTGCGTCCAATCCAGGCGAGGTGTCTGTAATCACCCCATACCTATAAAACCTGTAATTAACCTGTTTATCTTCTAATTATTTATAAAAAATGTATGACTAAACATTTATTTTCTTTTTCAGCCATTTCTTCATTCATTCATTCATTCACTTAGTCTCCAAATGCCACGAATGTACACCAGGATTACAGGTGCTGTGCCATGGAGGAATTACTCCAAGGCCAGCTTGGCTTGGTGAGACATGTGGCATGGACATACATCCTATTCAAAATCCAATTTGAAGTTTACATTTAATGACAGAAATTCCTCCTCCTCCATCTTTCAGGGTCTGTATACGTGTGTGCATGACTCCAGATTTGAAAAAATTTACTGGAGCACAGCTCTGAATTTACTTTTTTTCCCCTTACACCACTAGATAGGTTAATGATAGTAAACTCTTGAATTGATGACATACCAATTACAAATTGTTTTAGCTAAACATAATAATACAATAATGTACAGTTTATAACTCACCTTAAGTTTATTTATTCATTGCAGCAGCAACAGTGGACGATGTTAGACCTTGCATGTAGGCATTTGTTGTGAATTTACTGCCATGTATGCTTGGCCACTGATCAATGGCTTTCTGTGTGATCATTACAGCAGATCTAGTGCCTGGAGCTGGACCCTCCTTCACAATTCTGCACAGCTTAGTCAAATGAGATGGCTTAATGGATCCTTTGTGTTCAACAATGTAACCAAGAATGGAGAATGTCCCTTCAGCTGGTGCTTCACTCCAGGCAGTTGATCCATCTTTATCAAAATGCTTTAATCTCTCTGTGATTCCTTTCCACAGCTGTTCTATATATTCTGTCAGCCAATTTATCACTGAGTCTTTTGTAAAACTACTTTCGGATCTGGTTCTGGATGGTCTAGCAACTTCAGCAACCTGGTAGTAATCAGAACGTTTCTTGATGTATTTGTGAACTTCATTTAGGATGTAATCCTCAGCTGTTAGTTCCTTTTGCTGCCCTGTGGTATCGTGCTTAAATTCAGAAACTACATCATTTGCATTTCCTCCATTAGCTAATTTGGAAATTGTTTCCATCACTCTTAACATAACAGTTTTCCCTCCTTCTTTCTAAAATATATTTTCTACAAATTCTGCACTAACTGTGGTTTTTTGAGCTACTTGCAACATAATCTTTGTTACATAGGAAATCAATACATAGAACTTGGCACGAATTTCTTTCTCTTGTGGATGATCAAAAAACACAATTTTCCACATCTGTCAAATTGATCAAATTCGTAATTAACCATGCGAGTATCAGATTTGAGTTTTGGTCTCTTAAAACCAATGATATTGTCAAGAACCATATTGGTATAGTCAAGGCCTGATCTCAGATTTGAAGAGTGATTCTGAATAAAGTCTAAAAGCTCACTTAGTTTACAAATTTTCTTCAATGCATCAACGTGGGCTCTGTTCACAAGATGCATTAAGTCCCATCAAAATTTGAAATTTTCTCCAAACAACTTTTTCATTTCGTTTTTAAATGGCTCATTGTCCTTACAAAAAGCCCCATCTCCAACCATTCCAGATACCTTGGATTTAATTGCTTCTTCAGATAGTTTCAAGTGATTAGGAGACTTCAACACATCAAAAATTTCATTGGCCAAATAAACTCCTGATTTGCTGCGTACTAAATTTATCCCAGCAAGTTTTACAGTCTTATCTTCTTCACTCATAACTAATACAACTAGCATGCTTAATCCCAAAATTGTTCCAATGTCAGCTGTTATTGTTACTGAAGTTTGTTCTAAGAACCACTTTACAGTTTGTTCTTTAAGTTGATTATCTAATAGCTCACAAATTGTCTCGCATGCATGTGTGCTATGATTCAAATTTCCAACCTCACAACCTGACCTATGTAATACAGCTAGAAGTACTGGATATAGAGCCCATGCAGTGTTTGTTTTCATTATGTAGTATAAGATGTTGCCACATAAGTCTTCTATGTGTTTAGTAGTGTTCCGAGAAGATGTTTTCATCACTTCATAAACAGCAGCTCTTTGATGATGCTGAAGTTTAATTAAATGTCTCTTCAGGTGGGTTTTCAGATTTCTAAACCATCTCTCTTGATTTTCTCCTTGTTTGCATACATAGGTTAAATCTTTAACATTGAAGTAACCTTTTATGTTAGAATGTTTGTCTGAAGCACATGCTTTGGGGTCTGTGCAAGCTATGCAATATAATGTAAACATTTTATCATCAGAAGCATCATCAATATCTTCTTGATTATCATCATCTTCATCCTCAACAGCTATATCTACATCAGGCATATTAGTGTCACTATTTGCAATGTTTTCCATTATATCACTTGGTACTGAAAATGAATCATCAGCATGCCCTAGATCCTTCTTTTCCACCAATTTGAATGTAGATTTGATCAAATCATTGTTCAGGATTTCTTGTATTGATTTACACTTGCTTAAATGGGCTATGGAAATGTCAAATTTGTTGCTTTTTGCTTTATTAGATTTGGATGCAACACTTGAACTTGAAGGCATATTTTGACTTCTCTTTATTAACCACAACAGCTTGGTGAGTTTCTTTTGTTAGGCGCAAAATTGCATTCAATGTCTTCTGGATTTGGGAATTTTCAAATTCCTCTAAAGCAGTTTTGTTAGTCTGATGCGCAGATTCCTCACTTACCTTTTGTTTCTTAGGTGGAGGAGAAGCACTTTCTTCAGTCTGTGAAACATCTAGTGAAAAAGTTTCATTTTCTAGATTAGCAGTTGATGAAGTTGGTTCATTTTTCTGAGGTCTAGCACTAGCACATTTTGTGAACAAACTAAATGACTGCTTTGCCGTATCTCTTTCTGCACTTCATCCTGGTATTTCTTTACTGCAATATCTAAGCTGTGGGCCCAAACTCTGGGACCTCTTGTATTAACAAATATTTTTTTTGGAATTAAAATGTTCCTCCCAGTTTTGCTTCTTTGAATATTTGTTCTTGCATTGACCACAAAAGTAACCCCTTTTAACCAGGGTTTCGGAGCCGGAGCCGGAGTCGGTGGAGCCAGTGAATTTTGCTTACCTGGAGCCGGAGCCAGAAACCTTGAAAATACGGCTCCATGGTCTGGCTCCAGGCGATATATTGCTACCTAAATTGTTATTTGTTAAATATAGGTTTAGTTGCAAATTATAATTCTTGTAATATATTACGAAAAATGGTACCATAGGATTCTTGGATTTTATGGAGGTGTGGGAGTTGCAGGAATAATCTGCAAATTTCCATTTTTTAACCATTAAATATTTGGGAAGATTTGTCTTAACAACACTTAATTATATAGGTAAAAATTCTTAAGTTTGAACTTTGAACTAATTAGGAGGCAAGTTTCTCTAATTTATATAAGCTACCATTGTTAATAAATATTTAATATCATTTAGTTTTCATCATTTTCCTTTAGTTATTTAAATAACTTCATTCTATCATTATATTTGCCTAATTTAAAATCATAAGAAATTTAAATTTTGAGTATTAAAGTGATTTAATAATAAAATATTTTTGTGCAATATTTTAAATTGGACAATTAGTTATATAAATCTAGATATTTATTTTATAATTAACAGAATTTACTATAAAAGAGCCGGAGCCAGACTGTAAAAAATTTCTGCTCCGGAGCCGGAGTCGGAGCCAGAAGTTTTTTTGCCAGCTCCGAAACCCTGCTTTTAACACCCTCACTTTTCTCTCCAACTTCATCAATATTAGGATCCATTATTGATTATTGACTACCTGAAAAAATACAAAATAAGTAAAAGTTAGTAAATATAGTATGGTAAAAGTGAGTAAAAGTAAGTAAATATAGTACAATGAAAGTAAGTAAAAGTAAGTGCTTTAAACTTAGTAAAAGTAAGGAAGAGTAAGTAAAAGTAGGTAAATTAAAGTAAGTAAAAGTAAGTTTAAACTTAACTAAACTTTTCAATTCTAGTCATGGTGGATTACTTAAAACTGCATAAGTAATTATCTGGCCAATTTATCAAACCTGGCCGAGATCAATGGAACATAGTCCAATCCTGATAATTTTATATTAAAAAAATATACGTTTTAATAAAATTTTAATTATCAAAACATTGAAGCTTAACAAAAAATACAAATAATTGTTAAATATGGAATTACCAACTAAACTTAAAATAACTAAATTTGTAATTTAAAAAAATTGGTTTGTACAAGAACGTATACGCAAAAAAATTGCATAACGTCTAGCGGATGAACAAAACCCAAACCCAAATTTACTTTTTCTCATGGTCAAATTTACTGGAGCAATGCTCCCAAGATCCCAGGAATCTGGAGTCATGTGTGTGTGAGGGATGGGCTGCTCCTTCATGGTTCTGGCTGCCATAGAAGCTCTTCAATGAGGTAACTTGCCTACCAAATACATGCACTTGTATTATTCGCTTCCAATTTTGCCCTTAACTTCAATCATTGTGTTTTTTTACAGGAATTCCTCTTTTCAGGTTGATGTTCTCGGGGACTCCTGCGAGCGACAGTTTCGTGGCCTTTTTTTGTGAAAAAAGCTTTATTCAATAAATTTTTTAAACTTTTTTAGGAGGAGACTTTCATCGGCTGCAATCACCCTGCAATGTAATGAGTTTTCAGACACATGAACAATGCAGTATTGCTGTAGAGAAAAGCGTCCGTAATCACCCAAAGTCTGTGGTGATTCCAGACACTAACTTTTTTGGCAATAACTGTGTAAAGGGAAGGCTAAATGAAGATTCTGTCTATGGTACATGATAGTACAGACCAAGATACAACTTTATAGAAATTAAGTTACAAATTCCACTGGAATGTTTGCGTGTGACACAGGGAAGAAAGTTTGAAATGTCTGGAATCACCCCGGTTTATGGTACTTGTAGGCCTTGGTCCTCATAATCATATGACTTTTAGAAAGATTATATTTTTGTCATTATCCTTCCCGTACGTTTCACACACCTTCAAAAGTGTCCTGAGCCCTTTTACAGATGGAGAAATGAGAACTAGATCATCTGCATACATCAGATGATAATTATCAATCATTGTACCAATATAACAGCCTATTTTACAGGTGTTCAGCACAACAGATAGATTATCCATACATTGAATAAGTAGGGAGATAGTATCCTTCCCTGCCTGACACCATTGGTCACAGAGAATGGCTCTGAATTAACCCCACCCAATCTTACAATCATTGTCTGGTGATTATACCAGAATATTAATATATGGACCAAGTAACCAGGTACATTATGATTTACAAGTTTCATGAATAATTTGTCTTAATTAACATGATCAAATGCCTTAGAGGCATCCAGGAAACACACAAATACATTAACATCTAGAGCAGTGGTACTCACTGCACGGCTTGCGAGCCACCCAATGAATACCACTGATCTAGAGTTTGGTATTTACATACCATTTCCTTCAAGGCATCTACAAACTAGAGAGCATTATTTTAGAAGAGATTAAAAATAAGATTCATATTCTAGAATGATTCAAAGAAATGCAGTATGCAAAAATACTCTCCAATGGATTAAACCATTTTGTGATCCAAGTGTATATTTTTTCTATAATTTTTGTTCATTCCTTAAGAAGGTAAAGTAAGAAATGAAAGTGCTGAGAATTATTTTTCATTTTCCTTGCAGGTTGTATGACAGTTAATGAAGTTAATATGAAAATTGTTAATTATTTCCTGTATACTTGTGTATTAATGGTTTTAATTCATTTGTCATTCAGACCCTCATTTATATAAATATAAATCATGAATCTGGTGACTAACGTAAGTTTAAAAATGAATAATGATTCGAGAGAAGGTGATTTCAGTACTGAAAATTTGAGCATTAAAACTGAAGAAGTTGAAATTAAAGAAGAGAAGATTGAACCTTATGAAGGAAATCTTTCTGAAGAAGTAACATTTAACAATGGAAACTTCACTTCTGAATGGCAGGTAATAAGAAGTTTTGAACAACCTTCACAATTACGTAAGTGAAGTCCATCATGTACTTCATATATATACAGGGTGTTTCAGGTTGACCCTAGAAATACCAAAATACTGTACCAAAATATCAAATATACAAACAACAAATTCCACCAATTTCCATATTTCTAGGATTGACCTGAAACACCCTGTAATTTAATAATTCAGGGGTGGGCAATTATTTCAATCAGGGGACCAGTTAAGAAGTTTGAGCTATAATCATGAGCCAGTTAGCTTTCACAATAATACAGTTTTAAATAATTACACCTTAAATTAGCACTTGCCTGGTACATATGAGGCGCTTGGGTGAATAGAGGCAAATTAATTCACCTCTTTACTTGAATGCCTCATATATTAAAATATTTATAGTTAATGGATAACAGTAGATGTGAGAAAATGACAATAAAATATGTAGAAATATATTTTAGTATTTTAATTTAACTTATTTATTGAGTTTTAAACAATTTGTTGCTAATTAAAATTATAAGGCACTAACCTGTGAAGGTCAGTTGCATAGCAATAGCATAAGATTTAAGTTATTATCCTAGTGGGACAAGTGAAAGTACTTGTAAGCCTTGAGTAAGTAATGTGTCAATATTTGGCTTCACTTCTATTTTGCAATGCAGAACACTGAACCAAGATGTTCATCAGTCATTGCTGATCAATATTTTAATTTGCTGAATCAGAAAATGTCACAATTAGGAAACCTTGGTGTGTGTGCTCAAAATTTCCATATGAATTTGACCTATTTTCTCTAAAATTTCTCTCAAGAAGTTTGTAGGTTTTGGATTAAATAATAAATGCACATTGATATTTTGTTGCACAATAACTTGTGGGCTGTTTTTTAAGAATTTCTAGTCAACAGGGTGGGCTGGATTAAAGCCTGTGAAGAGCCATATCTGGTCTGCAGGCTGTATTTTGCTCACCCCTGGTCTAATTGGTAGGTATGTGATCCAAGAAGGACATCTGAAGATAAAATTTATTCTTAAAAGCTATCATAAATTTCCTCATTATTTCTTTCTTGTAAGTACATTATTTTTATTCTCTCAGCTTCCAGTGCATTTCAGATGGCTTATAAGACATTTTTACTAGGGGTGGACCAGATAAGGTATCCAGCTGGATATTGGCAATTATTATCTGGTATCTGGCTGGATAGTTGGATATAACTAAATGAACTGAATCACATTTTACATGAAACTGCTCCAGTTATTCTAAGTTGACATACAAAACAGGTGAGAACATCCTAGTCCTTGAATCTATATTTGAACAAACTTTTGACCATTATCCTTTTAAAGGTTTTTCTAAACTCAATAAACTGCTAAATTTACACACACACACACACACACACACACACACACACACACACACACACACACACACACATATATGTTCACTATAATATAACTATATCTTATCAGATGCAACTGCCAAATAATATTGCTACCCAACCAGGACCAGCAGCTACCATATTAGACATGTAGTGTACAAGTCAAAACTGCAACAGGGGACACTTTTGAAGCAGACAAGATCTGTCTATTGTGACTCTTTTTTATTGTTAATATATTATTGTTTCTATGTTTCTATAGACTGTCTTAATTGTCAAAAGTTTTTGTGAAAATATCTTAAATTATGTTTACCATCAAAGTTTCTGTTGAAATTCAGAATTTTCTCTAGATGTAGCAATGCTGGGCAGGAAAAATGGTGGTGGTGTCCTTAACTCATATCACTATTCCCATAGTATTATGGGTAGCTGTGAAATACAGTAGTATAGAAAGAGTATTGGAACAAAACAAATAACCCTGTTCCACTCATGAAAACAGACTAACTTGTGATACTGGTACTTTCATGGAAGCATAAAGAAATGCTGCCTTAAGTATTGAAGATTCACTGTTGGGGGATTTAAGAGTCTTTTAATTACCTGGTATCCAGCTGAATATCTGGCCAATCCAGTGTCTGGTTAGATCAGTGGTTCCCAAACTTTTTTTACTCACGGCGCACTTTAGAACAATTAAACATATTGTGGCGCACTTTGTACATAAATTCGAAAATTTATTCAAGAGGTATTTATACATACCGTATACTTTATTACGAATTTCAGTTTGTATTTTTCACATTTTGAAATATAATCTTGCTCTTTCGTGGCGCACCTAATTACATCTCGTGGTGCATGGTTTGGGAACCACTGGGTTAGATAGTAAAATCTACTGTCTGGCGCATCCCTAATTTTTACCTGTCTCTATAACTAAGTTTTAAGTTTAGATCTTGAAAGTAATTAGCCTACAGCTTTCATTAATAGAGCAAATGAGAAAGTAAGACATTTGATCATAGAATGAACTTATGAAAATGATGACCTCTTACTTGTTCTTCATTTAATCTAAGGGTCTGGTTAATTTCAGAGTTTGCTGATCAAAAAAGAATTGATGGATATTTCTGTGAAAGATGATCCATTAGATTTGAATGATTATGAAAAGGAAATTGGTGATTGTGACCTGAAGAATGTTGAAAGCCCTTCAGTGAAAAAGGTAAGGAAAATTAATTAATTAAAATATAAATGTATGCTTTCACAAAAGAAACCCTAGGATCATAATAAAAAAATAATATCCCTACCCCAAAATTAAGAAAACAAGCTAAGAAAAATCGAATACAAAAATATTTATTTCTTAAAAAAAAAAAAAAAATTCTGAATTTTCGTGAAAAATGTCCCATTTTATATACATGATGGTCCAAAAGTCCCTATCTATTTTGCTGAAATAATAGTATTTTAGGATGAAAATGTACTAACATAATTAGATGTATATTTATTTATCAAACTTTAGGTCTAAGAATTGACATGAGCACCATCAGTGTGTCTGCAAATCTCAAATCTGCCCACTGCATTGCGGAACACATTCTCAAGCATCTCTAGTTATTTTAGCGACTGCTGTGACAATGTGGGTTTGCAGATCCTACAGGTTTATAACTTGTTTCATAAACTTCACACTTTATAAAGCCCCATACAAAGTAGTCTAATGGTACTAAATCTGGAGATTGTGCTGCCCAGGGCCTGTTTCCATCATGTCCAATCCAGTGATTTGGTAAGAGCTCATCAAGGTCTGTCTGAATGATGTTTGCATAGTGATATGGAGCTCCATCTTGTTGAAAGACAACAATGCCGAGAATGCCATCTGAATGAAGCTAGGGTTCAAGAAACTGCTGAAGCATGTCACGATAAATTGGCCCTGTTACTGTAGCTTCTGCAAAGAAAAAAGGTCTGTAAATCTTCAATCTTGTCATACCCAACCAACATTAACTTCAGGAGAATCTCTCTCTCATTTGTAGAACTTGGTTGGTTTTTCACTAGCCCAGATACAGCAATTATGTCAATTAACCTTTCTGCATGTGTGGAATGTTGCCTCATCATTGAAGAGAATGTGGCTTAATAAGTTTTCAGTATGAATTTTTTCAAACAATTCTGTGCACATGGTGGCTCGTCTTGGATAATTCTCTGTGTAACTTGTGTAGCACTTGAATATGGTAACTTTTCTTTTTTAATGTTGATTTTAAAATAGAACAATCATTTTTGGTATGCTCAGTGTACATGATGCTGTGTGAGTTGACATTCTAGGATTTGTTTCAAAGGCATCTCTCACCAGTTTGACATTTTCTTGAGAGGTACCTGGACATTCAGATCTTGCCTAGTGATGTGAGTCGTTTTTATTGTGTCGTTTTTTTGTTTTTTTTGTCGTTTTTTTTGTTTAAAACGAAGGTAGTCTGTTTTTTTTTGTTTTTTTTGTTTTTTATTGTTTTAAACTTATTCCATATTTTTTTTCCTTTAATCTAATAAGTATATTAGTATTACCTATAATTTACTATACTATCATGCTTATACGGTTATACCTAGTATATATACTATATAGTCATCTTTTAGAAAAATTGAATCACGCAAAAAGTATATAATAGAAAGGAAAAACAAACCCTCATTTTTATATGTATATATATTTTTTAACTAGAACATAAAACATTCTTCCTCGTTTCAAACAATATACATAATTGTGATTGGCAAGAGTACCAGTATATATATTCCAGATAGAAAAGGAAAATATTCACCTTTTTTTGAACCTTTTTGTTAACCTACATTTCCATGGAAGAATCATCACTAGATTGGGTAGAGCATATATGCTAGTTTCAATATCACAGGTACTGGTATAATATCCATAATACTGGTATAAAACAATAGATATAATTGTGATTGGCAAGAATACCAGTGTATATATTATATATATATATATATATATATATATATATATATATATATATATATATATATATATATATATATATATATATACGTATATTCCAAATAGAAAAATAAAAAAAATATAAATATTCATCTCTTTCTTTAACCTTTGTGTTAACCTAATGCTGTTTAACTTTCATTATCTGATTCTATTTCCATTGAAGAATCATTATCACTAGATTGATTAAAGCAAATAGTTTCAATATCACAGGTACTGGTATTTATTGCAGATTTGGATGTTGACGAAGCCAATGTAGCACCATGTTTTACTTCACTTTCTTGGAATTTTGCATTTTGGGATATAAATACTAGCTTTGCTGCTCTGTCTGTGCTTAATTGGTTTCTTTTGGCTGTATGGATATTACTCTATGTGCTAAATGATCTCGGAGGTAATGAAAGGGCGAAATAGAGGTGTATAAGTTTGTGTAGGTATATATGTGAGTATGCATGCGTATGTATCTGGAATTCTGGATGTATGCATGTGTATGGGGTATACAATAGATATAAATGTGTATATAAGTATTTATGTATATATTGGTATATATGTATAAGGGTGTATGTGTATGTATATATATATATATGGATGGTCTCGTGGGGGGGGGGGAATATGTCATCGCGGGTCTAAAGGATAGTTAAGTGGGAGATTCAAAATCCGAGGCATGGATGGGAGAGTCCTGGGAAGGTTGGACAATGGGCAGTCAGCTCCCAGCCAGTGTTCTCGCAAGTTTAATGGATCTCAAGATACAAGACTTTTAGTGCAAGAAAGAGGCCAGTTTTTTCTGTAAATAGGCTGAAAAGGACATTCTATACTGGTACCATATGGCCTATTTTATTATTTTTATTTATTTTTATAATATATATCATTGCAAAAGTATACCTTATAATTAAATTGGCAATATCTATATTAATTATTAAAAAAAACAAAAAAAACAAAAAAAAACAGAAAAAAAACAAAAAAAAACGACAAAAACAACAAAAAAAACAACAAAAGACAAAAAAAACAGTTTTTTTACATCACTAATCTTGCCTCATTATTAATAGATCCTGTTTAAATTTATTGACCAGCTTGCAAATTCCTTTGTCTGTAGGTCCTGGTTTGTGAAGTCTTTTTTCAATTTTTTTTCATATTTCTTTGCACTTCTTCCCTTGGATATATAGTGTTACTACCATCACACATTCTTGTACATCCATCATCATCTATTGCCTGTAGAAAATAAAATAGAAATATCAGCAAATATTTCAGCAAAATAAATAAGGACTTTTGGACCACCCTGTATTTGAAGAAAATATTAAAATATTATGAAGGAAATGAATCTGCCTTGTGGAAGTGCTTAGAATGTATGGGGTCAGTGTAAAGTTGTTGCATACAGTGAGTAGTAATGCTTTTGTAAGTGTTAAGGGTGAGTTAAGTGACTGGTTCAGTACTAATGTTGGAGAATGACGGGGATGTTTAATATGTGCATGAATAGGGTAATGCATGAGAAGAAAACAAGAATGTTATATACTGTATATAATAAATTGTGAAAAAGGTATTAGAAAAAGAATGCATAAAAGATGGAAGGGTGGAATTAGTAAGTTTGTGAATAAATGTGGAATTGATATAAAGTGGCACAAGAGTCATGAGAAACAGAGGAATGGAAGATGTTTATGAGGTGTGTAAACTGAAATGTATACCACAAGAGGTATATCCCTAACTTTGTAGTGAAAAATAATGCATGATTCCTGAAATTGGGCTAGCATCTCATTCTCATCGATGATCCCTTTATATCTTTGTGTGTGTGTAATAGATTTGTGATTTTATCATCCTGAGCTCAGTCATGGTACCCACTGAATAAGAATGGGAGATGTGTTCTAAGCTAATGTAACATCATAACCTTTAACAGTTTTGCATGTTGGCCTGATCTCCTTTCAAAGCTGGTTGAATAGTCTTGGCCCCATGACAACCAAGCTAGTTTCCTTTAGAGTTGAGGGTTTTCCTTTGTCTGGCCTTTAGTTTGGGAACACTACACATTCTACCTTTCCTATTTTCCACTGCTGCAGGCCAGCGTAAAGTCTCCGGCATAGGCTCTGGGTCTGGTGGGATATCCCTTGAACACTGGATTCTAAGAGTCTGGCCGCTTGTGAGTGACTAGTAAGACTTAGTAAAGGGCTGCATCTCACTGTCGCTCCTGGTGGGAAATCCATGATGCCTGCGTCGCAAGTGTTTGTAAGTTGGTAGCTACGACACATTTGGGACTGTCCAGCCCTGGGGAGACCTTTGGTCAGTGCGGCAGCAGCGAGAGGTGTAGTCTTCTGGAAGGGATGAACGTCACTTGCAAATAGGTGGATGTGTCTACGCGCGGGAAGAATTCACCCCCTCTCCTTTTTTATATACTGGTCAGAACGTTTTTGATAGTTTTCATTGCTAGAATGCTTTATCTTATTCAGAGTATTCAGAATTAAAAAACAAACAAAAAACAAACAAAAGTTACAATGACTGGACTGCAGAAACTGAAGGCTGAATGTGCGAGGTGTGAAGTAAACCAGTGGGTGATGAACTTCAAAGAAGCCTGCTTTGCGAAGATCAATCATTCCAGCATGTGCCGCTTTTGCGAACTTGTGCGGTTTTACGAGAAGCTAGAGGAGAGGGTCCAGCGGCTCGAGTTGTCCAGACCAGCTGTTGGAGGTGCGGCAGTCACTGATTGCTGCTGTGCGGCCTTCTAACCCGGGGCTCATTCAGGATAGGATAGCTGCCGTGGAAAGGCGGTCCAGCGATGGAATGGACAGATCTCGGGACTGTGGAGAAATGGTAGAGGTGCAACCAGGGGCCAGGGTCCTAAATCGGTGTCAGGAATCGCCAGTGACCCACGTGGAATGCTCGGAACCACGGCGTAAGGTGGAGGGTGCAAAGACGGGGCTGATAGAGGAGGGTGGGAAGGGGTCGATAGAGAAGGGTGGGAAGGGGCTGATGAAGAAAAAGGGTGGGAAGGGGCCTACTGATGGCCCAAAGAAACCGAAGGATGTAGCTACCAGTCGGGGTGGGTCGGGTGGTGTAACTGCATGTATGGGTGGCGACGGGTTTCGAAAGGTCTCGGGCAAGAAGGCTGCGAAGCCGAAGCCTGAGACCCCAGTTGCCCCTGTCAGGACCTCTAACTGCTTTAGTCTCCTGTGCTCGAAGGAGGAAGACACCGTTTTGATTGGGGACTTGCAGATCAGGGGCCAGGAGAAGTACTTTGCTTCTGCAAACTGGGATGGGAGGAAGGTAAGGTGCTTACCTGGGCAGGGAACGGCCCACTTAAGGAAGGAGGTAGAGAAGGTGTGCGTGGCTAGTCGGAGGACTGCGATCATTGTCCACGCTGGTGGCAATGACCTGTTCCTCAAAGGTGGTAGGGTAGGTCTTTCAGAGGGGATCATCACCGAGATCATGTCTCTTGTGGATGATCTAAAACTGAAGACAGATAGGGGAATGTTAATGGGTATTTTACTGCAAATGAATGCCAGTGACCACGCACTCAGTAAGGTCATTGGCATCAACAAGAGGGTGCAAGACTTGTGTGTCCCGCTGGGCGTGAGGTTTATTGACCCCTTTGACGCATTTTCAGGTAGGTGGGACCTTAACCAGAGGGATGGTGTCCACCTCAATAACAAGGATAAAGGTGTGTTAGGCGCGCTGCTCGACCGGCACCTATACGGAATGGTGAGGTCGAGTCCGGGGAGAGATGATGATGAGCCAGTGGTGGACGTACCTTCAACTGAAGGGTGCATCCAGGTACAGGTGGGTGACCCTCCTTCTATGTTGGAGGGGGCTCAGGCTCCTGCTGAAGTTGCCCCCTCATTAGTGAGGGGCTCTTCAACTCCCGACAGCCCTGGCTGTTCGGGAAATGGGTCGTGCTAGGGGGTGGTCAGAATAGGGAAGGCTCCCTCCGTGCAATGCTCTTTAATGCTAGGTCGATTAGGAACAAGTTTTGCGAGCTATGGGTGCTCTTAGCATCAGAATACCAGGATATCATTGCTATCACCGAGTCCTGGGTTCATGCTGATCATAGGGACTATGTTGGGGAGTTCAAAATTCCCGGGTATAGAATGTTTTGCAAAGACCGCACCTGTGGGGAGGGGGGTGGGGTACTAATATACATCAGGGACACGTTGAGTCCGGTTGACTGCCAATTCCGGTCAGAATGGGAGCTGCTTGGCATCGATCTGAACGTGGGAGGGACGAACTATAGGTTAATCTTGGTGTACAGACCTCCGCATCTCCTCCTCGAGGAGGATACAGCCCTGTACACTGAACTCAGTAGCCTGCTAGGGGATAGGGTGTGTGTAGTTTTAGGAGACTTCAACTGTCACGGCATAAAGTGGGAAGACAAGACTGCCGATGCTGAAGGGAGGAGGCTAGTTGACTTTGCTGATGAGAACTTTCTCACTCAGTGGGTCAATGAGCCTACCTGAGGCGAAAGCGTTCTAGACTTAGTATTCATGACCGAAGACAACCTCGTCACTGGCCTCACCATTGACTGATGAATCGTTGGGCGGGAGTGATCACAGTCTGATTAGGTTCCGCGTGTGTGTCCCTCGGGTGAAGCGTAGTAACTCGAGAGGCAGTAAGCTCGATCTCCGGCGGGCGGACTTTGTTAGTCTCAGGGATAGCATAGGTGAGATGGGGTTCGAGGTTGGCGGCGATGTTGAGGGAGTGTGGAGTGCATTCTGGGACGAGTTTATGGTGCTGCAGTCTACTGCCATACCCTCAAAACTGGTCACCCCTGCTTCAATGCAGCCTAAGTGGTTCAATCGTGACATCGCTTTGGCTATCTGAAATAGGAAAGTAGTGTATAGGAGGGCGAAGGCCAATCATTCCCATGAGAACATTGAAGCGTATGTCCGCCTGTGTAGGGAAGTGAAGGCGAAGGTTAGGCTAGCGAAACGTAATGAAGAACTACGGGTGGCAAGTCTCTGCAAGGGGAACCCTAAGGAGTTCTTCAGTTATGTTAATAGTAGAAAGCCCATCAGAAGCATGATAGGTCCGTTACAGGACCGAAGCGGCGTTCTGCGGACCTCCGATGTGGACATCGCCAATGTGCTTAATGAGTACTTTGCGGGAGTGTTCACCAGGGAGGACACCTGCATCATCCCCGAGCCAGCACGAAGGTGCTGGCCTGGATAGTGTTCGATGTACCGCGACAGTCATTACCGATAGAATAGACAAACTGAGCGTGTTTAAGGCTCCTGGGCCAGACCAGTTTCTCCCCAGAGTGTTGCGGGAGGTGCGTGACCAGGTGGCTCCCCACCTGGCTACAGTCTTCAACAAATCGTTGGAGACGGGCCAGGTGCCTGGTGACTGGAGGGAAGCCAACGTGACCCCTATCTTTAAGAAAGGGGATCACGAAAGTCCAGGGAACTATCGTCCCATTAGTCTCACTTCAGTTGTAGGTAAATTATTAGAGGGGATAATAGCGGATAGGATCGTTGACCATTTGGATTCCTACAAGCTGCTTGGGGACTCCCAACATGGGTTTAGACGGCATAGGTCGTGTCTCACCAACTTGCTCGAGTTTTTCCACGTCATGTTGAGTGAGTATGATAAGAGTAGGGCGATTGATATACTTTATCTCGACTTTCAGAAAGCCTTTGATAAGGTACCTCACCGCCGGCTAATGCGAAAGTGCGCGCGCTGGGTATCGGTGGGGAAGTAGGTAGGTGGATTGAAAACTGGCTGAAGAATAGGCGGCAGAGGGTTGTAATTAAAGGGGCTAGTTCGGGTTGGGCCTCGGTCACTAGTGGGGTTCCTCAGGGTTCCGTTTTGGGGCCACTGTTGTTTATCATTTACATAAATGATATCGACGGTGGCATCGTCAGTCGGATCGCCAAATTCGCTGATGACACCAAGCTTGGGGCCAATGTTGGGACGCCCGAAGCGATCGAGGAACTGCGTGCGGACCTAGGTAGGATAGGAGAGTGGTCCGAAAAATGGCAAATGCCGTTTAACTTGGGTAAATGCAAAGTGATGCACATTGGCTACGCCAATCCCAAGTCGGACTACTCGATGTTGGGGAGTAATATCGAGGTGACTGATTTGGAAAAGGACTTGGGTGTGCTAATTAGCAGCGACCTTAAGTTTACGAAACAGTGTGTAGAGGTGGAAAAGAAAGCCCAGAAGCTGTTGGGTTATATCAGGAGGCAATTTCAGTTTCGGAACAAGGAGATTGTGCTCTCTCTGTACAATTCCCTGGTTCGGCCGCACCTGGAGTATGCTGTGCAGTTCTGGTCGCCCACCCTCAGGAAAGATATTGAGAGGCTGGAGCGAGTGCAGGCGAGGGCCACAAAGTTAATCCCTTCCGTTAGGCATATGGGCTACAATCGACGGTTACGCGCCCTGAACTTGTTTTCGCTGGAAACTCGGAGGCTGCGCGGTCAACTGATCGAGGTTTTCAAGCTCTTACGTGGGTTCAACGATGTCGATTTTAGAAGCATGTTTAGTTTAAATGATAACCCAACTCGCAACAATGGTTGGAAGTTGGATTTGAAGCGGTTTAGGACTAGTGTGTGTGGGAATTACTTTACGTATAAGATCTGTGACACGTGGAATAGGTTACCTTCAGAAGTTGTGAACAGTTCCTCTGTTGATCATTTCAAGAAAAGGTTAGACCAAATCTTGCACACTATTTGAGTGTGTAGTAAATTTTCCCTGGCACTGGTTGCCATTGGTACCTCCTCGGTATGGGCTGCAAGGCCTTTTGAGGTACTTCTTTTCCTTGTAACTCCTCTCTCTCTCTCTCTCTCTCTCTCTCTCGAATCTCTCTCTCTCTCGAATCTCTCTCTCTCTCTCGAATCTCTCTCTCTCTCTCGAATCTCTCTCTCTCTCTCGAATCTCTCTCTCTCTCTCGAATCTCTCTCTCTCTCTCGAATCTCTCTCTCTCTCTCGAATCTCTCTCTCTCTCTCGAATCTCTC
Source organism: Bathynomus jamesi (assembly GCA_023014485.1). Taxonomy (NCBI): domain Eukaryota; kingdom Metazoa; phylum Arthropoda; class Malacostraca; order Isopoda; family Cirolanidae; genus Bathynomus; species Bathynomus jamesi. Next base: position 299,684 of record JAJOZX010001159.1, read on the forward strand.
TCTCTCTCTCGAATCTCTCTCTCTCTCTCGAATCTATCTCTCTCTCGAATCTATCTCTCTCTCTCTCGAATCTCTCTCTCTCTCGAATCTCTCTCCTCTCGAATCTCTCTCTCTCTCTCGAATCTCTCTCTCTCTCGAATCTCTCTCTCTCTCGAATCTCTCTCTCTCTCGAATCTCTCTCTCTCTCTCGAATCTCTCTCTCTCTCTCGAATCTCTCTCTCTCTCTCGAATCTCTCTCTCTCTCGAATCTCTCTCTCTCTCGAATCTCTCTCTCTCTCGAATCTCTCTCTCTCTCTCGAATCTCTCTCTCTCTCTCGAATCTCTCTCTCTCTCTCGAATCTCTCTCTCTCTCGAATCTCTCTCTCTCTCGAATCTCTCTCTCTCTCGAATCTCTCTCTCTCGAATCTCTCTCTCTCGAATCTCTCTCTCTCTCTCGAATCTCTCTCTCTCTCTCGAATCTCTCTCTCTCGAATCTCTCTCTCTCTCTCTCGAATCTCTCTCTCTCTCTCGAATCTCTCTCTCTCTCTCGAATCTCTCTCGAATCTCTCTCTCTCTCTCGAATCTCTCTCTCTCTCGAATCTCTCTCTCTCTCGAATCTCTCGAATATAAATTTAATTTACAAGGTTTTTTCCCCCAGGCTGTGAAATTTCTTTGAGTTGCTTCTAGTTTATTAATTTATTCCTTTTTATTGTGGGGACATCAAGACTGAGCATTATTAAAGTTTTGGTATGATCAGTGTTTTCAGCAGGGAATCATTATTCTCTTGTTACTACTTTGGAAGGTTCTTAGTACTACCCATCCCATAACTCCTTTTAGCTTTGTTCATTGCTGTCTGATTTTGTGTCATAAATTCTGCATCAATAGCCATTATATCCCCAAAATCTACTGCTTTCTCACTTCTCCAAAGTTTAGCAGACACTACCACCCTCTCATTGAATGGATTAAGTATCCACTTCTTAACAAGCCTTCCATTATCATGTGGAAAATAGTTTAGGTCAGAAATTTTTTCATTGAAATTGGGTCACCAGAATAAAAAAGATTGAGAAACACAACTTTGTGGTCTATGCCAACATTAGTTAATATAAAAGATTTTATAAGTTTTACATGCATGCTACATATGTTTTTGTTTTTATAACACTTAGCAATTATTTTATTTGCTATATACTTTACTATATTTTTGGTTTGAAATATAAGAGAAGCTGAAAAATGTTATTAGGCCTATGCTGTAACATCAGAAAGTTTAATTAAAAGAAAGTCTATGTATCTATTTATAAGATTTTTTTTTTTCTATCTAAAAAGTAATACACAAACCTTGCTAATTCAAACTCCTCTAATTCGACAATTGCGTAATTCAAACAATTTTGGTGAGGGTGAATTATGGAAAATATTTGAACAGTTTTTGGGTCAAATGTTGAATTACAGCATTTTTGTTCAAATTAATTTTCCTCATGTGCAATCAGTCAGCATGTAGGAACACACAGTTTCCCTTTATGTAGGCCTTCTAAGGTACCAATTCCTACATTTTTAGCATGTTTCATATATTTACCTGCTACCAATACATATTTAGCGTATATTTTGTTAATTTTAACTGCTTCAGTTCTAGTGATTTTTCATTACAGTCTAGCCTATACTAAACATACCTAATTTTTAGAGAAGATTGCAAATGTAATGAATAATAAATAACCTGGAGACCTGCATGATGTTGAGACATCCCATGACATAATGGGGAAGATGGCACATGTAGGCTGATATGCAAAATTAAATTTGGTTTCATACATAAATGCCATTCATATGTGCATAACTCCACATGTACCAGTTGTATGTTATGTGAAAAAGTAATGTTTCATATATATTTACTAGCATATATATATTTACTCTATTTAATAATTTGTAGTATCATTTTTGGTCCCTACTGATTTTGTACAGAAGTTGTATGAAAACAGTTTGAATTATCTTCCAGACATCGAGCAAAAAATGCACTAATCCGAACAACTGTTTGAATTCCAGGACAAATTCTGAACACGATGCGTAATTTGAACACGATGCGTAATTTGAACGCGATGCGTAATTTGAACGCGATGCGTAATTTGAACGCGATGCGTAATTTGAACGCGATGCGTAATTTGAACGCGATGCGTAATTTGAACGCGATGCGTAATTTGAACGCGATGCGTAATTTGAACATGATGCGTAATTTGATGAGGGTAGAGCCCTGAAGATGTTGAATTAGTGAAGTTTGAGTGTACACTGATCCCCATGACCTACATGAGGGTTTCATTCCTGAAAAAACTTGTGCAGTGCAAAATTGTGCAGGTTGGAACTTCTTCCCATAAATGGGTTTTGGGGGATAAAAGTTTAAAAAATCATATATAAAGTCACTTTTACCTGAATCAAAGCTTTTAAGTTATTGTACAATAACTGTATAATAATAATATTACATGTAAAATAATATATAACAAGAAGTATAAATAATAAAAACTTGTTGAAAAACAAATTTAATACAAAAACTTTCACTCCAGAGGAATGTGAGAAAGATGACTAAATATGATGTGCTCCATGTGACAGTGATGAGCCTGCCATGGTCCCAAAAACCTGTTTTTTGTGGTACCAGAAAGGTCTATCCATTGTCTAATTGTCTATCATAACCCCCATATGGTGGGCTCATCTTTATTTATTGCCCAGTAATTTTCCATTGTTTTAGAGGGGGTGGTGACCATATGTGTGAGCTTTAAAACTTTAACACACGTTTTCTCAAAACTTAAATTTGGCATGCTCATCACTGTTGCATGGAGCATGTCATATAAACTAGCCAGTTGTACAAGGGACATGCTACCAGGCATGTTGCTGCCAGCTGCAAATACTAAAGTATTATACATATTGCACTTAACGCAGTAAGTTTATTTCATTAAATCAGTACTTGACGTTTGCATAGCAGCATTATGTTAATTACAATAATACTTTATTACATATGTAATATATTTTATATTAATATTAGAAGTTATAATTAATACTGTACATAATTTACTTGGGGACTTATATATGTATGTCACTTGTGGGCACATATAGTATTGTAAGTACATGTGCAATAAGAGCCTTTGTTCTGGGCTTACAATTGCTCGTAAAAAAGTGTTAATAAGTAATTTTTTTAGTATTTACCACAATTTTAAAAATTTGTGTTGATCTATCTTTGAATCTTAGCTTGTGCAGATCGAAAAAAGGGTAGTGAAATGTCCTCATCCTATTCTGAATTCATACATATCAGACCTAGTGCAGGTTTGGGGATCACTATATATTGAAACTATATATTTATTTTCTATGTAAATAGATTTTCTATTGGATTTTTATATTTTTTATTTTGCAATACTAAACAGGCTATCCTATCCTCCATTTCATGGAGGTTGCCCCTGTGAAATTTCTCCATTTCAGACTTTTTGCCTTTTATGTTAAATGTACATTTAATTGAACCATTGTGCCAAAACATAAAGACGCTTCAAGTGGTAGTGCAGTAAAGAAATCATGTAAGGTTATAAAAAAAATTGTGATTTTTAGATAAATCACATGCTGGTATGAGTGCAGTTTCTGTTGAGAATATCAAGTGAACAAGTCAACCATGTGTACCATTCATGCAAATGAAGAAAATATTTGTGCTAGCATAAAGGCATCTGTGCCTATAAGTTCAAAGGTGTCTCAAGTGCCTAGAAGAATTCCTCAAATAGAAAAAATGGAGAGATTATTAAGTATGTGGATCAGTGACCAAGTGAACAGTACAGTAACCCCCTGATTTACATGCCCCTCATTTGTGTGGTTTTGGATGAATGTGGTCCAAAAAATATTCAATTTTTTGTAATAAATAAAAAGGTACTGGTGGTTAAGAAGCCAGCTCCAAGAGACCCCCAATGGTGAGTGTTATTTTATTTATTTATTACATATTATTACTAATTTTTACTTTTTTACAGTTTATTTTATTTATTTATTTATTTATTTATTTAATTATTATTATTTTTGGGGCAGATAATTATAATTATTATTGTATTTATTTTATTTTATTTTTGGGGTGTCAGGGTTTGGGGGGGGGCTGTAATTAGCACATTGAATTATATGTTATAGTTCCCCCATTTTATACAGAATTCATTTTATGCAGAAGGTTCAGGAATGCATCTACTGCATAAATTGGAGGATTACTGTAAAGGATTGATTGTTAACATCACTGCCACACATGAGAAAGCTCATAGCCTATACCAGTAGTTCTTAACTTTTTTGGACTGCAACCCAAATTCTGGTTGTGGGGCTAGCTCAGTGAGCTATGCCTTCAAACAGTTCACTTATAATAGATAATAAAATAAATAATGGTAAAATGATTAGAGATAACATAAATAAATGATAGATAAATGACAATTTAATGACCCAATGAAAATGGTTTGGTGACTCAATTTTGGATTGCGACCCAGAGGTTAAGAACCTCTGGCCTATATGAACATGTGATTGCCTCTGAAGGCTTGATCTGTGACAGTGAATTTCATGCAACCAAATGGGAGCTTGCAAACTTCACAATCTGCATAACATCAAGTTGCAGGTGCTCCATGTGACAGTGATGAGCCTGCCATGGTCCCAAAAATCTGAGTCAGTAGATCATGAGGCAGCTTAGAAATTCAAACTCCACTTTCTTGAATTTGTCAGAGAAAGGTTATGCCCCCTGAACAGGTAGGTTTTCAATACAGATGAAAGTGAGTTTTTCTACAAGAAAATGGGCAGTAGGACCTACATCTCTAAGGAGCAGAAGGTAGCACCCAAATTCAAGGCATTCAAAGACAGGCTTACTTTTCTCTTTTGTAGCAATGCATCCAGTGATTTCAAGTGCAAACCTTTATTGGTTTACCATGCCAAAAACCCCCACACTCTAAAAGGGAAGAATAAGAGACATTTACCTGTGGTTTGGTGAATGAATAAGAGGGCCTGGGTAACAAGGATGTTGTTCAGTGATTAGTTCAACAACTGCTTCATACATGAGGTCAAGGAACACTTAGCAAAGAATAACCTTGACTTTAGTGTCCAGCTTGTTTTGGATAACACCCCTGGTCACTCTTCAGAGACACTTAGTTTCTAGAGCTGGGCATTTGCGGCATATTTTGCGGTACTGCGGTACTACCAAACTACCAAACCGGCACCAAACCGGTACGCGGAAATTTGAATGCGGTAGCAGTACTGCGGTACTTTCAGCGATCCTTTGCAGTACTGCGGTACTTTCAGCGATCCTTTGCAGTACTGCGTTATGCGGTTCCGGTTTGCGGTTTGCGGTAGTACCGCAGTACCGCAAAATATGCCGCAAATGCCCAGCTCTGTTAGTTTCACACATCACAATGTCAAAATAATGTTTCTGCCTCCTAACACCACCTCAGTTTTGCAGCCCATGCACCAAGGAGTGATTAAAACTTTCAAGTCTTACTACATTCAAGGTGTGTACAGGTGTGCCACCCAGGCTCTTGATGATGGTACAGTAGAGAATTCGATGCAATTCTGGAAATCATACAACATCAAGGGCTGCATCAATGTCATCAAGGTGGCCCAGGATGAAGTTAAACCCTTGACAATGAATGCATGTTGGAATCATCTTTGGCTTGAAGTGTTGAACAACTTGAGGGATTCCCCACCATCAATAAGGAAATTTCTGAGATCATCACCGTAGAAGACATATTTTTTTACCGTAGAAGACATAAATAATGTTCCTGACGTGGACGATATTGTTCCATTTAGTAGCAAGACTATTTTGGATGAAATAACTGTTTACGAGGGTGAGATTGTGCATTATATCGATAGGCTAAAAGTTAGCAAGGCTCCAGGCCCTGATGCTTTTTATCCCAGACATTTGAAAGACATTATCGTAGGCCCCTTAATGAAGATTTTTAATCAGTCACTCAAAACAGGGATTATTCCTGAAGACTTCAAATTAGCTAACATCATGCCTATTTTTAAAAAAGGCAACCGCACAGTAGCTACCAATTAAGGCCCATCAGCTTAACGTCAATTGTCGGTAAACTTTTGGAATCCGTAGTTAGGGATTGTATCATCGATCACTTAGAAAGTAGAGATTTGATTAATAGTAGTCAGCATGGGTTTCGACGCCATAGATCTTGTTTAACTAATTTGTTAGAATTTTATAGTGAAATAGTGCGCGAATACAATAGGCATAGAGTGGCTGACGTTATTTATTTAGATTTTAAAAAGGCATTTGATACAGTTCCACATAGAAGATTAATTGCGAAGGTTAAAGTGCATGGAATACGCAGTCAGGTAGCTAACTGGTAATTAGAGGAATGGCTTCATGCTAGGAGACAGAGGGTCGTTGTTAATGGTAGTGAATCGGGGTGGTTGGATGTAGGTAGCGGTGTCCCACAGGGTTCAGTGTTAGGCCCATGTTGCTATTTGTAATTTACATTAATGACATAGATGTAGGATTGACTAGTAACGTGTCAAACTTCGCAGATGATACCAAAATAGGTGGTAAGGTTGTTAATGAAGATGATAGAAATAGGTTCCAAGATGATGTAAATAGGATTATGGAGTGGATGGATAAGTGGCAGATGCAATTTAGCGTAGACAAATGTAAAGTTTTGCATATAGGTTCTCATAACAATAATTACACATACACAATGGATGAGAGAGAGTTAGCGAGCATTGATGAGGAAGTAGATTTAGGCGTACATGTATCTAAGGATTTAAAAGTTAGGAACCAGTGCCTGGAGTCTTGCGCAAAAGCTAATAGGATGTTAGGCTTCATAGCATGTAATTTTGAATTTAAATCGAAGGATATTATATTGCCCCTTTACAAGTCCATAGTCAGGCCTCATTTAGAATATGCCATTCAGTTTTGGTGCCCATATTTGCGTGAGGATATTGATAGGTTAGAAAGGGTTCAGCATCATACCACGAAACTAATTCCGTCATTGCGCAACAAGCCTTATGAAGATAGGATTAAAGAGTTAGACTTGCATTCACTCGAAACTAGGAGATTAAGGGGGAAGCTTATTGAAGTTTTCAAAATCGTTAATAACATTGATAACGTAAGTCTTGACAAACTGTTCACTTTCGATAATAGCAATACTTGTAATAACAGATTTAAGTTGCGTGGCACGTTTCATTTACTAATATCACTAAAAACTTCTTTACGTTTAAAGTAATTGATAAATGGAATAATCTTCCCACGTCAGTCATTAACTCTACCAGCGTTAATATGTTTAAGAACTGTTTAGATAGGCATTTTAAAAATATTAATGTTGTTTAAAATAAAAAAAATGATTGGCAACAGGAGCTCTGGTGGTGGTGGATGAGGATGTGTCTGTTGATGATAATGCCAGCTTGTGACATGCCAGCAATGAAATTATTAAAAAAAAAAACATTGACTAACACGAACGTAGATGTAGCTCATAGCATAAACTAACCCACTTTTTGTTTAACTTGACCTACTTTTTTTTTTTTCTCTTTACTTGCATGTCTGTAACTCTCTCTACTTGCATATCTGTAGTTTGCATGGTATGACAGTGAGTTAAGACTGTTTGCATGGTTTGTAAGCATTCTTATTTTACTTCTTTTCATCTTTCACCCCTTTCCTATTCTCTTCAACTATTTTTCCGACTTGTCGGTAGTGGCAGGCGGATGATGATGGCGAGTCTTTTTTCTCTTTTTCTGGATGAATGTTAACTAATGAATGATAGGTGTTGCTACTTACTTAACCCCTTATTCTCTTCTCTTAACCCCCTATGCTTTCCTTTCTCTTGGGCTAACTTTAGAGTGGATCTTAGGGTTTTTGTTAGCCTTAGCTTCTGTAGATCTGTAGATCAAGTTGGCCAAAAAACTTGGAGGGGAGGGTTTTGATGACAGAGATGAGAACATGGAAGAGCTGCTGCAATCTCATCACAGAGCCAACCAATGAGGAACTTGAGTTTATTGCATCAAGCAACAGTGACAGTGAGGTTGAAGAGGAGGATGAACCTGCAAAGCTTATCCTGACAAAGGCATTGTCAGACTTCCTATGCAATGCAAATGAGCTGGCAAAGATTGGCATTAACATGGACCTCATAATGGAGAGGAGCTTTAAATTTAAGAGAGGGCTTGAGGATCTCATAATATCTTAAGGGAGCTCATGAAAGATTTATGGAGGGAGACAAAACAGCAAACAATAACTTGCTTCTTTAAACTAGTTGTTACATCCTCTCAAGCATCCACTTCGTCTCCTGGCTCTTCTCAAGCAACCACTTCATCTCCTGGCTCTTCTCAAGCAACCACTTCATCTCCTGGCTCTTCTCAAGCACCCACTTCATCTCCTGGCTCTTCTCAAGCACCCACTTCATCTCCTGGCTCTTCTCAAGCACCCACTTCATCTCCTGGCTCTTCTCAAGCACCCACTTCATCTCCTGGCTCTTCTCAAGCACCCACTTCATCTCCTGGCTCTTCTCAAGCATCCACTTCATCTCCTGGCTCTCCTCAAGCATCCACTTCATCTCCTGGCTCTCCTCAAGCATCCACTTCATCTCCTGGCTCTCCTCAAGCATCCACTTCATCTCCTGGCTCTCCTCAAGCATCCACTTCATCTCCTGGCTCTCCTCAAGCATCCACTTCATCTCCTGGCTCTCCTCAAGCATCCACTTCATCTTCTGGCTCTCCTCAAGCATCCACTTCGTCTCCTGGCTCTCCTCAAGCATCCACTTCGTCTCCTGGCTCTCCTCAAGCATCCACTTCGTCTCCTGGCTCTCCTCAAGCATCCACTTCGTCTCCTGGCTCTCCTCAAGCATCCACTTCGTCTCCTGGCTCTCCTCAAGCATCCACTTCGTCTCCTGGCTCTCCTCAAGCATCCACTTCGTCTCCTGGCTCTCCTCAAGCATCCACTTCGTCTCCTGGCTCTCCTCAAGCATCCACTTCATCTCCTGGCTCTCCTCAAGCATCCACTTCGTCTCCTGGCTCTCCTCAAGCATCCACTTCGTCTCCTGGCTCTCCTCAAGCATCCACTTCGTCTCCTGGCTCTCCTCAAGCATCCACTTCGTCTCCTGGCTCTCCTCAAGCATCCACTTCGTCTCCTGGCTCTCCTCAAGCATCCACTTCGTCTCCTGGCTCTCCTCAAGCATCCACTTCGTCTCCTGGCTCTCCTCAAGCATCCACTTCATCTCCTGGCTCTCCTCAAGCATCCACTTCGTCTCCTGGCTCTCCTCAAGCATCCACTTCGTCTCCTGGCTCTCCTCAAGCATCCACTTCGTCTCCTGGCTCTCCTCAAGCATCCACTTCGTCTCCTGGCTCTCCTCAAGCATCCACTTCGTCTCCTGGCTCTCCTCAAGCATCCACTTCGTCTCCTGGCTCTCCTCAAGCATCCACTTCAATGAAGTTTGATGCTGATGATCCTTCATCCTCAAACAATTAACTCCTCACCCTCCAAACTCATCATCATTCATTTTTGGTTTATGATTTGTTTATTCCATATATATGTACATTGTACAGATATTTACTCAAGTTTTTGTTATAAAAAAAATCTAATTATGTTTGTATGTTATATTCCAAGGTTGTCATCCCCATTTTAGTTTTTTTCCATAAGGTATTAAGTTTGTACTTGTAATGCAGTTTTGTCCAACATGAGTTTTTCCAGGAATGTAACCTCCGCATTGTGCAAGGGACTACTGTAATTTTAATTTTAAGATATATTTGAAAAGGCAATGAAATGTACTAATAAATTTATAAAATTCAGTCAAAACTGCTTGCTCATTTAAAGCTTAATTCTGATTGGTTAATTAGTTATTCATGAAAGGAGGGAAGTTCAAATTTCATTGTTCTTTTGTTATCAACTACATTTTAGCTCATATATACAGGTTATTATAACTAAAAATAAAAAATACAAAGCTTGCAAAATATTTAAAAAACAAAGGTAGTAATTTAGGTGTTTGCAAAATACACAAATTGTTATAACAAATCACAAAATATTACAAACCTACTGCATATATTATCATTAAAAAGCCCACAAAACTTCCTTTCCAGTGATATATAGTTCAAAATGATTAATCTAAAGAAATGTTCCTAAATTAACATTAAATCTGAAAAGTACAAAAGTAAATGGTGGTCTAATCTTTTTGCACAGCATTGTACAGTGTTGTGCAAATTAATGTGAACATGAAACAAAAATAAGTCTTTTCTGGTTGCAATGGGAATTTTTTTTTTTTTTTAGCGAAATATATTGATTTGTTTTATAAAATAGTATTCTGCAATCTGAGACATGATTGCATCATCTTAAAAGCATTATTCCTAATCTGATATATGATTGTGACATCATTCAAGAATATTGTGTCATTTTTGGAAATTGGAATTGACAGTAATTTTCTGCCTCTTAATTCAGTGTCTTTTTGTCAGTCATTGGTGTTGGATGTTTGATCTCAGTATTTTTGTATTCCACAGTTGATTATCGATATTACACTGAGAAAAAGGAATAAAATAATCACCTTACATGAACATACAGCACTCACACAGAGAGAAATTGCAAGTGAAGTAAAAGTGAGTTTGGAAGCTGTCAATAAAATTAAGAAGAAGAAAGAAACTACTGGCTCTATATATCCATCAAGGGTAAATGTGGAAGGAAATGAAAAACAACACATAGAGATGATATAAAATTAATACAAGCAAGCAAGCAGGATCCAAGGAAAACTAGTGAGTGATATGCTTAACCAAGAACTAGCAGCAGCAGGAATCCAAGTATCATCATCAACTGTAAGACATTGATTGCTGGAAGTGGGGTGCAAAGCCAAGAAGCCTATGAAAATAGGGTGTCTACAAGGTCATAAAATCATAAAAAGTAAGTCATAATATATATATATATATTGGTATTTGTTGGCAAATATGAAATAATGACAAAAATTAAGTAATAAAAAATATGATGAAATATTAATAAATAAATGTATACTAAAATTGTTTATTATTTGTCCACAAATGTCAATTGCCCGTCATTTCTGGGTACCAAAATAATAATAACATATACTGTGTATATATATATGGGATTGAATTAAAAATGGTCCCCTGAGGTTTTTTCATGATGCACACAGGCCATGCATAGAACAAGGAACTCTTCTGGGAAAATTAAATCCAAAGCTGGATCCTATCTGCTTTGCAGATAGCTGGTGAGGGAAGCTATATTTTTAGGCCTCTTTGTGAGTGACCCATTGCCCATGTCGGAGTGACCCATTGCCCATGTCGGGCTAACATCATGAAAAGAAAAAAACTATAGTGTTTGCCATTTACCATTACTTATTCAGACTATAGTGGATTTAATTTTCCCAGAAGAGTTCCTTGTTCCATGCACAGTCTGTGTGTATCATATATATATACACATAGGGTGATTCAGCAAAGAGTACATTAAATTGGAGGATGAAATCCTTGGATAATTCTAAACCACAATGTCTCTATGGTAAAATGTCAGATTCTGCATAGTTTCCATGTTACAAATACAATACATTTAAGATGTTGTATTAATGAGAGTGAATATGAAGTGAAACCCCATAGGTTTTTGTACTCATTTATTCACAGATCTCTACAGTGTGACCCCTCTTTGTTACAACCTAAAGGAAATGTTCAAAGTTGCCCCTTTCTGCCTCAATGCAGACCTGTACACGTCATACCATTGAATGTCTGACGCGTTCCAGAAGAGAACATTTTGCCCGAGCATGAAGGGAATATCTGGATACTGTCTATCCCAACAAGTGGATAGGGCGTGGTGGCCCCGTTCCCTGGCCACCCCACTCCCCAGATCTTAACCCTTTGGATTTCTACCTGTGGGGCCATTTGAAGATGTTGGTGTATGATACAGAGGTTCAAACAAGAGAGGAATTATGGCCACGTGTTCGTGACAGGTGCAAGCAAATTAAACATAGTCCAGGCATTCTGGAATGCGTCAGACATTCAATGGTATGATGTGTACAGGCCTGCATTGAGGCAGAAGGGGGCAACTTTGAACATTTCCTTTAGATTGTAATGAAGAGGGGTCACACTGTAGAGATCTGTGAATAAATGTTTACAAAAACCTACGGGGGTTTCACTTCATATTCATTTTCATTAATACATCATCTTAAATGTACAGGGTGTCCCGTAAGTCTGGACCCATAGGGATTTATAATATATTTTTTTTATTGTTATTATTATTATTTTATTATTATTATTTTTTTATTGTTTTTTATTATGATTTTTATTTGTGGGGCCACTTGAAAGCCAAAGTGTACGAGGTCAAACTTCAGAACATTTTCCACCTTAAAGCACGCATTGTGGAGGCGTGTCAAGAAATTTCTGCGACTGTGATTCAGAAAGTGCTGTCGCAGTGGAGATTGCGTCTTCAACTATGTGTGCGACACAACGGCGGACACTTTGAACAGATTATGTAATAAATTTTTGGACTATTTTGTAATTTTATTATTTTTCCCTATGGGTCCAGACTTACGGGACACCCTGTATTGTAACATGGAAACTATGCAGAATCTGACATTTTACTATGGAGACATTGTGGTTTAGAATTATCCAAGGATTTCATCCTCCAATTTAATGTACTCTCCTGAATCACCCAATATACAGGGTGTCCCAAAAAAATGTATACACACTTTAAATACTTATAAAGGCAGTGTTTATTAAAATACATTTCATTTTCAAAATGTAATAGAATCTACAGACATTATTTAATTGTTTTGTCAACGCCTGTTTTCAAACTGACGTCTGTTCTGGTCCAGGCACTGCTGATAACGCGAAGCAATGGAATTGCAAACATCACGAAACATTTCGTTTGGTATTTGTGTGCATTCTTGTTCAATGGCTGCTCTCAATTCAGCGACTGTTGCAGGTTTTATAGCGTAGACTTTGTCTTTTAAGTATCCCCATAAAAAAAAGTCTAGTGGTGTGAGGTCTGGTGAACGCGGAGGGTATTCTACGAAACCCCTTCGTCCAATCCACATCCACATCGTGCCAAGTACCACTCGCAATACTCCACTCTTCGGTCCGGATCATCTTCATTAATAGCATGGACTAATCTTGGAATGTAACTTTTCCATTGACAGCGCTTCAAAATGCGTTGGACAGACGATTCTGAAATTCCTACCTCACGACTCGCTTGCCGCACAGATTTTCTTGGACTTTGGTGATACGTTTCCAGTACTCTTTCTTGCTTTGTGGGCTTGTCGATGTCCGTGGTCTTCCGGAACGCTTCTTGTGGACATTCTGAACAGTTCCATCGGCTTCAAACTTATCTCTAATTCGAGTGATGGTAAGTCACGTTGGTGGATCTGTTTGAAACTCCCTCCTAAACTGTCTTTGCACTTCAACTGCGTTTTCACACTTCCAGTAGCATTTTAGAATGAATTTCCTTTGTTCAAAGCTTAGTCTGACTGCCATTATTAATTCTAATGGGTTTAACTTGGAAACAAAGAAACATCAATTGAGCTATCAGCTGTTAAAGTGTGTATACATTTTTTTGGGACGCCCTGTATATATATATATGGTGTCCCATAAGTCCGGCATCATAGGAAAAATAATAAAAAAAGGCAAAACAAAAGCTTTTATTTACAGAACATGCTCAATATGTCCACCATTGTTTTCAATACAGATGTGATACCCAGTCAGCAAGCACATGGTGAATGATGTCAGGAGTAATGATGTTACATGCCCCAATAATGCACTGCTGCAAATATTCAACACTCATTCCTAATTTTCTCTGTGTATACCAGCGCTTTCAAGTGGCCCCAGAGATAAAAATCTAGTGGCATGAGATCCGGGCTTCTAGCTGGCCATTCCACAGGCCCTCGACATCCTATCCAATGACCAGGGAATTGTTGGTACAGGTATTCCCTTACTTGGGTGCTGTAATGTGCAGGAGCGCCGTCTTGCTGGAACCATGTTGGGAAATTCTCTTCTTCGTTCAAGACACTGGGAAATGCTTCTTCCTTGAGCATACGTAGGTAGGTGCCTCCAGTGACATGTTCATCGAAAAAGAGGGGGCCTATGATGCGATCCTTCCAAATGCCACACCATACCATCACCCGAGATGCACCTTGTTCCTTTGAAGAGGTATACCAGTGAGGGTTGTTTTGAGACCAGTAGCGGGTGTTCTGTCGCTTTACCTCACCATTTCCATAAAAAACAGCCTCATCACTGAACAGAATGGTGGATGGGAAATTGGCATCCCGAGCATATGAATTATGGTTTGTAGAAATAGAAAAATATGAATTTCTCCTATGATGCTGGACTTATGGGACAACCCACAACCAGTTCCCACTATAACCAAATTGTGAAGCACCTGGAGAAGAAAATGTTCTAGGGATGTTTTTCTTCATAAGGAACTGGCCCATTAGTACCTCTGAATGCCATGATGAACAGCAAGAAATATATTGAACTTGTAGAATGCTGTCTCAAATCAGAACTACAAAAATTGTCCTTAAATGTGGTTTTCCAACAGGATCTGGCTCCATGCCATAGAGCAAAATGTGTTATGGAGTTTTTCAGAACAAACAACATAACTTGTTTAGACTGGCCAGGCAACTCACCAGATCTAAACCTATGGGCTATATGTAAGAATCAACTTTGAAAAATGGACTGTACAACTGAGGAAAAAATGATAACAGCAGTCATCAAAATCTGGTTTCATGAAGAAATTAAGAAAATCTGTGAAGGGCTGGTGCTTTCCATGCCAAATCATGTTCAAGAAGTAATTAAAGCTAAAGGTGGCCACATAAATTATTAATTTGTGTTCCAGTCTACAAAATACATGATATTTACTGAAAAATACATTTTTTCTTCCTGTTCACATTAATTTGCGCAATATAATATATATATATATATATATATATATATATATATATATATATATATATATATATATTGCCCACAAAAAGTTTGCACTCACCTCATTACTCACTTTATTACATTTTTTATTGTTTTTGGCATAAATTCAGAAAGTTTCGATAATATTCGTTAGAAATGTTTGTAATCTAGAATTTCTTGATTACTTCAATAAACTTTGGAATGGAACTTGTCTTCATTTTGGAGGTGCTGCTTCATATAATTCCACATGTTTTTGATAGGATTTAGGTCTGGGCTGTTTCCTGGCCAGTTTAGAACAGTAATTGCTTCTGCCTTTAGCTAGTTTGATACTTTCTTTGCCTTATAGCAAGGTGCACTATCATGTTGAAATACTGTTGTACCATGAATATTCATATGTAATGGAAGTTTTGATTTCAGAAGTTGTAAGTACTGATCAGCATTCATAGTAATACCTTTTTCTAAAAAGTACAATCCTCCTCTTCCATCAGCTAAGAAACAACCCCAAACCATGACCCCAGGACATTGTTTTATTGTTTTTTGGGTGTACTTGGGATCAAATCTGTTTTAATCAAGAGGCCTTACAGAACCTGGATGATAAAATGTTTTAAATGTTGATTTGTCACTAAACATTACTTTGTTCCAATCTTCTTTTGACTAGTCCTTATACTACTTACAGAAATTTAGTAATTTCTTTCTCATTTGGTTAGTTAGCAGGGGTTTTTTGGCTGGATGTCTTGATGGTAACTGCAGGTCTTTTTGTAGGTGGTGCTGAATAGTCCTTATACCAACGTCTCAACAGAGGACTGGCTGAGACTGTTTTATTTCTCTAGCAGAAATTGAAGGATTTGCTTGGACTAAACATTTCAAAGTTGAGTCAGTTCTTTTTGGGAACTTCCTAGGTCTTCCTGATCGTGGTTTTGGATTTGGTGTTGACACACCACCTTCTGCATGAAATTGAGTGAGCTATTTTTGAACTGCTGATTGTGATATCTTCAGCTGCTGAGCTATTTTGCGCCTTGAAACTGATTGTTTTGCAAGTGCAATTATAGTACCTCTAATATCAGCAGGTATTTCATGTCTGCTTCCCATAATTTTCACAGAAAGGACCAAAATATTAGCAAGAAAAGGGTCAAATTATTGAATGATTATTTTACAAAAATTTGCTATAACCAACCGTGACAAAGTCTGAGGAGCTGCTGAATAAATTTCTGTTTCTCCACAGCTTAAGAACAAAGATGTGAACAGGGCCGCCGCTTCCATTAGGCGAGGTTAGTAAATGCTAAGGGCGCCAAAGATCGGGGGGGCGCCAGCGCCTCCCGCCCTGTGCACGTCTGATAGTATTATGTAAGAACAACATGAAAAAAAATAATGAAGGAATGAGAAGCATAGACAAACGATGAAAGGTTGTACGACGTATGTACACCAGTTTAGCTTGACTGATATTTACATAATTAACTTATTCATCTTATTGGGTCATTATAGAACTTTCACTATCACGACCTTTAACCCTTTAGGGACGGGAGTTGTAAATAAGCGATTTAAAAATGTTGTGCGCACAGACGGGAGTCGTCAATAAGCGACTCGGCTTATTTACGGCTTAATATGAGTTCCGGGAGTCGTCAATAAGCGAATAACTGTTTTTATGTGACATATGCCCTTCTTGCTTGGAAAAAACAGTAGATATGTCCTTTTTGCACGCATATTTTAGCACTTTTGAGCGTTCTGATTTGTTACTACATATGCCTCGCTTTACTCACTGTTTTGATTGGTCATGACACTTTCTTGAACTGTGAAATGATTTTATAATTTTATAATAAGTGTATGTATTAGCAAATTAAAATAGATCAGTGTAAGGCAAATAGTTTCTTCAATATGGTACCTTGATTACTTTGTGGGCAAACCCAATCGTGAAGTGGGAGGTGGGTGGGGGCGCCAGCTGCAGTCCTGCTAAGGGCGCCAAATAGGCTGGCGCCGGACCTGGATGTGAATATAGTAGTTGCTTGAAATCACTTTAAAAAAATAACTTTTTTTCCCATTTCATAGCTTTTTCTATTTAGACTAATTTTTTCCAAGATGAGTGCAAACTTTTTGCAGGCACTGTATAGTGTATATATATATATATATATATATATATATATATATATATATTATATATATATATATATATATACAGGGTGGGCGGAAAGTAGCTCCCTATTTTGGATTGGTAAAAAAATACGTATATTATCCATTTATTTCAGAAGAAATAATATGAAAAGGTAGGCATACATGGTAGGTTTTCTCTAAAATTCAATGTGGGCTCCAACTCTTTCCACCAGCTTCTGGAGCCGCCCAGGAATGGCGTCCACTGACTTTAGCAGGAACTCCGGCGGGATGGAGGACATGACTTCCCGAATTCGGTCCTCCAGTTCTTCCAATGTCCTCGGTTTGGTGCGGTAGACTTCTTCCTTTACCCACCCCCAAAGAAAGAAGTCGCACGGTGTCAAGTCGGGGCTCCTGGCTGGCCATTGATGTGGACCACGACGACCCATCCAACGCCCAGGGAAGTGGGCATCCAGCCACTCACGGACAACAAGAGCGAAGTGCGGAGGGGCGCCATCTTGCATAAATATCAGATCGTCGATGTTCTCCCATGTGCTGACAACCGGCCAGACCTCGTTTCGCAACATAGCAAGGTACCGCTCAGCATTCATGGTGTTGCGCAGAAGGAACGGGCCCACAACCTGATCTGAGGTCATACCACACCACACCGTTACACTGAACCGATTCTGCCGTTTTTCAGCGGTAACCGTGCGACTTCTTTCTTTGGGGGTGGGTAAAGGAAGAAGTCTACCGCACCAAACCGAGGACATTGGAAGAACTGGAGGACCGAATTCGGGAAGTCATGTCCTCCATCCCGCCGGAGTTCCTGCTAAAGTCAGTGGACGCCATTCCTGGGCGGCTCCAGAAGCTGGTGGAAAGAGTTGGAGCCCACATTGAATTTTAGAGAAAACCTACCATGTATGCCTACCTTTTCATATTATTTTTTCTGAAATAAATGGATAATATACGTATTTTTTTACCAATCCTCCAAAATAGGGAGCTACTTTCCGCCCACCCTGTATATATATATATATATATATATATATATATATATATCAGTGGCGGCTCGTGGTAATTTTACTTACGCATGGTCACATGCATTACAGTGTAGTACATATTAGATAAGCTGTATTTTGTCTTTTATGGTATTCTTATGAGTTATGTAGTAACCGAGGATAGAACCAATATTATATTAATAATATTAATAATAATTTTAACTTTATTTTTTTAACTTAAATAATAATTTTAAATTCATTGAGTATATTATTTATGCATGCAGTGCATGCCTTGCATTCATTAAGAAGCCGCCCCTGATATTATATATATATAGTCTTGTGAAAATTAATTGAAACAGGGAGTAATGAAAGCATAATTTCATGTTTGAACCATTTATTTCCCATTATAGTACCACTCTACTTAGTCTTCAGGAATTAATATGGCCTCCTTTAACTTTAAGAACGCATTTAATTTTTTCTGGCATTGAATCAATGAGATATGTACAGATATTTTTTATTTCTTCTTCAGGATACCATATCTTAATTACTGGGCTGATGAGCTTTTCTTTTATTGTACAATCATATTTTCAAAGGTGTTGGTTAACAATAGCCTAGAGATTTTCTATTGGATTTAGATCGGGTGAGTTTCCAGGCCATTCTAATGTGTAAATGTTGTTCTCTTCAAATGTTTTCTTGATTTTTTGGATGCATGGCAGGGAGCAAAGCCTTGCTGGAAAACCCCCTTGCCTTTTGGAAAAGATTTGATAAGATCATGAGCCAGTTTTGTATTATATTCTAATGGGTCCTGAAAAGCAAAATGAACCCCCAAAACATAATTTTCTCAGGATGCTTCATGTACTGTACTATGTAGCCCTGATGGATTGGTTCACCAATTCATTGTCTTGCATACTGAGATAGCTGTCCTTGCACTTCAAAGTGCAATTTATCACTAAACATGAATTTACGCCATTGTTACTTTGTCCAGTGTTTTTATTTTTTAAACCAAACGATATATTTCTTTTTAATTTTTGTCATAAGCATTTGTTTACATACAGGCTTTTGTGCAGGGCATCCAGCATCCAAAAGATGTCTCACAGTACTTGAACAGAAACAGTTCCAGTAGATGCCAATTCTCTTTGTATAACATCACTAGTAAGATTAGGGTTTTTATATTTTTCTATAGCAAAATTCTGTCCTCTCTGTGTTTTACATTTTTTACCATATTTGTTCTTCCACTGAGGAGAAAAAGATCCAGTTTCTTGATAGACTTTTACAATTCTGCTCACACTTGCCACATTAACACCACATTCTTTAGCACTGCCTCTTTGAGTCAATTGCGTGGATTCTAATAAAGTTGCTATTTTTGAACACTTTCTGGGTGTAATATCTATTGTAAGTTTGTTTACTTTATAAAACAGAATTAATGTATTCAAATTGATTGTAACCAACACATCCAAACAGTATGAAGCATGAAGCTACACTGATCGAAATTGTGTATAAAAACATACTACAAATGTGTAGCATCAAAAGTTGCCAAAATCAGTGAAGAAAAATTAGTCAAATTCGCAACACAAATTATTCTTCCTATAATTAATCAAAAAATGACACTGTTTCAATTAATTTTCACAAGACTATGTGGCTGATGTCGTAACACTGCTTCCCGGAGATCAGCGAAATTAAGTGACATTGGGTCTGGGGAGTAGTTGGATGGGAGACCATCCTCTGCGCCCAGATTATGCAGCGACCTATGGTTTGGATCCCATGTAAAGCTGTAGATCCCCTCCATCATATGACCTTAGATGTTGCGAAAGAGGTTAAACAACCTCAATTAAAAAAAAAAAAATATATATATATATATATATGTGTGTGTGTGTGTGTGTGTGTAAAAATGAATAATTCCTGTATGATCTTATATTCAATTATTAATTTTTACATAGGAAGTTATTTGTTGTTCAATTCATACTCACATGTATTCTTTTCATTTCCTTTTCTTTAAAATTAATTGATTTCTCACAATCTCATAAATATTTAGCCAAGTGTTTGAATTCTGCTAATCATCGCGGAAGCAAATAACTTCTGAAATAAAGATAAATCTCTCGCTCTAATGTCAATTATCATGTGTTTTATATATATACTGTAATTGATGATACTGTACAAATTTATAATGTAATTAATCTACTTAAGTGATAGTAATTTAATATAATGTACTTAATAATGTAATTAATGACATAGAAAATGTACTTCAATGGAATTGTAATTAACAATTGTAAGTGAATATGAATTAATTGGTGATTGTAATCATAATTGTAATAAACCAAAAGTACACCATACTTGGATTGTACTAGATGTCCGACCCAACATTATGTCACCATATAGAAATATACATTCAGCGATATTGTTAGTTTTTTGTTCGTTGGAATAAAATTTGGAGTTGCTTCCTGGTTGCCAAAAAATTGGTGACTTCTTTTCAAAATTTTTAATCATTTTTTAGATTAGATGCATTCTCTCTTCATTATAGAAGATGAAGTCATGTCTTGCCTTAACCTTTTAATTTTTTCCCATATGCATATCTTAATATAAGAGTGCCTGATTCAATATCTGTTCCAATTAACACGGTGGATTAGGAAAAACAACAGGTCTAAAAATATGCAGTTTAAGCTAAAAATATGGCTTCCTCTTCCTATATCCTGTTTATCTGTTTTAACCATTTTTTTTACTTTATTTTTTTAACCGTTGTGCAAAAATAATACAGCCTCTTCAACATTTAATAATGATGATGTTAGTAAAATCGGGGTATATAAACCCAAGTAAAATCTTCCATGTTCATTCAGAGATCAATTCAGAGGCTGAGCACTACCTGTACATTTTAGCAGTAAATTACAGTAAAAGATAGTCTTTATCTTCTCCTTCGAGCCTTGCTCTCTTCAGAAGAACTTTTGTCATTAAACTTCCCTGATACATTATAAGAAGAGTCAGGGAATCTTCAGAGAATTTAGTAATCCTCCCTGAATCCTCCGAGCCACTATAGAAGAACTCGGAGAGTAATATAAAAGAAAACTACTGCAAATAATACATCCGTTGCTGCCACCTAACTAGAACCCCTGTTGACTTTGAACCAACCCAGGCCATAGACGAAGGGGTTAACATATATATATATATATATATATATATATATATATATATATATATATATATATATATATCAGTGGCGATTTCTTAATGAATGCAACGCATGCAATGCATGTGTTAAATATGTTCTCTTTTCAGATCTAAGTAAGGATTATAATTGACAAAAAATAATTTCAGAAACTAAAAAATAGTCTAAGGCTTCAATCACGCATGTACTGGCTATTGGGCGGTGTAAACAAAATTATGTCTTATTTCATTAGACAATTAAGAACATTTTTCTGTACACAGATCGAAATACTTGTAGCTAAAGCATTCACTAATTCAGTCTGGGTACAGAAAAATGTTCTTAATTGTCTAGTGAAATAAGACATGATTTTGTTTACACCGCCTTGCCTTGGGCAATTTTTTAAGGAGACTTCTCACTATCCATAAGATATTTTTTTTGAGCCTCATAGCTAAATTCAAAAGGCAATATGTTTTAAAATATGCTTAGAAAATTTACTTAATATTTTTACTAAAAATAATTAAAAAGCTTTGTTCTGATTTTTTTTAATTAATGAAAATAATACGGCATGCATTCAGTTTTATAGGTGCATTCACCAAAAAGTAACATCTGGCAATTCTGACAAGGCTTCTTTCCAGTACCACCGCCGCAAGCATCCACTTGTGTTCGGTGTTCCCTTTTGTGCTTTAATTATTTTGGATAATCAGTTAAATAAATTATAGCATTGTAGTGCCCATAATGACTGACGATGTGTTTAATCAATTGAAGACTAGAAGATTTTACTCACTCTCTTTTGATGAGAAAAAGCGCATATTGAATAATGGCAGACCGATTCCACATTTGAATTTAAGCAAAGAAAATAAAGGCTTCACTAGGAAATTTAATCCTAAGCTGTATGATGATGTTCCCTGGTTATGTGGAAATATTTCAAATAACAAATTGTACTGTTGGTCGTGTTTCCTATTTTCAAGAGATAACTCTGTGTGGAATTCTGTTAGTCGTGGATACGACGATTTAAACAATTTACATACTGCAATTTCTCGCCATGAAAAATCTCTTGCTCACATAAATGCATTTGTTGATCTTAAAACATTTGGAAAGTCAGAAAGAATTGATTTAATACTCGACAAGCAGAAATCAGTTGCCATTTCCAGACATAACGAAGAAGTTAATAAGAATCGAGAAATTTTGAAACGTTTGATTAGGATAACATGTTTTTTAGGTATGCAAGAATTAGCATTTCGCGGTCACAATGAAGAAGAAAATGCTGACAATAGGGGTAACTATATTGAATTGGTATTTTGTATGGGAGAATTTGATGAAAAGCTTCAAAACCATTTAAAAACTGCGACTGTTTTTAAGGGAACATCATCTGCTATTCAGAATGATATAATTCAATCTATTAGTGCAGTTATGTTAGAACAAATAAAACGTGAGCTTATTGACTGCATGTATGTGGCGATTTTATTAGATGAAACATCTGATGTCAGCTGTTTTTCTCAACTCTCTACTGTTGTTCGTTATGTTAATAAACATGGAGAGATTTGTGAACAATTTATAAAATTCAATGACGTCAGCAATGATAGAAGTGCAGGAGCAATTTCTGATTTATCTATAAGGCAACTAGGTGAACTGGGCTGTTTGAAAAAATTAGTTGCTCAAACCTACGACGGTGCTGCTGTTATGGGGAGCGATCTTAATGGAGTACAAACAAAGATTAGAGAAACTGTACCAGAGGCTATTTTTCTTCACTGCTACGCCCATAAACTTAACCTTGTTTTATCCCAAGCTGTCGCTGAAATTTCTGAATGTAATAATTTTTTTTCAGTATTAGGAAGTTTGTCATCATTTTTCAGCAGTTCAACTAAGCGAACTTCAATGCTTGACAAAGTTGTTGGAAAGCGTTTCCCTAAACTGGCTCCAATGCGGTGGAACTATTCATCTCGTCTAGTTGAAAGAGTTAAGGAAAATAAAGAAGATATAATAGATCTTTTAAAAAGCATTCTTGAAAACCCAAAGAAATTTGATGAAAAAACAAAAAATAGTGCACGCGGATTGCTTGCTGGTATCGATACTTTCGATTTTAATTTTTTATTAGAAGTATTTTCTTCAATTTTTCCTTTTACTGAATATCTATTTAATGTGCTGCAAACAAAATCTATGGATATTGTGTATAGCTCAATCACCGTTGAAAGCACTATGAAAAAAATCAAACAAATAAGGGATACAAAATTTGCAGATATGTGGGACTTGATAACAGAAAGATCGTGACCGGACAGCTCATACCAGGACAACACATACCCGGACAACTCATACCGAGGACAACTCATACCGAGGACAACTCATACCTAGGACAACTCATACGCTCTTCAACAATTACCACCCGAATGTTGATCTTTTCATCTATATCCACCCCAAAAGTTTAAACTCTGCAAATTAACCAAAATAAGATAAGAAAACAATAACAACAAATTTATTATTTATTGCAAACATATAATAAATAGAGAACCATTATTTACATAGGATAAAATTTGAATGCCCAGTTAGGTCAACTGTACGCCCTTGATGATTGGTTAGGTTTAGTCGTGATATTTCGTTAGTTTTAACGAAAATATCACGACTAAACCTAACCAATCGTCAAGGGCGTACAGTTGACCTAACTGGGAATTCAATGAACCCAACCGGGTATTCAGTTGACCTAACCGGGCATTCAATGACCCTAACTGGGCATATATTATATATATATATATATATATATATATATATATATATATATGACTTGCATGAATTTTAAATGTTTAAATTTAATTTTTAATTTTACAAAATAAATGTTTTCAGTAATTTTAAAAATAAATGTTTTCATTTCAAAATGTTTTCAATAATAACTTGCATGATTTTTAAATGTTTAAATTTAATTTTTAATTTTACAAAATAAATGTTTTCATTAATTTTTCATTTTTTTTCTGGTCCTAGGTATGAGTTGTCCTAGGTATGAGTTGTCCTAGGTATGAGTTGTCCTAGGTATGAGTTGTCCTAGGTATGAGTTGTCCTGGGTATGAGTTGTCCTGGGTATGAGTTGTCCTGGGTATGAGCTGTCCTGGGTATGAGCTGTCCTGGGTATGAGCTGTCCTGGGTATGAGCTGTCCTGGGTATGAGCTGTCCTGGGTATGAGCTGTCCTGGGTATGAGCTGTCCTGGGTATGAGCTGTCCTGGGTATGAGCTGTCCTGGGTATGAGCTGTCCTGGGTATGAGCTGTCCTGGGTATGAGTTGTCCTGGGTATGAGTTGTCCTAGAACCCAGAAAGATGTGGTGAACCTGTATGTAAAAGGAAACAGAGTCTTTCTCCACAAGAGAAGTATAGTCAACTATTTCATGAAATATTCGATAATATACTTCTTCAAATGAAAGAGCGTTTCAGTTCAATGGAAAAATTGGAATTCATTGAGCTTTTAGATTGCAAAAAATTTGAGTTCTACAGTGCCCGCGAAAAGTATCCGATCACTCAAGAAAATACAATATTTTCCCTTGATATTCAGAGACACATAATTCACTTTCTATTTGTTCTAGCGACATCTGGTAACTTTGAGGTTGCTCGCTGATATGAGAGCTATCCAACGCATTCTCAAATTAGTGTTCTGGTAGCCTTCATTGCGGGTGGCTGTGTCTCAAAGTTGTCAGATTTCACTGTTTGTATAAATTTATTGCTATTTTGTTATTTTTTACAGAAAGTGGTGTAAATAAAATTTATATATAATGTGTGCTAAAAAACAACTTAAGTGATTGTCGAGGTGCTATTGTTGCTTTGCATACATGTGGGAAATCACAGAGACAGATAGCTAAGGAATTAAACATATCCCAAAGTACCGTTAATTTATGGGTTTCACGGGCTAAGAACAATGCCGGCCTAACCACGCCAGTCCCTAAAAAACGATCTGGCAGACCGAGAAAAACAAATTCACGAACAGACAAACTTATGAAACGTTTAGTATTGAAAAACCCAACAATAACTGCGAAATAAATAAAATTTAATATGAATAATTTGTTATCTGGTGTTTCTGAACGAACTATCCAGGAGCGGCTCCAAAAAGAACTCGGATTACCATCTCGCCATGCTGCTAAGAAACCGTTCATTAATGAAAAAATGCGTAAAAAACGTGTCGCATTTTGTAAAAAATATATTCATTGGACTGTTGATGACTGGAAGAAGGTTTATTTAGTGATGAGTCGACATTTTTGACATTCAGAAGTTGTCCAAAAAAGGTTCGCCGGCCCATTGGCTCAAATAGGATGGACCCTAAATACACCCTAAAGACAATGAAACACCCTCCAAGTGTGATGGTTTGGGGTTGTTTCGGTTACTATGGGCGTGGAAACCTATATTTTCTTCCGAAGAACACAACTATGAATGGTGCACGGTATTTAGCAATGCTACAGGATAAACTTCCAATGGCAATGGCAATCCAAAGGACAAAAACATACATGCATGATGGTGCACCATGTCACAGGGCCAAAATAGTGACAAAATGGATTACTGACAATAAATTTGATATTTTGGATTGGCCTGGTAATAGTCCAGATCTCAATCCAATAGAAAATATGTGGCTAATAATAAAAAATAAGGTTGAATGCCACGACACTGGCTCAGTCGAAAAATTACAAGAGGCCATCAAAAAGGTATGGTGCAAGGAAATATCAGTGGAAGTTTGTCAAAACTTGATTAAATCCATGCCAAAACGTCTAGAACAAGTCATCCAAACCAAAGGACAGATGACAAAATACTAATATAAGGTTAGTATACATTTAAACATTGTTTTTTATGTAAAAAATACAAATTTCCAGGGTGATCGGATACTTTTCGCGGGCACTGTATGATGTTACTTTCCCAGAGAGAGCTTTTGAATCTTTGAAAAGAAGCTACAATTCATTTTTTGAGTTTCCTCGTCTCCATTCTGAATTGTGTGTTTTATATTCGCACAAATCTTTTGCCAAAAAGAATGTTGCTGAGCTCCTAAAATATCTACTGGAAAGCGAAATGCACAAAGGTCTTAAGGAAATATATAAATTGACGAATTTGATTCTAACTACTGTATACCAATATCGACAGCAAGTGTTGAGCGATTATTTTCTGCGCTTAAAAGAATTAAAAGTTATTTATGGAGTTCCCAAAGTGAAGAAAGGCTATCTAATCTTGCCTTAATTTCAATTGAAAAAAATTTCCTCAAGAAGCTTATGGAGAATCGAGAGTACTTTTACAATTTGGTCATCGAAGAATTTTGCAGGAAAACTAGGAGAGCAGAATTTCAATTCAAATAATGCTTCACAATTATTTAAGGTAAATTTTAAATTTGTATCTTTTTCTTTAGATCAATTCGGTAACTACTATATATAAATATGTCTAATTTTTTGTTCGCATATTTAAGCCTAACATTAAATGAACTTTCCTTCAAAGAGGTCCCCAAAAGTTTGTAAAACACCTTTAACTTGCTAAGTTCTATGTAAACAATATGCAAAGTTTGGGCAAGAGGGTTAGGCGGAAGTTTTTCTTCCATTCCATAACATTGCATGCCTGAACAAAAATGTCACGAGTCGCCACTGATATATATATATATATATATGATGTACAGTATGCATTACTTTCCTGCTATAATTCTTCTCTTTTACATTGACAGTATGATAATGATTAGTGTCATTTGTCAAAAATATTTATTATGAAACAAATCTGTTTCCAGAAAAACTTTCCCAAACAGTTCTGCACTCAATCAGGAATTGAAAAGTAAAAACTTGATTAAAAGACTTTCAAATAATTTCCAAATGGGAAAACTTGAACTACTCAATACTGCAAAATGAGTACACTGATAAAATTAAAAGGAAAAATGAACATGTTTTGCCCTTTCAAATTGAAATGTTTGTGTGTTCTGAATGCAGTCATGAAACTAATAGGAAAGATTGTCTAATTTATCATTTGTTGACACATACTGAGACAATTAAATGTTCTGAATGCAGTTATGAAACTAATTTGAGAAAGAACCTAAAATCTCATTTGCTTACACATCTGGAGAAGTTGTAGGGGAGATATTATGATACAGCACCTCTATCATACGCCTAGTACTAGACTGTACCTAAAAATTCCTTAGGGTAAAGGTTTAACCCCAGAAGTAAAAAAAACTCAAAAACTCTCTCCATCTGGAGTAGAAGGGAAAAAAGAAAAAGAAAAAGGCATGAGGAGGAGATGGAAGTGGAGATGGACCAGTGGCACAAAAACACCTTGCCACCACCTCTCCCTCCCCTAAGTGAACTATCAGATGATAAGGGAGACTACATCAGGGCCAGACAATGATAGTATGAGAGAGATGGAAGAGGAAAGTGAGGAAGAGAAGGAAATGAAAAGGAGGATCCTGATCCACAAAGACATACATCAGGAATTGAACCACAGAAGACCACTGCCCAAGCTGAGAAACACCTACTAGGTCAGGAAATACATAGGAGTAGCAAACAAAGTACTGCTTGCAATAACACCCCAGGAAAGTAACCTCACAGAGATTAAAAAAGGTTATATTTCGCAACAGCAGTCAGCATAATGGAGATGGCAGGGATAAAGATATGCAAGCATAACAGCCAGGAGCAAAACCAGGGAATGAATGGAAATGAGAGGAAGCCAAGGTAGCAGCAAAGAAGAGAGCAGAGTGAGTAACCTCAGGAAAGAGATCTCAATTCTAACTGCCCATATGAGCGGGTAAATAAGATCTGAACTGAGAAGGAGGAAGGTAAATATACTAATCCAAAGAGAAAAACTGGACAATGAAAGATCATACAAAGCATTGACAGGAAAAAACTAGACCTGTCAGCAAAAGCAAAAAAGATTGGCAAGATATATACCCTTGGACAGAGAAAAGAAACAAAATGAGATGTTTGAAGACAACCCAATGAAACTATTTAGAGCATTAAAGAATGCCCAGATAAGGGAGAAAGACTGCCTGAAAAAGAACAAGTGGAGCATTTCTGGAAGAACATCTATGAGAATGAAGTCAACCATAATGATTAGGGTGGCCCACTTTTCAATTTTTTTTAAAAAGTATAGGTTATCGTAGTTTTTCCCATTATTTGGCACTATACTAGCACATTGGTACCATTTTTACAAAAATTGATCAATATTTAGGGGTCTCGCATCGACCTTGAAATTACATTTTTTTTTTAAATGCGTACTTTTTAACTTTTTACTGAATCAAGATAAATCATTAAGTAGGGATGTTTTCTGAATCCTCTTGATGAGAGAAGTCGTTTGGTGTGCCTTCCAATGTCATATGACTAACGGTCTAAAAGTTGTGCCTGTATACAGGTAATACCAATGTGCTAGTATAGTGCCAAATAATGGGGAAAACCACGATCACCTATACTTTTCAAAAAAATCAGCAAATAGCAGACAAATAAGGAAGAAAGAAACAATAACTTAAACAATCACTTTTGCATTGTACAGTGCCCGCGAAAAGTATCCGATCACCCTTGAAATTTGTATTTTTTACATAAAAAACAATGTTTAAATGTATACTAACCTTATATTAGTATTTTGTCATCTGTCCTTTGGTTTGGATGACTTGTTCTAGACGTTTTGGCATGGATTTAATCAAGTTTTGACAAACTTCCACTGATATTTCCTTGCACCATACCTTTTTGATGGCCTCTTGTAATTTTTCGACTGAGCCAGTGTCGTGGCATTCAACCTTATTTTTTATTATTAGCCACAGATTTTCTATCGGATTGAGATCTGGACTATTACCAGGCCAATCCAAATATCAAATTTATTGTCAGTAATCCATTTTGTCACTATTTTGGCCCTGTGACATGGTGCACCATCATGCATGTATGTTTTTGTCCTTTGGATTGCCATTGCCATTGGAAGTTTATCCTGTAGCATTGCTAAATACCGTGCACCATTCATAGTTGTGTTCTTCGGAAGAAAATATAAGTTTCCACGCCCATAGTAACCGAAACAACCCCAAACCATCACACTTGGAGGGTGTTTCATTGTCTTTAGGGTGTATTTAGGGTCCATCCTATTTGAGCAAATAGGCCGGCGAACCTTTTTTGGACAACTTCTGAATGTCAAAAATGTCGACTCATCGCTAAATAAAACCTTCTTCCAGTCATCAACAGTCCAATGAATGTATTTTTTACAAAATGCGACACGTTTTTTACGCATTTTTTCATTAATGAACGGTTTCTTAGCAGCATGGTGAGATGGTAATCCGAGTTCTTTTTGGAGCCGCTCCTGGATAGTTCGTTCAGAAACACCAGATAACAAATTATTCATATTAAATTTTATTTCTTTCGCAGTTATTGTTGGGTTTTTCAATACTAAACGTTTCATAAGTTTGTCTGTTCGCGAATTTGTTTTTCTCGGTCTGCCAGATCGTTTTTTAGGGACTGGCGTGGTTAGGCCACCATTGTTCTTAGCCCGTGAAACCCATAAATTAACGGTACTTTGGGATATGTTTAATTCCTTAGCTATCTGTCTCTGTGATTTCCCACATGCATGCAAAGCAACAATAGCACCTCGACAATCACTCTTAAGTTGTTTTTTAGCACACATTATATATAAATTTTATTTACACCACTTTCTGTAAAA
Source organism: Bathynomus jamesi (assembly GCA_023014485.1). Classification (NCBI taxonomy): domain Eukaryota; kingdom Metazoa; phylum Arthropoda; class Malacostraca; order Isopoda; family Cirolanidae; genus Bathynomus; species Bathynomus jamesi. The sequence continues at coordinate 329,337 of JAJOZX010001159.1, forward strand.
AAAAAAAAATATCAAGAAATTTACACAAACAGTGAAATCTGACAAATTTGAGACACAGCCACCCGCAACGAAGGCTACCAGAACACTAATTTGAGAATGCGTTGGATAGCTCTCATATCAGCGAGCAACCTCAAAGTTACCAGATGTCGCTAGAACAAATAGAAAGTGAATTACGTGTCTCTGAATATCAAGGGAAAATATTGTATTTTCTTGAGTGATCGGATACTTTTCGCGGGCACTGTATTGACCACTATCACAAGTCACTGGCTGCAATGTTGTCCATCTGTGCTATGTCATCGTGGCGAGTGATGACTTCTTGAAGTCGCCGAGCTCTTTCCGGTTCTTTTCCACCACATGCAGGAGATCCTGCAGCTGTGCCTCGTCCTTTGTGACCGTGTTCGCATAGTCTTGTATCAGTTGGACTCCTCTTTCAGTGACGTCATTGGTGACCTGGAGATTAGAGATCACATCCTTCAGACGACAAAAGTCCTCGTTCTCGTCCCACTTATCAGTTGGCAGGGTGGGCCACGAAGACCCATACATCTTCAGACCTGCAAATAAGAACCAGGAGGACTCGTCGATCAGGTCGGGGAGTAGCGTCATCTCGTCGACTGAGACGTTCTCGTATGTGAAGTCTTTGGGTACAGGGAGGTGGGACAGCTTCTCTGCCATCTGTTGCTTCACAGTGCCATTCACCTTGTTGCTGCATAGAGCGAAGATGACGGTCTGAGGCCTCAGATACCAGAAGTGCCGCCTCATCACTGCCAGTGACGCTTCTGCCACCTCGCGGTCCACTGTCCTATACCTCAGAAAATGCTGGTATAGTACCAGGTCATTCAACGGCGCATCAGCTGCTACAGGGGCCGCCAACCAAGCTGGTACGTACAGAAGAGCGATGAACACCACGATCCTGTGCAGTTTGTCGACCAGCTCTGCGTCGAGCTCCAGCTGCCTACTGAACATCAGCAGTTTTGTGTAGTAGATGACCTGAAACAGAATTGGCACCATTGTAAGTAAGACAGGTTTATTGTTACCAATTACTTTGTTTGCGTTATAATGAAATGTTTATCTTTGAATAACATTTAAACTTATCTCGATTATTTTTGTTTGAAAATACTAACTTTAGCCATCCATCTTGCGTGGTGGTAGGCTCCTGGGCACATGAGGTGAATGCCACAGCGTGGTTGTGTCCCGAGTACCAGGAGCGTGATCTCTGCCACTTCCCGGTAATTGTGGTAGAAGTCAATGTCTTCTTTCTTGTCCTTGTCGGACAGCAGTCGATTCTTCTTTATATCTTCGACAGCGTCAGATGCTCCGATATCCCACAGCTTGTCCACTCTGTCCGAAAACTTCTGCCATTTTCCTCCGGCGTCAGTTTCTCGTTTTCTGCTCTTTTGGAGTAAGTGCCACTCTTTCCACAATGCCTCTAGCTTCCGTTCGCAGTTGAGCTTTGTGATTGTTTTAATGCGGGCCATGTTCCAAAACTTTAAGACGTTGTTTACGGTTTCTTTGAATGCGTCTTTCCTGTTAGCAGTGTACTGGATAACACTGAAGAAGTATTGCAAAACCTGCCATGGCAATTTGCTACCACTGATGGAGGATGATGGTTGGCCAACTAAAAAAATTTCCGAGGCCGATCTTAGAGAAGGTAGCGATGTTATTTTCGCCTTTCCTTTTGATGACTCTATTTGTAGCTTCAAGAGTTCTTCCAGTTATGGTTGCCATCGATTTGTCCATGACAGAGGATGAGGAACTCAGACAGAATTTCAAAATGTTATGATCTGCAAAAAAAAATAGGTTAGGTACCTGGCACAGGCATAGTGCATTTTCTAATTACCTATATACATTATACATTCCGCCCGGGTATGGTGACTCATTTTTTTGAAAAGTATAGGTGATCGTGGTTTTTCCCATTATTTGGCACTATACTAGCACATTGGTATTACCTGTATACAGGCACAACCATTAAACCGTAAGTCGTATGACATTGGCAGGCACACCAAACGACTTCTCTCATTAAGAGGATTCAGAAAACATCCCTACTTAATGATTTATCTTGATTCAGTAAAACGTTAAAAAGTACGCATTTTTAAAAAAACTAGTAATTTCAAGGTCGATGCGAGATCCCTAAGTATTTATCAATTTTTGTAAAAATGGTACCAATGTGCTAGTATAGTGCCAAATAATGGGAAAAACCACGATCACCTATACTTTTAAAAAAAATTGAAAAGTGGGCCACCCTAATAATGATGGTGCAGAACAGTGGCGGCTCGTGCCTAGGAGCTGCAGAGCTGCAGTTCCCCCAGACACTCACTGCCAGGCGAATGATTCCTTCAGACACGGCAGAATAATATACTACTAACAAATATATTGTATATAAAAGTCATTATATGTTATTTTCAATACATTACTAAGTGAATTTTCATTAAAACCAGACCAAAATTTAAGTTATTTTCATAGTTGCTGTATGATTCATGTCTGTTATTAATTGGTGCCACATCTGGAAACAATGAAGATAATTAAAACTTTTTTGCGCAGTACCATGGTGAATGACAGACTGTCTGCTTTAGCAATGATATCCATTGAAAATAAAATGATAACAGAAATGAAGGATTTTAATGAAAAAGTAATAAACCATTTTGCTATATTGAAGAGCCGACACACCAGTTTTATTTTCAAGTAATACTACCATCACCACCTCAGCCATCCCTACTGCCACTACTACCACCCCCACCATCTTTTCTACCACCACTACTACTACCATGCCCTGGAAATCCATGGACATCAACTCATAGGTATCTGAGGTAGGTCAAATTTGTGTACCCTACTGTTGTGTGAAGCTTGCAGTCCCTCCATTTTATTTTATCACGAGCCGCCACTGGTGCAGAATGGATTGGGAGCCTTTATAGTTATTCTTTCATAGAATAACTATGAAAGAAGTTGAGAAGAAAATAAAGAAAAGCAGTAACTGGAAAGCACCAGGCCCAGACGTGATTAAGAACTTCTGGTGAAAAAGATAACATCACGAGTGGAAAACTAACAAGGTGCTTCAACAAGATAATAACAGCAAAAGAAGCAGCACCAGAATGGTTGATGGAAGGAAAAACAACATTACTATCAAAGTCCCAAGAAACCCAGAACCCAAGCAAATACAGACCAATAACATGCTTTCCAACAACATACAAAAAACTAACAGGAATCATAGCAGACAGGATCTACAGCCATGCAGAAAAAAACATCATCATAAGCCCAGAACAAAAAGGATGTAGCAGAAAATCATATGGGACAAAAGACCAACTATTAATCAACAGGGCTATATTGGAGAACAGCAGAAAGAAACAAAAACTTAAGCATGGCATGGATTGATTATAAAAAAAGCATATGACAGTGTCTCCCATTCATGGGTGAGGGAGGTAATGAGATTATACAAGATCCATCCTACCATCAGGGTCTTCTTAGAAACAGCTATGACATGATGGGAAACAGACCTAGCCCTCCATCACAGTAAAGGGACTTTAGAGGTGAACAATGTGAGAATAAAAAAAGTGATCTACCAGGGTGATTCAATATCCCCTCTTTTGTTTGTACTGGTGCTAAACCCATTTAGCCAACTAATAAACAGTCAAAACAAAGGCTTCCTGATGTGACCAAGGGAAAAGAGCAGCCCAAAAATATCTTGCTTGTTCTATATGGATGACCAAAAACTGTATGCCCCAAACAAAAGTGAGCTAACAAATGAGATCAGGGAAGTAAAAAAGTTCTCAGATGACATCCAGATGGCATTTGGTCTTGAGAAGTGTGCCACCATAACATTAAAGAAAGGCAAGAGGTATGAATCAGAGAACATCAGGGTGGACAATATATTGATAGAAGAACTAGAGCAAGAGGCTACCTATAAATACCTGAGAATGGAATAATCTGAAAAGATGGAAAATGACATTATGAAAGAAAGACTGCGGAAAGAATACATCAAAAGAATAAAACTAATCCTGAAATCCCATCTAAGCAGTAAAAACAAGATCTTATCCATAAACTTACAGGTAGTCCCTGTGCTGTCATACAGTTTTGGCATACTCAATTGGTCCCAACTGGAAATCAACAAACTGGACACAATCACCAAAAAAATGCTCTATATACACATAAGATCATATACACTGGGTATCAAATTATTAGCCACTTTGCGCTCATCCATTGAATTTGCCAAGGTCACTCACAGTCACTGAATGATGGCGACACCTATCTGCGCATACAGTATTAAAATCATTTCGTTCTGCGCAAACGTAAACAAACGGCGGCCATTTGCATGAATTAGCAATGACTTTGGTGTCTCTAATTATTAGCCAGGTGCCAAATAAGTGTGTGATTATGGGTCGCAAAGGTGATTTAACCTCTGATGAGAAGTCCACCATCATCTCTGAGCTGGCAAAGGGGAAGACAACCCTGGAAATATCAAAAATCCTGGGAAGATATCACCGCACAGTGAAGAGATTCGTCGAGGCTCCTGGTGCTGTCCGTTCGAGGGCTGACAAAGGTGTGTCGAGGACAGTTTCTCGACGTACCTTGTCTCGTATCAAGTGTGAAGCTGTGATAAACCCGTGCCTGACCAGTGATGAACTTTTCAAACATTGTGGCGAGGAAAAAATGTCGAAAGCTACCAGATGTCGCATCCTGAAGAAGGTAGCCAAGCACGTCAAGCCTGTTACAAGGCCTCCTCTGAAGGTAGTTCATAAGCAGAATCGACTGAAATGGGCAGAGGACTACATGAAAATTGATTTTTCAAAAGTCCTCTTCACTGACGAATGCTGTGCTACCCTCGATGGACCAGATGGATGGAGCAAGGGTTGGGTAACAATTGGAGGGAACCGTCCTCATCGTTTGAGATGCCAGCAAGGGGGAGGTGGCATCATGTTTTGGGCAGGCATTGTTGGAGGTATGATGGTTGGGCCATGGAGAGTTCCAGACGGCGTTAAGATGACTGCCAATGCCTACGTTGCCTTCTTAAAGGAAAACCTTCTACCGTGGTTCAAGAAGCAGAGGGTCACATTCAAGAGAACGCTGGTGTTTATGCAGGACAATGGACCCTCACACTCGGCTAAGAAAACTATGGAATATCTGCAGCAATTAGGCTTCTCTGGCTCTCGATTAATGAAGTGGCCAGCGTGTTCCCCCGATCTCAACCCGATTGAAAACTTGTGGAGTCTCCTGAAGAGGCGAGTTTATCGAGATGGACGGCAGTTTTCGAGTAAGGATGCACTCTGGGAGGCTGTTGTGGATGCTGCTCGTACCATTTCATCAGATGAGATCCTCACCTTGATGAATTCAATGGATGAGCGCCTCAGGAACGTTCTTTCAAGTGGAGGATCGTACATCCATTATTAACAACCTTATGAGGTCATTTTGATATTATTATGTTCATTATTTCCATATTTATGATGATTTCTTTCTTTGTACATTGAATATCCAATTAAAAAACACTTTAATGTTTGTTTAAATGTGTTTTCATTATACCTGGCTATTAATGTGAGACGCTGTATTTCAGCTTAAATTATTTAAATTGTTGCCATATCCATACTTATGAACATAACTCCATAAAATTTACAGAGACAACCTTGATACACATGAGCAATATATATTCAGGATCGTACAAGGTTTGATTACGCAGTTTCTCAGAAATTTCAAAATTTGCAAAGTGGCTAATAATTTGATACCCAGTGTATAAGAACCAATGCACACCAAAGCTATACCTGCCAAGGAGGATTGGTGGACTAGGGCTTGTGCTAATGGACCAAGTGCACAAAGCCACACTTGGTACTAGGCTGTACCTACAAATTTCTTAGGGTTAAGGTTTAGCCCCAGAAGTAAGAAACTCTCCAGCTGGAGTAGGAAGGGAAAAAACAAAAAGAAAAGGGCATCGTAAGGAGAGGAATAATAAGTAAGGAGAAACTAGAAAAGACCTCAGACTGCAGATTCCACATCATAAGTACAAACATAAACTGGGAAAATCAGAAATTACATTAGAAGAAATAAAAAAGATCAAAGAAGTTGAAGAAAACTATGTTCAAGAGGGGAATGAGAATATCATGGGTAGATGGACATGGACACTTGAGAAAAATCTGTACCTATTGGAAAGCTTGTACATAGGACAGATGATCCCAGAAAAAGAAAAAGAAGAGTAAATTACTAAAATGGGCACTTGAGAAGAAAGAGAGTGACACAAATGACTACATGATGTATAGATTCCAGAAATGGTACTCAAGCCATATGATGGACTGGAAGAAAGTAATCAGACAAAAACACCATATCCTAAAAACAATTACAGAGAGAAAACTTAGTCATGAGAGGAAACAAAGAGCTACACTACCATCATGTGAAGAGGCACAAGAAGTTAAACATAGCACAAGCAGGTTTGTACAAGAACAGCTTACAATAACCACTGACATTACAGAAGAGTTAAAAACAAGGAACAGCAGGTAAAAAAAAGAAGCAAACCATGAGAGACCAACCTGTGAAAACATTAGAGAGTGCATCTGAACTTTCACTACATAGTGCAGAAGAGAGCATGAGGAAACACTAATGGCAGAAGCAATAGGGGCTTTAAACCCCATTGTTGAAAATGTAGCAACTACCAAACACCACAGAAATGAAGTGAAGCAAGGCATCTCCTCCAGGCAGGATGAGGAGGAGATGGAAGTGGAGATGATCCATAGGCATAAGACACCCCACCCCAGTGAAAGGAAGATCATACAGAGAATTGCCAGGAAAAAACTCAACCTGCTGGCAAAAGCAAAATGACTAGTAAGATACATACAACTGGAGAAAGAGAAGAAACAAAACATGCTGTTTGAAGACAACCCAACAAACTATTCGCAGGACTAAAGAAAAGCCAGATAAATGTAGAAAGAATGCCTGAGAAAGATCAAGTACAGAAGTTCTGGAAGAACATCTATGAGAATGAAGTCAACCATAATGACAATACACAATGGAATGGAAACCTTTACAACAGTGAAAAGGTAAGAGACATCACAGAGATGAACATGGAGAGAATAACAGTGGAAGATGATGAAGAGAAGGTAAAAAGAGCAGTAACTGGAAGCACCAGGGCCAGATATGATGAACTTTTGGCTAAAAAAAATAGTATCACTGAGAGGAAAACTCAGAAGATGCTTCAACAGGATACTAGCAGCAGAAGAAGAAGCACCAGAATGGTTGATGAAATGGAAAATGTTCAAGCTCCAAAGTCCCAAGACACCCAGAACCCAAGCAAATACAGACCAATAACATGCTTGCGCACAGTATACAAGATATTCACAGAAATTTTAGCAGATAGCATGTACAGCCATGCAAATGAAAACAACAACATAAGCCCAGAACAAAAAGGGTGTAGTAGGAGAACATATGGAACAAAAGAACAACTATTGATCAACAGGGCTATAATGGAGAACAGCAGAAACAAAAAACTTAAGCATAGTATGGATTGATTATAAGAAGGCATATGACAGTGTCCCCCACTCATGGGTAAGGGAAGTAATGAGATTACACAAGATCCACCCCACCATCAGGACATTTTTAGAAACATCAATAACACAATGGAAGACAGACCTAGCCCTCCATCACAATAATGGAACATTATTGTGATGGAGGGCACTAATGGCACAATAATGTGAGGGCACATTATTGTGCCCTCACTTTATTGATCCATGTGAGGATCAATAAAGTGATCTATCATGGTGAGTCCATATCCCCTCTGTTGTTCTTATTGGTGCTGAACTAAACAAAGGCAACCAGATGAAACCAAGGGAAAAGAACAGTCCTAAAATCTTACACTTGTTCTACATGGATGACCTAAAATTGTATGCCCCAAACAAAACTGAATTAACAGATCAGATCAGGAAGTAAAAACATTCTCAGATGATATCCAAATGGAATTTGGTCTTGAGAAGTGTGCCACCATCACATTAAAAAAAGTCAAAAGGTGTGAATCGGAGAACATCAGAGTGGACAATGTAGTAATAGAGTAACTAGAGTAAGAGGCTACATATAAATATATTGGAGTGGAAGAGTCAGAAATGACAGAGAATAACATCATGAGAAAGAGACTGCAGAAAGAATACAGTATATCAAAAGACAAAAACTAATCCTGAAATCCCACCTGAAAAGTAAAAACAAGTCTGTGCTGTCATACAGTTTTGGTATAATCAATTGGACCAACTGGAAATCAACAAACTGGACACAAACACCAGGGAAATGTTTCATGCACATAAAATCATTTCCAAAAACCAGTGCACACCAAGGCTACACCTACCAAGGAGGGTCAGTGGATTAATTAGGTCTTGTGCTAATAGACCAAGTGTACAAAGCCATAACAATAGGATTAGCACAGTACATAAAGGACAAAGACAGAAGGCTAGCCAGATTCGTAAATGACCATGACCATGAACATGAAAAGCCTCAAACAACCTCATTTTTAAAGAAGGCAAAAGACTACTTAGTAGACATTGGCATAGGACCTGAACAGCTCCAAGACATTGAAAATAAACCTCTCATAGAAAATATAAACACCATAAAATGAAGGTACAACAGGAAAAGATCAGAAGAAAAAGAGAACTGGAAAGAGCATAAATATAGTAAAATGTACAAGGAGGTGGTGTTAAATAGAGCATATGTAGAGAGGAATAAAACTGGAATTCCTAATAAGGGGGACACTAAGACCAGAAGATGAATGGCTGGTTGTGGTGGCACAAGACCAAGCGCTACAAACAAACTGGTTCAAAAGACATATAGAAGATAAGGGTGGAACTGAGACATATAGACTATGCAAAAAGAGCCTGGAGACTGTGAGCCACATGCTCCCTAGATGTGCAGTACTCCTACAAAGGAAACTACACAGAAGCACAATGCTAATTCACTTCAGATTATGCAAGAAATATGAAATAAGTCTTGAAACAGAAAAATACTGGGAACATAGGAAACATATTCCACAAGGAATACAAGATAATGATAAAGTGCTCCTATATGATCATGAGATACTGACATCAGAGTATCAGGATACAGACCAGGCATAATAGTGAGAGAGAAGGAGGGTAGGAAATGCCTCTTGGTGGAAGTTGGAGTCCCAGGGAACTAAATCATCACAAAATCTGAAAGAGAAAAGATCCTAAAATATCAGTGATTAAAACATGAAATATAGAGGATGTGGGATGTTGGACCCGAGATCATCCCATTAGTGGTGGGAGCATAAGTGTATGGGACTCATGTTAACAGGGAGGGCTGGCCATTATCGCCTGAAAAGCTTACACACACATTAAATTTGTAAAAAATTTTCACACATATAAACACACAATATAATAATAATTTATAAAATCCCACTTGCCTGATATGGTGTCACGATTGATGAAACTGAAAGAAATATTTGTTACATCCTTTTCTTTTGGCAAAACAGTCTATAATTTGATTTATGTCATTGTTGATTACTTTGTTGGCATATTCTCTTTTGATGTTGATAATTGCAAGGCTTCTCAGTCTTTCTTGTGCCATTGTGCTTCTGACATACGATTTCAGTCAATGGAGCACACTGAAAGACCTTTCAGCCAAACATGACATAGCTGGGATGATAGTCAAAATCTTTGCAACTTTAGTAAATGCTAGCTTCATTTCACACGTCATGTTGATACAACACTTCAATCACATCTGTTGCTGTTCTTACAGTTCCACAAAGATCCAAATTGTTTTTCATGAAAAGTCTGAACAGTTTGTAGTCAACTTCTATTAGTTCTTTGTCCAAACTGTAGAAGTTAGAGACAATGTCATAATTGGTGTTGGTTGGATTGTCTTTCATCACAAGTGAACCAAGAGTGCATAGAATATCCTGATCATTTCCTTGGAAATGAACTTCCAATTCTGACAACATTTTGTCCATTGCGATGTAGTAAGTGTTGACCCTATGATGTTGTAGAAGTGTCATTGTTTGTGCATCGGTCTCCACTAGTTCACCAACAAGAGCTTGTACTAGCCGTGATGGCTTGTGGCGAGATATCTACGCTTCATGAAAGGTAAACTGTGTGTCCTTGATCCATAATTTAATGTCCTGACAAGATTTCTCAGCTCTCTGCCACACCTGGTTAAAATTCTCCACACTGCGACATTCTTGCAACATTTGAATGGTAAGATTACTATTTTGGTGAGCAGTGATGACATCGATGTTCTTTCCTTGTAGGTATCTACTCAAGCCACTAGTGTTTGACAAATCACTTTGAGAATACAGTCTGAGAACAAACTCAAAATCGCAAATCACACCCAGCAATGTTCGGCTCTTGGAATATGTTTTAGCATCATTGTCACCCGCTAATGTAATGAGAGCCTTTATGATGCGCTCAATTTGTTCGTGTACAGCTTTTATGGCTTCCCATCGGCATGACCACTGTGTGACAGACTGTGATTTCAAAGTGAGTACGAAGTGATCTTTTTCCACAAAGATGTCGCCAAACAATGCATGCCACTTGGGACTTGCTTCTAGAAAGTTGTATAGACTCTGAATCGTACTGAGTGCATTTCGCAATGGTGCAGTTTCTTTTTTATGCAAAAAATAAGTGAAGTATTTTGAACTTGCCTCATCGTTATTCCTAAAAATTTTGATCAGTTTTGGTCACAAACTAGACTATAATAGGTACAAACATTTTTGAAATAGAAAATGAATTCTGGATCGTCCAAAGAGAAAGGAGGGCATAAAGACCATTTGCCAAATGAATGCATGTGGTGCAATTGCCAAAATTTTTAATTTAATATAATATTTAATATAAATTATAATCCATTTTGTTGTGCATATGAAAACTAAAGTTCTTGCCTGAAAAATTTTGATTCCCGAATCTTAGGGAGGGCTGCAGCCCCCCAGCTCCCCCACCTTGTACGCCTATGGGTGGGAGCAACAAGGACAGTAAAAGAAATCTACAGTAGAGTTTCTTGACTGACTGGCCATAAGTATAACATCTGGAGAAATGTTGGGGAAGTTTCGAGATACAGCATCTCTATCCTATGCCTGGTACTGGGCTGTACCTAAAAATTCCTTAGGGTTTAGGTTTAACCCCAGAAGTAAGAAACACTCCAACTGGAGTAGAAGGGAAAACATTAAAGGAAAGACAAGACAAAAAACAAAACCAAAACTAGCTGATTAAATCCTTTGAAGCAAGTTTTGGTTCCAGAATTTATACAAAGATAATTTTAAAAAAAAATTGGACAAAATTGTTGAAATAGTGATGGAAGAGAGTGAAATGGAAATCAATAAATTGTCATAAAATGAAGTAGATAAAAAAAAACTATAGTAAGAAAAGAAGGGAAGAAAGTATTAGGAGATTGGAGAAAAATGTATACAGTAAATGCACAAGGAAGAAAGTACTAGAAAAAGTCCTTATTGGTAACTAGAGAACAGTTGAGTTCCTGATAAAAGGCATATTGAAACCAAGAGATTAGTGGACAAAAGTAGCTGCTCATGATCAAATATTTCATATAGAAGGAACAAACGAGTCAGAAATGTGTAGTTTGTGTAGCAAGAAAGTGAGACAGTCACATCTTGTTTGTCTGTAAATTATTACTGACAAGGGGAACTTATACAGAAAGGCACAATGCAGTCTGCAGGTTAATGCACCCGCAGTTGCATCATAAATATGGCATAAGGGCAGAGAAAGTAAACCATTGGAGACATTAATCCTAGGTGATAGAGGAAAATGAAGAGGTGCAAATCATGTGTGACTATGTAATTCCAACAGACATAAGTGTGCTATGTTGTTGACCTGATATAATGATGAGGGAGAACAGTGGCAGCTCGTGATAAAATAAAATGGAGGGACTGCAAGCTTCACAAATTTGACCTACCTTAGGTATGAGTTAATGTCCATGGATTTCCAGGGCATGGTAGTAGTGGTGGTGGTAGAAGGGATGGTGGGGGTGGTGGTGGTGGTGGTAGTGGTGATGGTAGGGATGGCTGAGGTGGTGATGGTAGTATTACTTAAAAATAAAATCGGTGCATCGGCTCTTTGATGTAGCAAAATGGTTTATTACTTTTTCATTAAAATCCTTCATTTCTGTTATCATTTTATTTTCAATGGATATCATTGCTAAAGCAGACAGTCTGTCATTCACCATGGTACTGCGCAAAAAAGTTTTAATTCTCTTCAAAGTTGAAAAGCACCTTTCTGCTTCTGCTGTTGTCATTGGAGTTGTTATTAAAATTTTCAACAACTTGACAGTGTCTGAAAATGTTGACTGTAGATGATTGTCATTCATCATCTTCAACAAGTGAGACTTTCTGATTTACACAAATCTTCTCTTGTGTACAGTACAGTAAGTTCAGTTCTCAATTTGTCTTTTTCAAGCAAGGGATAGGCTGCAACTGCTTGTGCAAGTTCATTACTAGGGAAATTTTTGGTATACACTGGGAACTTATTCACTAAAAGTAACTTGCTTGCTTCCAAATGATTAGTAAAGCTGAATATCTCTCTGCACTGCAGCAAAATTACGTCACAGACCTCCTTTGCAGCAGCTGATCTATCTGTATTAAATTTTCTTCTCTTCTGCTCAGGAGGCATCACATTCATCTCTTAACTTCTGAACTGCAGAATTAAAAACTTTTAAAGAGGCGTTAGCCTTAGTTGCATCAATATTTCTAGACTGAAGCTGAGAGAACATGATGTCAACATGAGGCATTACTTTGGAGAAAAATTCCAACCAAAATTCGAATTAGTGCATCTTTCATTTCTTGCACAGCATTGACTGTTCTGCTCTTGAAATTGCAACGTGTTGCAGATGGCCTTGAAATTCAATGGCCAGCAACATTCTCCAATGCAGCCATTCTTTGTGGAGACTTAGAAAAAAATGCTGGTATTCCTGACAAGCTATTGAAAAATACTCAAACATTAGTATTCTGTGATGTTGCCTTTTCCAAAATCAAGTTCAGTTGGTGTGCATAACAGTGGATAAAATAGGCATTGCTATACACTTCTTTTATTCTGGTTTTCACACCTTTATTGACTCCACTTAGAGCAGCTGCACCATCATAAGTTTGGGCAATGGGCTTGTGTGGACAATCACCAATTAAAGTCTGGAGTTCTTTAAGTAACACACTTGATAAGGCTTCTGCTGTCTGGTTGATAGGGTTAAAAAATCCCCAGAATCTCTCTCAGGCTTCCCTTGTAGCTCATACCTTAGAACAATTACCATCTGTGTTTTATCATAAATATTCGTTGTCTAATCACACACAACTGCCAAATATTCTGCATTCTTTACTTCTTCCTTGATCTTATTTTTGCAGATTTCCAACATAGATTCTAAAAGTTAATTCTGTATTGATTTAGATGTTCCTTTAAAAACTGTAGCAGTCTTTAAATGAGCATCTAAGCTAGAATCCAGTTCACAGGCAAAATCAACTAATCCACGAAATACTCCTGGATTCTTGGAGCTTGTAGTTTTATCATGTCCTCTAAGAGGGAGTTCAAATTTTCCACAAAATTTTACACAGTTTATGATTTTGGATAACACATCTCTGTTTTTTCTCACCTGTTCATTGTGTTTTGCAACTGAGAGCTTGTATGCTGTGTCAATTTGAACTGCAATGTTCACTTTACCTGAACTGCAATGTTCACTTTACCCAACAATGATAAATCAATCATGTTATTCATGTGTTTGGCTGACTGCTCATGTTTCATTATTTTCTGTGGCAAATGCCTCAAGTCAGTCACACCACTTTTCGTCCATGATGAGTCCCCACCAAACAATAAGCATGGAAAGCAAAATAAAGCATTTGTCTCGTCACAACCACAGAGCCATTCACATTTCTGATAAACATTGATGTTAAACTGGCATGTATATTCTTTGTTCCTGCTTGTACTATTCTGTTGAATGGATAAAACTGGTGTAAGTCTTCCTCTTGCTTTGATTTCAGTCTTTTCATTTAATGTCAGCTGGGAAAAGTTGATGCTTTGCAAATACTTCACTCAATTTTTCATCATCAAAAGGTAATTAAAGAAAGCATGACTTAACCACATGGTCTGCACGCAATGTAAACATGAGACTGAGCTGCACCAACTGCAGCTCATTGTTTCCAGATGTGGCGCCAATTAATAACAGACATGAATCGTACAGCAACTATGAAAATAACTTAAATTTTGGTCTTGTTTTAATGAAAATTCACTTAGTAACGTATTGAAAATAACATATAATGACTTTTTATGATATATTTGTTAGTAGTGTATTATTCTGCTGTGTGTCTGAAGGAATCATACGCCTGGCAGTGAGTGTCTGGGGGTACTGCAGCTCTGCAGCTCCTAGGCACGAGCCACCACTGAGGGAGAAGAGGAAGAATATTTTTTGTAGAAGTGGGAATTCCTGTAGACAGCAGGGTTGCAAATTATGAGAGAAGTACCTAAAATACCAAGACTAAAGTATGAAATATGTAGAATGTGCCATGTAAACCCAAAGACTGTACCATCTGTTATGGGTGCAACAGGAACATTTAAAAAAACCAATGAATGGATATCCAGATCAGCTGGACATTTCAGTAACAGCTGGAGAAAGTGAAAGAAATCTTGTGGTACAGCATCTCTACTAAGATTGGTAATGGAAAGTGAGGCAAGCGTTTAATTCAAAGAGACCATCTATACAGAATACCTTTGACAGAACAACCTATTTAACCAGAAGTGAGTGTATTTACAAAACCAAGATCTGAGGAATGGAGGAAAATCCAGCAGTAACAGGAATAAAATAGGCCAAAGACTCTGGTGATGAATTGAGATTGATATGTAGCTGCTCCATGGCAACTAGGATAAATCTGTGACAGAAAAAATTGAAAAGGTACAATAGATATGCTGCATGATTAAGAGGCAAGAAAGAAATGGTGTATAAATTGAAAGTGCTTAAATTGAAAGAATTGAATAAAGCATTCATTGATAATGATAGAATGATAAGTAGAATTTTTGTTCACCTTTTTGCTGTGGGTGCCCCATATACAGTTCCAAAATTCACACCATTACAAAATTCACCACAGCAAAAGGGTTAAGGACACACTGAGATTGAAGGGTAAAAAACTTTTGTAATAGTTGCTCAAGACCAATTCCTGTACATGAATGGGTTTAAAAAGCATATAGAGGGAATAAGTGATACATCTTTGTGGGAATCATGGTGAGAGACTAGAGACAATGAGCCATGTATTATTGGGATGTGGTGTTTTATTGTAAAAATTTAAGCTGATTGCTGCACTTCAAACTATGTAGGAAATATGGAATTAGGACAGGCAGGATTAATTGACGTGTGATCCGTAGGGAACAGAAGAGAATGAAGGTAGTGATATTTTATGGTTCTTGAAATTTCAAAAGACATTACTGTGTCAATATGCTAAAAAAGAGAACTTGAATGCATTTCCTCCTGGAGGTGGAGGTACTTGGTGATGGTTGCATTGCAAGGTATGAAATTGCAAAATATCTGAAACACCAGAGATTAAAGTATGAGATGAGAAGAGAGTGGAATGTTGAAGTAGAAACAGTACTAACAGTAATAGGAGCAAGTGGAGATTTTAAGAAAATAGTTGAAAACTGTCATGGAACAGTTGCCCAACCAGACAGACATTGGAGAGATTGTTAGAAAAGTCATCAGATACAATGAATACTACAGTAAATATCCTTGTATCAGCCTATCTAATCATGAATGAGAGGTTTGGTCTCCACATATAGAGTACAGCATGAGGAATAAGTTCATGTAGACTGTGGCTACAAGCTCTTATAGCCAGTAACCAAAAGAAACATAAAAACTCTTAGGCTGAAGACACTTAATTCAATTTGATGGATGCTATGGGACACATTTTTTGATCAATTGCTATTAAGCAAGTGAAACCATCAGTAAAAGCAAATTAGTTCCTTAACAAATGTTATATGGTACAGGGGGAGTACAGTAGTTAAGCAGAAAACTTTACATGTTTTGAAGTCTTTTCTCATTAAGGTTGCAAAGATGTTTCCTTGTTATGTGGCAGGGCTTGTGCTTTGCAAACTTGGCAATGGCACGTTAGGGTTACCCCTTTGAGGGGAGGTCATTCTCCCTCTCCCCTAAACCCCTCACCCCCCTTTATGCAACTTGGGGGCTAACCCCCACCCCCATTACCCCCACTAGGGTTGTCAGATTTTTCAAATGCTCATGTGGGACAAATTTCAGAGTTTTTTTAAGACCAAATTTTTTCAAATTGAAACTAGATTTTGTCAATGGTTACAACAAACAAAATTGGAAAATTTTTAAATAATGCTTAACAATTAAACATCGTGAATAATATTGAAATTATTATACATAATATTGAAATTATCATAGCATATTAAATATTGTAGTATACATCGTTTTACTAATTATATTATGACATATGTCAATATTTTTCTGAACTTTTAATCTTCTTCAAAATTTCAGCTCCATATTCTGACTTCAAGTATAACTGAAATTCCTTGCAAGTTGTAGAAAATTTTTCTTTAATCATGAGTAAACATACAGATTTTATTTGAATTACACAATCTCAAGTTGTATGGTCAAGTAATTGCAGGATTCACACAAATTCAAAGCTTACAACATAACTACAGCCGAAAAACTGCCAACTCGTGGCCAAACACAACAATTTTATGTGTTGTAATTTCTAGGATGTTCTAGAATATTCATCATTACTCTAGAGAATTTTACAAGATCCTACATAATTCTAGAAAATTCTAAATCAATTCATCCTGAAAAAATTTGCGTAAAAAATATTTTTTGTGGGACATTTTGAATACAAAGCGGGATGCAGGATTTTTGGATCAACTGGGACATCTGGCAACCCTACTCCCACTCCAAGGTCATTCTCCCTCCCCCCCCCCCCAAAAAAACCTCACCCCCTTATTGCAATTTGGGGGCTAACCCCCACCCCATTGTTGCAACTTGGGGCTAACCCCCACCCCATTGCATAAAATGGTTGAAACATTGTGGTTAATTTTTTTTTTTATTTAAACAGGAAATGGAAGGAATTGTAGTTTTTTTTTTAAATGTTTAAGGATGCTGATTAATTGATCTTTGTTTAATTTTTTTGAGAGTTTAGCAATTCATCATGCTTAATTTTTATTCTTTTATGAACATCTCATAGATACCTTCATATTTCAATATATTCTTATTGTAGAAGAAGAAGCAATTTTTGTTATTTATTATTTCACTGGTCAAACTTTTTGAAATTATATAATCTTTGTCAGCAGCATTTTCCCATGCCTAAGTGGGGTCGCTGTTCCTAATCCGCCTTGCCACTCATTTCTGTCCAATGCCACATCCACCACTAGATTTTGCTCCTTCATATCACACTCTGCACACACACTCCATCTCATCCTTGGCCTTCCCCTTCTTCTTCCGTCTCCATAACTTGTTGCTAGGGGCAGGTGGGACAGTGCCCCGGGCCCCGGGCCTTTGGGGGGGCCCGGGTCATTTCAGCAAGTGATGAGAAGTTATTTAAGTGAGCAACAAAGCTAGTAAATAAATATAAAAATTATATTTCCTCTGGATTTCCAAGTCAATTAATCTCTTTTTGAATGTGCTTAAAAACAAACATTGAAAAAATTATGACAATCCATGAGCTATATTCATTTTTAATTAAAGACAACAGTACTTTGTGCTCAAGTTTTCCTGAGGTTGTGACTGCCATAACATTGTTCCTCACAATTCCTGTGACAGTTTCAAGTGCAGAGAGATCGTTTTCAAAACTTAAACTAATAAAGAACTATCTTCGAAATTCTATGAATGAAAAAAGATTAAGTAGACTCTCAATTATATCAATTGAAAACAAGAAAGCTAGAAATATTAATTTGGAGATTTAATTAATGAATTTGCTGAAAGAAAGGCAAGAAAACTCAAGTTCTGATGTTGTCGTAAGTAAACTTTTATTTCACGGTATCCTTTTTAAAGCTCAATATTTTGCATAATGTTTTGCCTTCTATGCCTCCATGTGTACAAGTAATATCATAATTCTTAAATATATGCTAAATAAATAATGCAAAGAAAAGCAATATAAATGTACAGTATAATAAAAATTTTGTTAGGGGGCCCATAAAAAAGTTTTGCCCTGGGGCCTGTGACACTCTTGCTCCGTTCCTGCTTGTTGCCCAACATATTCCTCCTCTCTCTGCATGATATGTCCAAACCATCTAAGCCTTCTCTCTTGAGCTTTCTTTTCTGAAATTATATAATGTATACACTTATAATTATAAAGTAAAATTGCTCTTAGTCATAATTAATTAATTTTGTATTTACCATAATTTTTTTTCAGTAATGTAACTGTGTCAGTAACTCAGTATGATATGAAATTTTGTACGTAGATTTATTACTAGGCTTGGTGAGTCAATTAATAAGATAATAGAAGCCATGGTTAGTGTACTGGTAACAGATATATTTTGTAAATCTTGAATCTGGAAGCATTGGCATACTGTTCCGCTAGTCTATGTAGTCACTGCTCCAGACAACTGTTTCTCATCCTTTTATGGACCACTTGTATAATGTTTGTACCTGTTGAGTTGGAAGTAAAGATTTTTTTTTTTGTTTTATTTCTTACTCTTATAACCATACTGTTATTATTTATAATAATATTTGACAAGTAAACCGGAGGTAAACATTCTCTCATTCTAAAATTTTGGTGACTTTAAAGCTAGTAAATTGTTGAACATTATAAATAGGAGTTGCAAGAGCAAAGAAATAGCAACCAAATTCCACAATTCGTATGTTAGGCCACATTTGGAATATTTTATACTGGCATGATATCCTTATTTCAGGCAAGAAATATATTAAAGGTGTTTAGTGAAAAGCAACTAAATTTGTTCCTAGCTTGAAGGGTTTAGGGATAGACTGAAGGAACTAGGAGTGATCTCTTGAAAACAGGTGTATTACGGGTGACATGATAGTTGTAGAGTTGCAGATTTACAGACTAACAAAAACCTTAAGATCCATTGTAGGCTAACCCAGGAAAGAAGTAGAGAAAAAAGATAGAAAAAGCAAATGAAAATAAAGAACACTGAAAACTTATACCATGCTTATACTTATAGACATGTAAAGCTTTCACTCAGGAATACAGCAATAAAGTATAGAGCAGACAAGGCTCTCTCTTCTCTGCCAACCACTGCTGACAGAAAATTGCTGTAAACAAAACCATATTGGAAAGTAGGAAGAAGTATAATGAAAAGAATAACTTCAAAGTTCATATACACCATGTTTACACTTATCTTATGTACCCAGTTGTGCATTACAGAAGTAGAAAATAAAGGATAGCATGAAACCTTGAACTACTTATTTAATCTATACTCTGTATTTTTTTAATGAATTTTTTATTTATTATATAAAGAAATCATTTCTTTGATTAAATGGCAAGGCCATCATGCCATGCTGAGGAACTTCTTTTTAAAAATTAATTGAACGATGCAAGGTGTTTGCATGTAAAAGAAACCGTTTCATTTGAAACTAACAATAGAACTAGAGGCCACACTAAAAAAATTGGGAAGGAAACTTATAAATTAGATTTACATAAAATATTGCTTCAGTTTTAGGGTTGATTTTTTTGAATGACCTCTCAACTGCAGTGGTTAATAAGAAAGGATTTTATAAAATTTTTAATCAGAGAAATCGTGTAAATAACAGAAATAAAGTTTAGTTTATAGCAGCATAATCCAATGAATGGAGATAGAGTTAAGACCAATTTGTGATTTAGGAAAGAAGGGAATCTCATGAATAGTTGGGGTTCTTGCATGCATTTGAATAACAAAACAATCTCATGGCTCTAAGAATGATTTGAGACTTATTTTGAGGGGAGATCACTTTCACTTAATACCCATAGATGTAAAAGAAGTTTGGTTTGGCAAAAGGATGTAACTATTGAAAATTATTGTTCCCAACCAAGTAAATTTGGAGTGGACATACTGTCCTGCACTTGCCCATCCATTCGTCGCACTTTTATGTCTAGACTATAACTTCTGAACAGTTCAATATAAATTGATGTAATTTCACATGCATATGTATCATCACAAGACAAAGTATCATGAACAAGAAACAGGTTCCTGCATTAAAGGTCAAAGGGTGGAGTGAACTTCTCTATATAAATTGACAAAACTTGACACACATGTGCATGATTATAATATGAATTGTTCTGAGTAAGAACAAAGATCAACATCAAAGGTCAAGTGGAAGTGAATGCCAATATTTTTTAACTGCTCTACTTAAAGTGATGAAATTCACATACCGGTACATATGGATCATCATAACTGCGTGTCAGAGATAAAAAGTGCCAAGTCGACATTTTTCAAAAAATAAAATTCGCGCCAAAACATAAGAGGCCCTTCCGCAGCTTCCGATAGGTCAGTCTGTGAATTGGCGCTGACAGGAAGGGTGTTATTGTCGGTACAAAAAAAGCGTTTACAGTGAAAATCAAATTTATTTCGGTGATAAAAAAGCTTTATCTTTCACTGCACAAAAAAGCTCCAGATCTTTTTTTTTTATAGCGGTATTGCTGGCAACTCAACGCATTTTATTTCAAATTGGGTAAGGTGTAGAATACTTGTCTGCAAAAGTTTATTAAATATAATAATATAAATATATCATTCGATTCGTATTTGTATGTAGATAATGAAAATATCAGGTCATCCCATAAGTAATGTCGTTTTTTAGATCGGAATTTGAAGGACAAAAAAAAACTCGACTGGAAACTTTTTAATCTAGTATATATTTTCCATCGGAATCAATGACACTGCCAACGTCCTACAAGCTTTTCAATGCCATGTTTATAAAATTCAGGCGGTTTTGAGGCAAAAAACGTACAAAGACTGGTGTGCAGGTCGTCTAAAGAAGTATACCGTTTCTCGTGAAGATAGTTTCGCAGACTCCTGAAGAGATGATAATCTGAAGGCGCAAGGTCTGGAGGATGTGGAAGTTTTTCCCACCCAAGCTCCTCAATTTTTGCAGAAGTGATCCGAGCGGTATGAGGACGTGCGTTGTCGTGGTGGAACACGATTCCTTTCCGATTAACCAAAGAAGGTCTCTCTTCTTTTAGTGCAGTGCTCAATCGATCCAGTTGTTGACAGTAGACTTGAGCGGTGATTGTTTGGTTGTGTGGTAAGGTTTCAAAGTGTATTACACCACCTTTATCCCACCAAACACTAAGCAACGCCTTCCGAGGGTGAAGATTTGGTTTTGGCTGTGGTGTCGCTGGTTCTCCGGCACAAACCCACTGTCGACGGCGCTTAACATTCTGGTACAGTATCCACTTTTCATCACCAGTCACTAAACGGTGCAAAAACGGATCTTAGAGTTCACGGGAATGAAGCGCTGTGCTAATGTTTACCCGCACCCTCAGATTGTCGACCGACAATTCATGTGGCACCCATTTTCCTAACTTAGGCACTTTCCCGAGTTGTTGCAAATGTCGATGGGTGGTGGACGGGGATGAATTGAGTTTCTGGGCCAATTCTTCGACAGTTGTTGAACAGTCTTCTTCAAGTGCGGCTAACAGCAGGTCATCATCAAACACAGCAGGGCGTCCAGAGCGTGCTGCATCTGTCAAACAGCAGTCACCATTCCTAAACTTTTGAAATCATCTTTGACATTTCCTCACACGCAGAATATCGTTGCCATAAACGTCCTGAATGTTTCGCGTTGCTTCAGTAGCACTATTCCCTTTTTTGAACTCGTAAAGCATTATATGCCTGATATGCTCTTCTGATACCGCTATGTTTGAGGGGTTCACATAAAGCAAAACTCACGTCTTCACTGGTCAAGGTTTGTAAAGTACGGTATGTAGCGAAACACGATAGATCTCCTCTTAGATATAACCTTCGGAAAATTTATGCTTAAACCGAGTAGGCCTAGTTTAAACTTAATCTATCGTAAAAAACGACATTACTTATGGGATGATCTGATAGTATTTTTTGCTCACTGGGTCGAGGAGGCGACACCCATGAAGGTGTTATAAACACCGTTAGGTAAATGGGGGTCGAGGGGGCGAAGCCCCGCTGTTAGGTGTTATGCTAGCCCCAAGGAAGGCGTGTATATATATATAACATGAGAGAGAGGTAAAAAAGCAGGCCAAAAAAAATTCTAGGGATTGTAAATTCCATAATTATTTTGTGCGTTTTTGCGAATTTTACATTTTTATTTGTCAAATATCTCGTATTCCAGTACACTGGAAGGAAACGGAAAAGAAATCCTGAACATTGGAAGCAAAACATCCGAAAGCAGAAAGTCCAGCGGGGAGAATTCCATTGTACCAGAAGTGGAAAGATGATCAAGAAAAGGGTTTCTCTGCCATCAACTTGCGCGCCTTGTCGCCAGAAATGCGATATGAAATTCACCGAAGAGGATCAAAAAGCTATCAACATAGGATTCTGGGATCTTGGAGAATCTCTCGCTCAGCATCAGTATGTGGCTGATCACATCGACTTGAAGGAGATCAAGAATGCGACAAAAAGATCCTGCTCTCGCCTTTATTACCTGCCCTCCAAGGGGGAGAAGCGCACCGTTTGTCGGGAGTTCTTTACACGCACACTGCATGTTAGCAATTCCTTCATCGACAAAGCCGTCGCGGACAAAGCAGTCAACCACGGTGCAGTCACTAAAGACAAACGTGGCTGGGTCAGAGGGCGGCCACGTCAGTACACAGAGGACGACGAAGCTTGGATCAAACATCATATCGAGTTATTTCCCGAGCTCGAAACTCGTTACTACAGGGAGAGAAGTCAAGGTGTGCGTTACCTAAACGAAGACCTCAACGCTCACAAAATGTACACGCTCTACGTGGAGTACATAACTTGTCAGGGACGAACTCCTGTGAAGGAGTGGAAGTACGTGGACATCTTGAATACCATGTATAAGGTCAAGTTTGGTCTTCCTACCATCGACATGTGTAACACCTGTGAAGGACTGAAGGAAAGGATCAAAGGAGGAGGTGTGGCAGGTGAAGAGGCTCAAGCAAAGTTCGATTGTCATGTTCAGCTCTTCAAGTCGGCTTGGGATGCCATGAAAGAAGACAGTCAACGAGCTGAAGACCAACCTGAGGAATTGCATTACGCGACGTATGACTTGCAGAAAATACTACCATGTCCTCTCTTGCACACCAAAGAATGGTTTTACAAGCGAACCCTAAACGTATACAATCTCACAGTTAATCCTGCTGTTGGTAATCCGCAATGCATTACATGGCACGAAGGTCAAGCCAGTCGAGGAGGGATATCCATCGGATCTGCAGTCTTCCTACACCTAAGCAAGTTACCCAACACCATCCGCTACGTCACTCTCTGGTCTGATTCATGCGGAGCACAAAACCGCAACAAATACGTGGCTTCTGCGATGCTCATGGCTCTTCAGTGCTTCCCACACTTCAATGTCATCGAGTTGAAATACCTAATCAGAGGGCACAGTTTCATGGTTGTTAACGGAGTTCATGCTTGGATCGAGCGTGCGAAAACGAAGAAGTTGGAGATTCGAGTGCCGTCAGAGTGGAATCAGTTTATCCGCCAAGTACCATCGAAAAGAGAGGAAACCATCCAGGTTTTGGAGCTTAACCCTTCCGATTTTCAAGACTTCGATGTCCTACTCAAAGCCAGATCGGGCCCTTTTATCTCGCGGAGGATTATCAAGAGACAGAAGAAACGTCTCGACTGGAACAAGGTGAGGTGGGTTCGTCTCGAAAAAGGCAACCGAGATTTTTCTGTGAAGGTGAAGTACACCTTCGACATCGAGGCTCCATTTGAAGAAGTGTCATGGACTTGACATCCGTTCAAGAACATGCCAAACTCACTTCCACCAGCCTATCCTTCCGGAAATCCCATCTACGAGGAGAAAAAGAAAGACCTCCTCAGTCTGTTTCATCTCATCCGCAACGAAGACCACCAGAAATTCTACGAAAAGCTCAACACTTTTGAGGGCGATGATACCGCGGAATAACGGGCGTGTTTGTACCTCATTCTTAGTCATTTGGTGATTAATAATTGTGCCTGTTAAATCGTGGATCGCGATTGTTCAGTATTTTGTCTGGATCCTGCTAATAGTGCCTGTGTGATCGTGGATCGCGATAGTAAAGTCTGGGAATTCATTAATGTATGGTATTTTGTCTTGATCAGCACAATTTGATTGCTACTAATAAAAATACCCACCCTTTCTTGTTTTTTTTCCTTGGTAAACTATTTCAGGTATAGAAAGCGTCGTCTCTCATTGTGGCGCATTTCATTTTGAAAATCGAATAGTTGACGCATTCTATGTCAAATGTAAAAAGCTCCAAGTAAGGTTAATTATCATAAAATGCGAATGCATTTAAGTAACTCCTCGAAACTTTGATATCCAATGCAGCACGTTACAAGAGTAGGTACAAAATAATTTCCTGTGGCTAAGTCTGTAAGCGCTGCTCAGGAAAGACTAATTCCTTCTTTGCTTCTTTTAAAGAATTTTGGTTCAAAGACTTGGTGCTTTTTAACTCTGACATGCAGATAAGATGATGTGTCATCAGCAGGAATTGAATCTCTGCATCAAAAGTCAATCTCAAAGAGTCAAATGGAGCTTCGTGGTCACGTCACGAATTTTGAGCCGCTCAACATAATTCAGTGAAACTTTATACCATACCTAATTTTAGTGTGCAGTATAGAACCTAATTTATCACTGCACAGATTTTCAATTTATTACTGTACAAATTGAAATTATTACTGCGCAAATTGGTTATCACTGCACACTAAAATTAGGTATGCTTCGTACACATATGTATCATAAACGGTGTCACAAGAATGAGGTCCTTGACATAATTCTTGTTCAGAATCATGTGTCAAAAGAAAATAGGAAAACATATTTTCCACATTTTATCAGCATAATGATACCATTTTAAATTAATCTAATTGACAAAATACTGATAATCATATCGGTGAAAGTTCTGAGCACCCAACCTACTTATTTATTTATTATAAAATACAGAAAAAAAAGGAAGAGAGACTGAAAATATTGGGGGGAGGTGTTTGAGAACTGTACTCGCATGCAATATAAATAATAATAAAACTATCCAACTATATATATATATATATATATACAGGCGTCCCAAAAAAATGTATACACACTTTAACAGCTGATAGCTCAATTGATGTTTCTTTCTTTCCAAGTTAAACCCATTAGAATTAATAATGGCAGTCAGACTAAGCTTTGAACAAAGGAAATTCATTCTAAAATGCTACTGGAAGTGTGAAAACGCAGTTGAAGTGCAAAGACAGTTTAGGAGGGAGTTTCAAACAGATCCACCAACGCGACTTACCATCACTCGAATTAGAGATAAGTTTGAAGCCGATGGAACTGTTCAGAATGTCCACAAGAAGCGTTCCGGAAGACCATGGACATCGACAAGCCCCACAAAGCAAGAAAGAGTACTGGAAACGTATCACCAAAGTCCAAGAAAATCTGTGCGGCAAGCGAGTCGTGAGGTAGGAATTTCAGAATCGTCTGTCCAACTCATTTTGAAGCGCTGTCAATGGAAAAGTTACATTCCAAGATTAGTCCATGCTATTAATGAAGATGATCCGGACCGAAGAGTGGAGTATTGCGAGTGGTACTTGGCACGATGTGGATGTGGATTGGACGAAGGGGTTTCGTAGAATATCCTCCGCGTTCACCAGACCTCACACCACTAGACTTTTTTTTATGGGGATACTTAAAAGACAGTCTACGCTATAAAACCTGCAACAGTCGCTGAATTGAGAGCAGCCATTGAACGAGAATGCACACAAATACCAAACGAAATGTTTCGTGATGTTTGCGATTCCATTGCTTCGCGTTATCAGCAGTGCCTGGACCAGAACGGACGTCAGTTTGAAAACAGGCGTTGACAAAACAATTAAATAATGTCTGTAGATTCTATTACATTTTGAAAATGAAATGTATTTTAATAAACACTGCCTTTATAATTATTTAAAGTGTGTATACATTTTATTGGGACGCCCTGTATATATATGTATATATGTATATATATATTTAACTACACTCAATCACAAGACCAACAGCACCCAACTTTGGAAAACCTTGAAAAAAATCCACACTTCACATACTAACCCACCCCCTACACACGAAGCTCTCCTTTCCAACTGTAACCAAATTCCATCCCCACAAAAACACTGCAACCTACTCATGCACCACTACTCAAAAATTAGCCATAAAATCACTGTTCCCAATAATAGGAAAATCCTCAAAAACATACGGAAACTCTCGGCCGACCCACAACAACCACATCCATTTACACCCCAAGGCACAGCTGCAGCCATAAAATCCCTCAAAAACTCTCATGCCGAAGGCCCAGACCACATTTCAAACATTCATCTCAAACACCTTGGTCCAATTGCTATTGCAGCCCTCACAAACATATTCAATTACTCCTGGCTTCACAATGTCATACCCTCTACCTGGAAGCTGGCACACATCATCCCGATACTGAAACCCAATAAACCCCCCAACCTACCTGCTTCATACCGGCCAATCTCCCTTCTCTCAACCATTTCCAAAGTCCTCGAAAAACTGATATTAAGACGCATACAACCACACATTACATTTTCACAAACCCAACACGGCTTCAGGTCCGCCCACTCCACCACAACGCTTCTTACAAACCTAACCCAACACATCTTAGATGGCTTCAACCAACCATCCCCCCCTGCCCGCACAGTCCTTGTTGCCATCGACATCAACAAAGCTTTCGACACTGTCCCACGCCACATTCTTGCACAAAAGATTATTGATCTCGACATCCCCACCAATGACAAGAAATGGCTTACTAATCTCATTGCAGGCCGACTTGGCAAAGTCATACACAAACAACACTCATCCAAAACCTACAGACTATACAATGGCGTCCCACAGGGCTCCATACTCTCTCCAATCCTCTTCAACCTTTTCATGCACGACCTCCCACAACCTCTCTCCCCCCATGTCCACGTCTCCTCCTATGCAGATGACCTGACCATAACAGCACAACACCATAACCGTAACACCGCCACACGCCTGATTCAGCAGTACATTACCAATCTGGAACTCTGGCTGACTAACAATAGGATGTCAGCATCCCCTCAAAAATCCTCCATCACCCTCCTAACCTCAGACCGCCACGAATCCCAAGCACACCCGAGAGTCACCCTCATGGGACATCCCCTACCTCTAACAAAACCCCAACAATCCTTGGCCTCACCCTAGACACACACATGTCCTTTTCCCCTCACATATCAAACATTTGCTCCAAAGCAACAAAAAAAACTCAACGCCCTCAGAACACTCACCTCCACAACATTCGGTCAACAGAAGGAATCCCTTAGTATCCTATACAAACAGTTTGTACGTACTACCCTAACTTACGCTGCCCCCGCCTGGTCCCCGTCCATCTCCCACACAAAACAGAGGTCTCAGAAGCATTACTGGCTGCCTCCGAACCACACCCATCCCACATCTACATGCAGATACGAAAATATTCCCCATCGAACACCACATGAACATGACTGGGACTCAATTCTTCTCCAGAGCACTGGCCCCAGACCACCCCTGTCACCATCTCACATTACACAATCCCCCACCCCGCAACAAAAAACGTACTCCTGCTGCTCACTATTCACAGCTACTGAACAATACCCCCCCCCCCCTCCCCTAAACATCTCCACACAGAATTTACCCGGAAATACCTACTCGACCAACCACACAACACTGTCCTTCACGATACTCCCCCTGTAGTCCATCAGAGAGAACAAACCCTCCCAAGGAAAACAAGAGTTACTCTGGCCAGGCTCCGTTCAGGCCACCACCCCTCCCTCCAACAATACAGACACAGACTCCACCTAGCTGACACCTCCACCTGTCAAAAATGCTACCTCCACCCTGAGAACACAAAACACCTACTCTTACACTGCCACACTCTCTCTCAACAAAGACACAACTCCAACATTACCTCTCTACGTGACCTATGGACCCGTCCCACGGTGGTCGCGGGATACCTGAGTGCCGCCGGATTCGCATAAGAGAACCCGGGGCTACGAAGTAAGTAAGTATATATATATATATATATATATATATATATATATATATATATATATATATATATATATATATATATATATTACTTTTTTAAAAATTACATACCCTTTTCATCATTCAAGAAATAGCCCAATGCCATGTCTTAATATATATTTTTTTTTTACATGAAGTGCAGTTGTTTTCTCAACCCCCCAGGTTGGCCACCTTGTCGTGGTGGTGGTGGTGGGGGGGGGGCTTGTGTGTTCTGACCCAGGGGACTGTGTCGCGGGGATTCAGCCCCCGGAGTCTATGATGATTTCACTTCCTATTCTGGTGGTCCCCATGAGATGTGGCACCAGAACGATGGCTACCTTGTGGTTGAAGTCTTTTCCAAGGCCCAGTACCAGAAGGTTTGGTCCCTCTCGACCCTGGCTTCTGCTCCCCTGGACTACCTCCCCCATTCTTCCTTTGACACTTGTACCTGGTGTGGTTCATACACCCCGTCTTTTGGAATACTCGGAGTCGGATCTTCCCACCCGACTCTCTTCTCGGAAGATGAACTGTGTTTACTACCCCCCCCTAGCCGTATGGTACAGGGGGCACAGGTTCCATCTCCCTTATTGATCCTGACTTTTACCAGTTCCCAGTAACCTGAGAAAATTAAGGCCGGTTACCTCTGATTTTTGGTCCGCCGTTATGTCCCCTAGACCACGTCGGTGCTTTACGTGCCAGAGGTTCGGACATGTCAGTAAGACGTGTCGCATACACCAGGTATTTGTGTTAATTGTCGTCTCGGACGCATGGTTCTTCCTGCTCTAATCCTATCCGCTGTGCCAACTATAGAGGTGACCACGCCGCCGCCTCTTCCTCCTGTTCGAGGTCCTGTCTGTCCGGGAGTCTGACAGCTTCCAGGAAGCGAGGGCTCGTGTTCGGTCCCAGTTCATTCGACCATGGCTTACCTTTGCTCAGACTCTACACTCTTCCCGCCCTGATACTTCCCTTCCATGCCGTCCTCTTCCTCATGCTTTCGTTCTAGGCCTGCTCGGGCCTCATCCACCCGCGCCCCTGTTCCGTCTTCTATGTCGACCATCTCGTCGTCCGCAGCCCCCGTGTTCTCTTCTCCATCTGCTCAACCCCCCCAGAACTCTTCCGGATGTCCCGAACCGAACTGTCACTGCCACTGTTCTCATTTGCTCCACCTCTATGGCCTCTTGTCCGTCTACCCATCCTCCCGAAACCCTTGCTGACATCTCGGCATATATATGCGAAACCGCTACCTCCTCTGGCTCCTCTTCTCGCTCTTCCGTTAAGCGGCCCATTGCCACCCCCCGGCGTTTGGGCCCTTCTACCAAGTTTCCATGCTCAGTTCCACCGTTCCCTCGTCCTCTCATTTCCTTTTCCGCCAGTTCTTTTCCTCCCGCCCCCATATCCTTCCCACCTCCAGTGATCCCTCCCGTTTTGCCGTCTCCTTTGAGTTCCCCCTTTTCCCTTCGCGACAGTCCCCTTCCCTCCTCCATTCCTGGTGGTGGTCATGCGGTTTCTGAACTTCGAGTTTAGGCTGACATCCCCCTCTCTCCCTCCTTGACCTCCCGATGCCCTCGGCATTTTCTCCTCCACCCACATCCTGGAAATTGGATTCACCTCACACTGATTCATACCTCCCCTTCTCGCATTCACCGAAAAACCCAAACCCCCTCCACTTCCTTCTTTCATTCATTCTTCGATTTCTCCTTCCTTAACCCGCCCCCCATTTTCGTCTGCTCGTTCTTCTATTCACACTTTTAAGTCTCGCCCGATTACGTCCCTCGCTTTCCCTGTTTTCCGCTCTTGATGGCTGCTATTCTTCAGTGGAATTGTCGTGACCTCCCTAATTGGGAGGACTTCCTTCTCCTTATCCGTGATTTTTCTCCGGTGTGCCTCTGCGTTCAGGAGACCCACCTTGGGGTCCGCCCCTTGCGCCCTCCCCGCAGGTTCTCTTTGTACCTCCCCCCGATGCAGCGCCCCCATGGGGACACGGCCGTCTTCATCCAGTCCGATGTGCTGTCTACTCCCCTTCCCCCCCACGCCGTTGCGGCCCGAGTTTTCCTTGACCGCTTATATACGATTTGTTCTTTTATTTTTCCCCGTCACAGGAAGTTTCTGTTAATCTTTCTGCTCTCCTTTTGCAGCTCCCTCCCCCTTTCCCCCTCCTGGGAGACTTCAACGCGCGCTATCCTCTGTCGGGTGATGTTGTCACCTATCAGCGGGGAGGCGTTGTGTGTGGCCCCTCATTAGCTGCCTCTCGAAACTTCTTGAGAAGGTGGTTTATCGTCGTCTGGTGTGGCACCTCGAACGCCACAAATTACTTTCTCCCACACAGACTGGTTTTTGCAGGGGCCGTAAGAGAGAGACTGCAAAACGTAAGGGCCGACGCAGAAGTGAAAACATAAAAATGGTCCTGGCAAATATATGAAACCTAAAACTGAACCACGTGTCATACCAATGTCATACCTGAAAGGTTTTATGGAAAAAGCGGGTTGACTTCGAATTCCTATAAACAAAATCGTACGACATCGTTATTGTAAGGCGAAGGCTACACAAGCGATTTTGTTGCTGTGTCAGTTGCAAGGTGTCGCAGTGACACAATCGCAGTGGCTGCTGCAAACTACATGGGTTGCGATTTCTTCGTTTTCAGTACCACGTGGCAGTAACGCTGTGACAAAGTCGCTCGTGTAGGCTACCGCACTTGGAACAATACAACGCAGCCATCCGGATGCATCAGAGAATGATTGTCGCAGCGGCTGTCTGCCGTGTAGCTTACCCTATAAAAAACAACAGTACCTATTCTTTGTGATTTGTCGTTTCAACTTCGTCGCAGCGACATTTGTCGCTCGTATGTAGCCTTGGACTAATTCGACGATACACCGCATGATATAATGACTAATCAGAGCTGTGCGCGCTAACTGATGAATATAGCGCCGCTAACACTAACAGTTTTTAAAATTAGCCGCGTTAACTCTAATTTTGGCACTATTTTTTATGAAATGTATAGCTAAGTACTATTTTGTAATAATAATAATAATGCATTTTAGATGCTTTACACCACGTTCCGACAAAAACCCCTTTCTTCCAGTTCGGACTAACAGGTACTTCCTTGGTTTAAAGTACGTTTCTTATGGTATCTGACTGTACCTTCACTTATCTTCAGCATTTTTGCAATACTTGTATTGGAATAATTACCCATTTTAACAAGAACAGTCAATTCTCCTAAGTCTTGGCTAGATAACTCACGTGTCTTAACCATCCTCTCAGATTGGAAATATATAAGTAAAAATTTCGTTGAACAGCGTTAAAATAAACCCTTCCCTATCGAGGCTGACAGCACACTAAACTGCGCATAGTCTGTGCCGCTAATTTCAAAATTAGAGGACTTTTAATTTAGCGATGCCAAATTATCAAAATATTGAAGAAACTCTATGGGAATTAATTACAATGACTTTTAAAGTGGAAAAATGTTGTATTTAATCTAATAATTTGTGTGTTCTGCATAACATAAATTACCATAAAAAATATATTAACATAAAATAAATTTTACTAAATCGCAAAAAATAAAGCTACCATTAATATCTAGATAATATTTCTCAATTCGTAAATACTTTTGCGGACCAGTGTATATATATATATATATATATAGAAAAGTTACGCATACATATAAGCGCCCCCTCCCCGACAACAAAATTCCACACCTGCGGCGCTTCATATGCCATGTGCGATTGCGCGCTTCTCTGTCTTCTCAAAAAGTAACAGATAACACCAGAAAAAATAATTACTTAGATTCACAAACAACTTGATTGATGACAAAAAAATAGTTCCTACTATTATGTCAGACCACATCATTATTGAAATATTAACCAATTTGATGATAACTTTAAAAGAAAATACACACACTATAGCAAGGAAGAAATTTGAAAATTTGACCCAAACTCTAAAACTACAAATTGGAAAGAAATCCTAAAATAGAACGGGTTGGGTGCAAGCGGGGCTATATCCATTCAACATGGTGCAGGCTGGGGATTTAGCCTTTTAACCATGAGCAGGGCGGAGATATATCCATTCAATAATAATGAGGGGTGATGCGGTGATATAATCAGTTAAAGAGTGCGGGCGGAGATATATCCGTTTAACGAGGTGCGGGACGGGGATATATCCACTTAACGAGATGCGGAGCTGAGATATGTCCCTTTAACAGGTGCAGGGTGGGGACTGGGGATATATATACGTTGGGAATAAACCCGTTTAACACGGTGCGGGACAGGCATATATGCGTTTAATGACGTGCGGGGCGAGGACATATCTCTTTAACAAGGTCCGTGGCGGGGATATATCCGTTTTAGGAGGGGCGGGACGGGGATATGTCTGTTTAGTAAGGTGATGGCGTGAATATACCCCTTTAACAGATCCTAATAATGTCTCTGGTGGTCAGTCGGATGGATAGATGGATGAATCATCAGATGGTTAGACAGATGGGTGGATAAAAAGATGGACAAGATTAGTATAGGTCAGGTCAGGGTGTTGAGTTAATAATAATGTTAGGTTGTTTAATCTACTTTGTAACGTTGTAAGTCATGTGAAAAAGGAGTCTTCATCTTTACGTGAGATACAGATCATTGTTCACTACATCATCTGGACGCAAAGACACCTTGCAGTGATTAATGTAAATAATGAAAGTTATGTCCAGTAAAAAATTTTGTATTGTAGGAAGTGAATATTGATTACGTTAGCGTCTAGCTTTGTTTAAAAAAGAAACAATGCAGATGCAGCAAGAGGTTTATTTAAGGCTGTATTGGTAACAACAATGTTGATGAGATAAGTAAATTAAGATACATGAATGATGTACAAAGGTTTGATCATGCATGAGAAATAAACGGATCAAAAAAGGTTTGGAGTGCTGAAAGTTGTTGTAGATATAGGGAGGCTTTTATAGCAATGGCATGGCGAGGTGGAGAAACTGAATGATGTTGGAATTGTGAAGTTGTATAATGGTGGTTACATAGATGTGAGAAGTAGTGGCCGATATCATGAGAGACGGAATGATATACAGTAATTAGTAAATGTTTGAATGTACATACTGATGTAATTGCAACTCAAAGGTTAACCAAAAACATGGATGTTGTGTGTGTAGAATGAATGCTGATAGAATTGTGAAGAAAGTGTATAATAGCGAGTATGTGTGATAAATAGAGGATGGGATGATAGTTGTGTGTAATTAGTAAATGTGAGGATGAACCTTCTAATATAAATAGTGGGCAAGAATAAAGGAAACTTAAACGAACAAAGAATAAACCAAAATATTTCTATAACTTTGCCAAAAGGAAAACGAAAAATCATTCAACTATCATCATACCTTTTTCAAGAAAGAAAACGGTGCATTCACCGATAATTTACAAAAAATATCTGAAATACTAAGAGCTCACTATGAATTAGTTTTTACTAACCTCCAAAATCATAAACTAATATACAATATAAGTACATTTTGTGACAACGAAATACAGTACAAGAGAAGAATATAACGGGCTTTTATTTTACAACACACGATATTAACACGAGCTATAGGAAAACTAAAGGCACACTCAGCAGTAAGTTCGGTAAAATGTAACGCTACACACACGGCAGTAAGTTCGGACAAATGGAACGCTACACTGATTAAAAACTGCAAGAATGAGATCGCAAAGCCCCTGTACTGCATATAGGGAAGATCTCTGACACAGGAGAAATACCGGGTCGCGGGAGTCACTATATTTACTATTTCTCAATTCACTTTATGTTTATATACATATTTAAATTTTATCATAAGCCTGACGGTCGGAAGATCATGTTGGTGGCCAATTTAGGGTCGCAGCAAAAAAAGGTTGAGAACCACTGAATTATAAAAGAATGGGATATAGCTGAAGCAAAACACTACAAACCATTGTAACTGACATCTCATATCACCAAAATATTGGTGTTACTTCTGACAGCACCATACCATTCAATTGAAATTCAGGAAATTTTATATATTTGTGTGCCTTGGTCCTCATAATCATAATATGACTTTTAGTTGGATTATATTTTGTCATCATCCTTCCTATAGGCTATACCTTTCACAAATTTTCAAAAGTGTGCTGAGCCCTTTTACAGATGGAGAAATAAGAACTAGATCATCTGCATACATCGGGTGATTAATAGTCATTGTACCAAGATAGCAGCCTATTTTACAAGTGTTCAGTCAATAGATGATTATCCATATAAACATTGAATGAGTAGGGGATAATATCCCTCCCTGCCTGACGCCATTGGTTACAAAGAATGGCCCTGAATTGACCCCACCCCATCTTACAATCATTGTCTGATGATTATACCAGAATATTAACATATGAACCAAGTAACTAGGTACATTATGATTTACAAATTTCATGAATAATTTGTTATAATTAACGCGATCAAATGCCTTAGAGGCATCCAGGAAACAAAAATACTTTAGCATCTAAAGTTTGGTATTTACAGACCATCTCTTTCAAGGCATATACACACATATCGGTACCATATTTCCTTTTGAAACCAAATTGGTTATCAATTTGGTTATATATAACCGCTATATCCCCGTCTCGTATCTTGCTAACGGATATATGTCCAACCTGCACGATGATAAAGACATATATTCCCGCCCCGCGTCTTGTTAAAGGGATATTTCTCTGCCCCGTACCTTACCTTTTTGAACGTATATATCCTAGCCCCACAACATGTTAAACAGATTTTCAGTGCTGGGATTAGCGGCGCTAAAACTAGCGCCGCTAATTTTTAAAATAGTTAGCGAAACAGGTAGCGGCGCTAAGTTTTTAGAGAAAGTCAACCGCTAATTTTTCAAAACCACTTGTACTAAAATTTGGTTCGCCGACTGCAATCTCCATTATATAGAAGAATGAGGCAGCACTAACTGCAACTTGCAAGTTGATCGTGACATCAGCATGTAGAGGTTGTAAGCTGCAACTTGTTGGACAGACTGTGTATATCTACTGCTCTGCTTGTAGCAAAATATGTTGTTGCCTGTTACGAACAGAAGGCAGAACATATATAAATTGTGGTGGTTTCAGAAAAAATTAGTGTTAGCGTTAAATATTATGGTAGGTAGCGTTAGCGGCGCTAACTTTAGGAGTTAGCGGGCACAGCACTGGATATATATTATATATATATATGGTTAACTCAAATCTTGGCCACAGTCTTGGGTTAAATTGTAGTTTAGCATCTAACTTTACATTACATTTCATTTGGAAAACTTGAAGCCATTCAGACCTATCGAGGTAATCCAAGTCACGAACTACATTTTAATAATAATAAAATCTTGCAAAGTGTTAAACTCAAGCCAGCTAATTAATATACAACTATTTACTACCACCAAAGTAGCCTACATAACTGACGCTAAGCATATACTGTACACTATTCACTATATACAATCTACAAACTATCTTTTTCATTCATGAAAGTGTCGAAACTTAAACTGTAAATAGCTGTAACTTTTTTTTATTTATTTTCGACAAATTTAATTCTGTATTTGGAAAGAAAACGGCACTACAAGAAAAAAAAGGGAGGGCGGTCACCAGTGTTGAGCCACTAAAGGTGAGAGGGAGTATATACCAATATTAGGCTTTATTTAGTCAAATCACCACTATTGTATTCAAAATCGTATTCATGATTAAACATTCATAATAGCAAATAATAATACTAGTCTAGGATCTGGCCCAGAGTTCGTATAAATTTCTGGGTGCAGAGGTTTTGACGACTGATCTAGACTAATTTTGGGGCGGAGAATCTGAATTTTTCTATGCCATCGCACCAAATTGGTGCGAAAGTGGTCAAAATGGCAAAAAATTGGCAAAAATGGCAAAATTTTATCAGTTTTTCGTATTTTTGTCATATTCTTGAGTTGAAAATTTTTTAAGGGCAATTTTTTGTTTGAGAATCTGTTTTTGTAACATACTGCAGCCTGAACCAAGAAAACTGACAAAAATGTCAAAAAATAACGGCAAAAATAGTAAAAAATTAAGTAAATATTGTCAAAAAATCGCAAAAATGAAATTTTTGGCTATTTTGGTGCATAAACTAGCTCTAACCAATCATATCGAACTAAATAGTCAAGAAATTAGATATTAATAGCTCTGCAAGAATTTCTTAAAACAAAGTATGCACAAATGTCTAAATTTCGGGTATAAATCGATAAAAATGGTTGTAAAATACTTGAAAAAATAGCCAAAATATAAAAAATAGTACTAATTTTATGTTATTCTTAGGCTTGCTTGTTGTAAAATGCTTGAACTTCTTATAGAATCGATCTATTTGATTTCTTTAGAGTAACTAAGTCATATTTATTGTGTTTCAGGTTTAGTATTGGTAGTAGCTACAAATTGAGGATCCCTGTATTCATTATGTGATTCAACAGATGATAGATCATGGTAAGTAATAATCGAATTGAATATTTAAAACAAATATAAAGACCAATGTGTTACAAGTGAATTTTTATATGTATAGCATAGAACCAGTTTATTATAATTGCAATTGCAAGAAGTCTTAGTATATTTTTTTTTTCAGGATGTATGTCAACTTGTGCCAGAAAAGAAGCATAGCTCAAACGTTGGTAAATGTATCTTGTGCCAGAAGAACAAAAGCCCAAGTGGAAAGAAATATTTGAGCAGCGGAGAACATGAAATTAAAAATTTGCTTCAGTTGGCTTCTGCGTACCCAAATGATGACAGAAGCAAGCGTTTGAAAGCTCTTACTGAGAGTCAGACTCCTTATATCCAGTATCACAGCACTTCGTGCTATGCAACATATAAAAAGTTCGTTGAACGCAGCCAGAAGTCTAAAAATGCTGAATCTGAACCCTCCGATTCCTCCTTAGGGGAAGCATTAACTCCTCCAGAAAATAGTTCAAGCAAAAGGATTAAAACACAGCATATCAAGGATATGAAAGTGTGTGTATTTTGTGGTTCAGCTCGAGTCAAATTGAAAGGTGGAAACATTGACCATGATTTGTTTCGGATATGTACTCCAGGTCGTGCCCAAAAGTTATTGAGTTATGCTCACTTGTTCCAAGACGATGTTTTTACCAGAGTAGCGATGTTGAACGAATACAAAGATGTATTCGCTGCAGATGTATTCTATCATAATAATTGTATAAAGAAGCATTTTGCAGCCTATGATCGCAGAATAGAGACGATTTTGGAAAACAGACAGCAAGAAAATGAAGTTATGGGTTCTACTGACATGGTTCAAGAAGCGTTTAATGAAGTAGTCTCAAAAATAGACTTCACAAGCTGTGGATACAGTGTCACCTACTTGAGACAAGAAATCAATAAATAGCTGAACCAGGATGAATCTATCAGTAACTATTTGGTTAAGAGCCTGCTTATAGACAAATTTAAGGACACCATTTATTTTATATATCCTAGCAACAAACGAAAATCCCAGATGGTTTATTCTGTCCAGATTGAGAGTGCAAGAATTGTTGAAACTTTGCGGAAATCATCTGTCGAAAACGTTGCTAAGGACCTAAGGAAAGAGTTAAAAACTTACAGTTTTGGTTTACGCTCTAGCTATTGTGATCCAAACGATCTTGATCTAGCCTTAAAACGCTTCCAAAATGAACGTCCTCCAATATGGATGGAATTTCTTCAGCATTTGTTTTCCACCCGGAATGTATCAGATAGCAACAATCAGTTGATGCTGAAGTGTGACACTATCTTCCAGATGTTGTTTTACATCCTTCATAATGGTTTGGAGCCCACCCCATTGCATGTCGGATTTGCTCAAACTATACATAACCTGTCACAGTCTAAAGATCTTATTGAAATTGCAAACAAACGGAGCATTTGTGTAGGATATCAAGAAGTTCTCAAAATAAATTTTGCACTAGCAAAACGTACAATATCTTTGTGGTTCACAAAGAGTTCCAGTATTTGATCAAAACCATCCAATTCAAGCAGCAATGGATAATTTTGACACCTTGGAAAATACCTTGTCTGGAATTGGTTCGACACACGATACGGTGCTAGTTTTATTCCAAAATGCTCCATTAAGCTCTGCACCAACACAACAGCATTATGGAAAACTGATGAGTGGGTAGTTGGGAGGTAACGAAAATGGTTCACTGAGTAGGTAGGTAGTTAATCTAACAATTATTAAATTCCTTTTATGTCAATAACTGGGTGGATGAAACCAATTGGTTGCTCACCAGAGTTATTCTCCACACTAGTATTTATATACTGTGTGACAAGAGCATGCTCGGTAATAGATATACATTACCGATCAACCAACCGAGAAAAAAACCAAGACGACGCTGGTGGAAAAAGCCCCGCGAAAAGGAGAACAAAGGAGAACGAAAACGAAGAACGGGGCGAGAGGACGGAACTGGAGAAGGGACGAGAACAGACACCGAAGAAAGATCCCCACCAGCAAGTACGCTCTCGACAATTATACAGGAAGGAGAAAAGAGACTCTCTAATAACTAGCAGTAAGTGACTAATTGTGTTTTTAGCCCAGTTGGATCTTCTAACTTCTAACTTAGAAGACTCATTAAATTAAGCTGGGTCAGACAACTTAGGCCTACATTGTGGCCTAAGACCCAGCATCAACTCATAGCTTAACAAAGGTAAAGGTAGATTGCCCTAACCTAGTTTGGTGAGGAATCCTACTGTGGACCTCAATTTATCTGCCCGCTCTGGACCATTTCCGGAATCTCTAGGCTGACCCCCTCTAGGCTAGACTTGATCTACTCTATAGTTAGACTGGAGAAATAAGGGGTGGGTTAATTGTGGACCAATTCATACAGAGCATTTTTCACATTGGTGGTCCGTGTGTGGGGAATAAACAAACCTTAACCTTACTTAACAAAAATTGCAGAATTAGGCTAAATGGTCTAGCCTAAGCCTAAGCCTAAGCCTAACCTAATCAAGCCTAATTAGGTCTACAACCTAGGGCCTAACTAGGAAACATTTACATTTAAGGAGTCTCATTCTCTTATAAGCTTAGACCTGAGTGACACATAAGTACTTGGGGGGGATTAAACCAAATTTAAAACTTGACTGTTTTGTCTGTGCTCTCTCTTCTCTAGTAATTTCTTCTTGTCCTCTATTTCATTACGATCCCCAGTTAAACAATTTTGACTTAAACATGGACAGTGCGGAATTGAAAAAGTTAAAAAAGAAAAGGGGGGCAAAGTTGGGAGCTGTTACAAAGGCCGTGAACACTTTTAACAATATTACACAACCAGGTAAGGAAGATTTAGAGTGTGTAATTCTTAAATTGGAAACTAAAAAGAAGGAAATAATAGCCATTGATGAGAGTATTTCAGAGTTAGTTGAATCCGAAATGGCTGAAGAACAATTGATAGACCTTTACGCTGATAATGATGATCAGGTAATCTCAATTGAACAGCAAATAAGGAGACTACGGTCTCGTTTGACTGACTTAACACCAAATAAACCTAATTCTGATTTTAATCAAAGTAGAGCTAACCTTCAACAAAATTTAAGTGGCATGCTAAATCCTGAGTCACAAGAATTGAGGGCTCAGTTACCCATTTTGCTAGTACCAACATTTGAAGGGGACACGGCACAATTCCCATCTTTCATTGACAAATTTGAGAGTTTAATAGGTAATAAACCTTATATTTCAACTGTTGATAAGTTTAGCTACTTAACTAGTTTCCTTAAAGGCCCAGCCTATAACCTGATAGCCTATTTACCAGCCGTAGGGAATTCATATGAAGTAGCTATTGATCTCTTAAAACGTAATTACATTAATAAAGGTGAGATTGTATATGAATTATCTCAACAAATTTTGCACCCATAAAAGATAACCATAGTGATATGGAAAATTTTTATACAAAATTAGAAGCTATTATAGGACAACTGGTTAGCAATGAGATAGATATTAAAGCTTCATCTTGGATTATACAAGGCATAGTTCTTAGGTGCCTTCCTTTGAGGGTTAAAGATATTTTAGTTCTAAAGACGGGAGAAAATTATCCTAATCTTGAAGATATCAGAAAACACTTTCCCAATATCCTAACTAATTACAAATTGAGAAATATTCCAACACAAAATAAGACCCAGACTATGGATAAACCAAAGACTGTTCCCAGAGACCAACTAGCTACAGCCAAACAGACAAAACTTGATACTGTAGAATCAAATGTGACCAACTGTAATACACGAACACCTACATTACAGAACTTTAATGTAACTGCTGCCTCAACTTACACACTACATTGCAAATTTTGTGCAAGTAATGAACACAGTAGTACTGGGTGTGACAAATATTCAGACTTTAACCAAAGAGCTAAAAGATGTGAACAGTTGAACCTATGTAAAAAGTGTACTGGCCAGGGACATTATAAGAAAGACTGTAAATCTAGGTTAAGATTCAAGTGTAAGTTTTGTAAAAGTTTACGACATGTCTCATCAATGTGTGATTCACCAAAGTGTCCAAACAATAGTACTCAAACTCAAAAGATACCTCCACCAAACAAAGGTAATCAAGAAAATGCCACTTTCATGGGACATTCTGTTTGCTCAAACAACGTAACAAGAAACACTGAGATTCTTTTACCAACTATTACTTTGGACTTAGTGAATAGTGAGGGTAGCACCACTCCAGTGAGATGTCTTATAGACTGTTGTTCTCAACAAACATTTGTTTCGCAAAATGTAGTTAATAAATTGGGTTGACACCAAACCCGAATGAACAAAACCTCAATATTGCATCCTTTGTTAAGGATAACTCGGACAAAAATAGCTATAAGACAATTGACCTGGAACTACAGTTAAAAAATAAATTAGAGAAAATTGAAGCAGTTATTATTTCTAAAGTAGGACAAAACAAACTGGTTATACCCAAACTAGAACAAACCATAAATCATTTGGGAAAACACTACAAAATAGCTGATAGACATATCACTAACAACACAGTAGCTAACATTGAAATGTTAATGGGGGCAGATTATATTAATCTTATTCATAAGGGCATAGTGAAGATAAGTAATGGTATAGCTATTCAGACTCCATCAGGGATAGCCCCTTTGGGTGACCTATCCAAATACAACCTAGACCTAAACCAAAATAGTTCATGACCAACAAATACTATGTGCCTCAACTCAGTCCTACATAACACCTGTAAGAATAGCAACACTTTGAATAATATTATCTCAACTGAGAACATTAATTCATCATTATCAAATGAAACTTTGGATGAGGCAATTCAAACTTTATGGTTGCTAGAATCTGTGGGTATACATGACACAAATCAAACTTCAGAAGATCAGTTAATGGTAGAAAGATTTGAAGACACCATTCAGTGCAAAGACAATAGTTATTTTATTGAGTTACCTTGGAAAATAAATTGTCCAACTTTAAGAGATAATCTCAAAGTAGCTAAAGGACATTTATATAAAGTAATGAAAAAACTCAAACAAGATAATAATATTAAAAAGTACAGTGATGTCTTCAAAGAACAGCTACAGAAAGGCTTCATTGAAGAAGTAACAAATAACCCTTTTAAAAAAGATGGTTGTCATTATTTAACCCACAGGGGGGTTTATCGACAAGATGCCCCAACAACAAAACTCAGAGTAGTATATAACTGTAGCCTCAAAGACAGTGATAAACACAGTTTGAATGATTGCCTGATTGAGGGTCCTAATCTCATTTCTGACCTTGTGAAGATCTTACTGAGGTTCAGGTTAGATAAATATGCCGTACAAAGTGACATTTCAAAGGCATTTTTGAGAATAAATCTTAAAAATGAATATGATAAGAACCAACTAGGTTCTTATGGTTCAAGGATCCATTTGATTTGAATAAAGGGTTCATAACCTATAGATTTAATGTTGTGTTGTTTGGAGCCAATTGCTCACCTAGCCTATTAGCATTGATAATTGGACATCATTTGAACCAGTTTAATAACTCTTTAACATTGAACTTCCTTAAGGAACATTTTTACGTAGACAATCTAATAGGCTCAACAACAACAAAATCTGAATTATCTGAAGTCTATGAACACTCTCAAAACATTATGCAACAAGGTAACTTTGAACTTAGAGAGTGGATTTCAAATGATGAGGATTTAAACAAAAAGATTTTAAAGGATAATAATGGTCTTACTGAGCCATCAGACAGAGTTAAAACTTTAGGTATGAACTGGTATTTGGATGCAACTTCTAACAGTCATGATTCAATCTGCACTAAAGGTTTTAAACTTGATGAGGAAGCAAATACTAAAAGACAAATATTATCAGAGGCTTCCAAAACTTTTGATCCTATGGGTCTATTCCTGCCTTCAACAATAAAATCAAAGATTCTCCTCCAAGAAATTTGGAGGACAAATGTTGGGTGGGATGATCCAATAACAAATGAAAATCAAAAATCTTGGAAGAAGTTAGCTGCTGATTTAACAAAAGTGCAGAACATTAAAATTCAAAGGTGCTGTGGGTTTAGGGATAAGCCCCAGATACTTCATGTGTTTGCTGATGCAAGCACACAAGCTTATGGGTGCTGTGCGTATCTTGTAAGTCCTACAGAAAGTCATCTAATTTATGCAAAAGGGAAAGTTGCACCTCTCAAACCTACCCGAACCATACCTCAATTGGAACTATTGGCTGCTGCATTAGCCATTAAAACCATTTCATTGCTTAAGGATGCTTACCATGATGTGAACATAACTGATATCCACGTCTGGCTTGACAGTCAGATTTGTCTTGCCTGGATACGGAATGATAGCATTAATAGTAAGAATATCTTTGTAAGAAATAGGCTAAAAGAAATAGCTGAAGCTAATGAAAGCCTACAAGTAAACTTTCACTATGTTCCAACTAAACAAAATCCAGCAGACTTTCTGACCAGAGGTTTATCCTACAAGTTGTTGAAGTCAAACAAAACTTGGTTTATGGGACCTAAGTGGCTCTGTAATACAGACCAATGGCCTGTGGAACAAGTTAACTTGACATTAAATTTAATCTTTTCAAATGAAAAGGTTGAACCAATCACTAATTATGAACGTTATTCTGATTTTAGTAAACTTGTCAGGGTCACAGCCTACTGTTTGAGGTTTGCTCACAACTGTTTAACTACAATTAACAAACAGCTAAATAAAAACAATCATAATTATACAGAAGTTGCAACCAAATACTGGATAGGCCATGCACAACAAAAGGAGTACAATAAAGAGTTAGAATTCTTGACTAATGGGAAACAAACAAAAGAACCTGTACCATCAGTAGTTGTGGATCTAAACTTGTTCAGAGATGAGGAAGGCCTTCTAAGGTGTAAAGGGAGATTAGACAAATCAAAACTGTCATACAAAAGCAAACATCCAATCCTTTTACCTAGATTTAGCTATTTGACAACATTAATCATCAGAAAAACACACAATGATGTATATCATATGGGGGTACCACAGACACTAACTACATTAAGAAAAACTTATTGGATACCCAAGGGAAGGATCACTGTTAAAACAGTCCTGAGTAAGTGTGTCACATGTAGGCATATTCATGCTAGGCCCTATAGGAAACCAAATCCTCCTGCTTTGCCAGAGGAGAGAGTTACTCTCAACAGACCCTTTGAGACTGTAGGCATTGAC
This sequence comes from Bathynomus jamesi, assembly GCA_023014485.1. Classification (NCBI taxonomy): domain Eukaryota; kingdom Metazoa; phylum Arthropoda; class Malacostraca; order Isopoda; family Cirolanidae; genus Bathynomus; species Bathynomus jamesi. Next base: position 373,008 of record JAJOZX010001159.1, read on the forward strand.
TATACAGGAGCATTGACTGTAGGGGTGGGTGACACTGAACAAAAAATGTACATTGTACTATTTACATGTGCTGCCTCACGAGCTGTTTATCTGGATGTTGTGGAGGACCTTACAGCAGAATCTTTTGTTGCTGTCTTTAAGAGATTCTGTGCACGACATTCAGTACCAAAGACAGTTTGGACTGACAATGCTACATATTTCAAGGCTGGTGAACAAGTCATCCACGACTTGTTAAGCGATGAACTCACACAATTATATATACAAAATTCAAACATAAAGTGGAAGTATATTCCGGTTGCCTCTCCTTGGTATGGTTCTATCTGGGAGAGGAATATACAAACAGTAAAGAATTGCTTGAAGAAAGCAATTGGCAAAAACCAGATACACTTATTTGAGTTGCTCACTCTCCTGGCTGAGATTGAGAACATCATCAAAATAGACCACTCACTTATGTGAGTGACAACATTAATGACCCGGAACCATTAACTCCAAATCATTTGATTCGGGGAGAACAAGTTAGTCTCCTGCCGGACTACAATATAGACTCTTCAGAAGACCCAAACTGGACTCAACGACACGATGAACTCCAGACTAAGTTACAACACTTAACTAGAGTTAAAGCTCATTTCATTAAACAGTGGAAAACTGAGTACTTGATGGGTCTAAGGGAGAGACATAAACAAATGACTAAGAAGGATTGGTCTGACACAATTAAGGTAGGGAACCTTGTTCTCATACATGACAGTACTCCAAGACAATACTGGCCTCTGGCTAGAGTTTCAGAACTCAGACCAGGGGCAGACGGGGTAACAAGAGTGGTCAAATTAAGGACTTCAACGGGTGACACAACAAGAGACATTTCTCTTTTGTACCCTTTAGAGTCTGACCCAAAACAATGGACTTTGGAGAACCTTCTCCACTGACAGTAACAACTGGAGACACTGAACTTCCAGTAACTATTCCTTTGACAGTAGGAGTGGTAACGCATCCTACTACAACATTGACAGACACAAGACCTCAGCGACAAACAGCATTAAAGGCGCGACTATTTTTACAACAAAAAATAGATGCTGGGGAATTGTAATTTTATCTTCTAACTTTCACTTTTTCTTTTCTTATGGTAAAGACCATAGACAGTTTCATCCTATGGATGTATATTTTCTCTTCTAATTAAATGCTACACCTTCTCCATGAGAAGGTGAGGATAGGCACTGTTAATCAGATTAACAGGCATTTACAGTCAAATAGTTAGCTAGTCTACACTCAGACATAAAAATTGGTGACAATGACACCAAAATTTTTATCTCCCGGGGCCCCCAGTATATGGAAAACTGATGAGTGGGTAGTTGGGAGGTAACGAAAATGGTTCACTGAGTAGGTAGGTAGTTAATCTAACAATTATTAAATTCCTTTTATGTCAATAACTGGGTGGATGAAACCAATTGGTTGCTCACCAGAGTTATTCTCCACACTAGTATTTATATACTGTGTGACAAGAGCGTGCTCGGTAATAGATATACATTACCGATCAACCAACCGAGAAAAAAACCAAGACGACGCTGGTGGAAAAAGCCCCGCGAAAAGGAGAACAAAGGAGAACGAAAACGAAGAACGGGGCGAGAGGACGGAACTGGAGAAGGGACGAGAACAGACACCGAAGAAAGATCCCCACCAGCAAGTACGCTCTCGACAATTATACAGGAAGGAGAAAAGAGACTCTCTAATAACTAGCAGTAAGTGACTAATTGTGTTTTTAGCCCAGTTGGATCTTCTAACTTCTAACTTAGAAGACTCATTAAATTAAGCTGGGTCAGACAACTTAGGCCTACATTGTGGCCTAAGACCCAGCATCAACTCATAGCTTAACAAAGGTAAAGGTAGATTGCCCTAACCTAGTTTGGTGAGGAATCCTACTGTGGACCTCAATTTATCTGCCCGCTCTGGACCATTTCCGGAATCTCTAGGCTGACCCCTCTAGGCTAGACTTGATCTACTCTATAGTTAGACTGGAGAAATAAGGGGTGGGTTAATTGTGGACCAATTCATACAGAGCATTTTTCACAAGCATACTAATAAGATCAGTGAAGCTCCAGAGTCAACCCTCCGGCTTGGCAAGTTACAAAGCGTTCTTCTTTGCCAAGAAATTATCTCGATTGGACCAAGACATGAACGAGGTACAATAAGTCAAGATTTCCAAGTCTCTGAATACAAGGCAAATGATCATTTACTAGAGACTGTTAATCTCGACCATTTCCTGTGGTTTGTGATGCGATACAAACATAGAACAACCACAATACAGGGCTCTTCAACTAACTCAAATACTGATAATGATGACTTTGTTCCAAGCTTTGTTGCTGTCAAAAGCCCTTTTGTTGGAGATAGCTTGAAGCCTACAACTATTGCGTTCACTCCCATACTGCCAGACAAAGCAACTGAATTTGATACCATTTTTACTACAATGATTAACTTTCAGGACGTGCTTAAGCAGCAGAATAAGCCATACGGTGCACTGTGGTGTGATGGAGTTTATGCTATTGCGAAGGAAATTCAGCTCCTGAAGAAAGATCTGTTCAGTAATTTGTTTATCGGATTGGGTGGATTCCATTTTGAGAAGATTGTACTTGCTTGTATTGGATCTTATCTTCATATGTCGGGAATTGAATCTGTTTTGGTTGAAAGCGAATGTTTCGGTCCAGACACAGTAAAATCCGTTATGAATGGCAATCATTATGTGAGAGCCAAGCAAAGATTATCTTTCGTACACGAAGCAATAACAAGCATTATGTTCGATGGGTTTTTGAGTGTCGATGAACACCGTAACTTATATGAAGATGCTGCAACTAAAATTTCAATTATGGTTGCAGAACAAGAGCAATGGGACGACTTTAAGTCTTCGATATATACTCTGTCTCAATCCTTTCAACAATATATAAAGCAGAGGTCTGATAGTAATGAAAACTTCATTACTGGTATCATTTTACCAATAGATTGTATCCAATCATCAGAGATTTAACCTACTCAATGCGAGCAGGTGATTGGTCACTATTTCTTTCTTCCATACAGAGATCAATCCCACTTTTCTTCACCAGAAATAATACATGATCTTATCTCACAGTCTTTTACAACATGCGAACCGAAGAGTTTTATAAAATTAGCACTATTTTTTATATTTTGTCTATTTTTTCAAATATTCTACAACCATTTTTAATCATTGTAACCCAAAATTTAGACATTTGTACATGTTTTTGTGTTAGGAAATTTTAGTAGAGCTATTAATATCTAATTTTTTGACTATTTAGTTCGATAAGATTGGTTAGAGCTAGTTTATGCACCAAAATAGCCAAAAATTTCATTTTTGCGATTTTTTGACAATATTTACTTAATTTTTTACTATTTTTGCTGTTATTTTTTGACATTTTTGTCAGTTTTCTTGGTTCAGGCAGCAGTATGTTACAAACACAGATTCTCAAACAAACAATTGCCCTTAAAAAAAATTTCTACTCAAGAATATGACAAAAATACGAAAAACTGATAAAATTTTGCCGTTTTTGTCAATTTTTTGCCATTTTGACCACTTTCGCACCAATTTGGTGCGATGGCATAGAAAAATTCGGATTTTACGCCCCAAAATTAGTCTAGATCAGTCGTCAAAACCTCTGCACTCAGAAATTTATACGAACCGAGGAGATATATACCTGAAACAAAAGAAAACAGTACTTTAGTTCAAAGAAAGCGTACAAATTATACAATTCAAAATTAGATAGCATTGTTAGAAAATCTAAAAGAGGAAGAGCCATTGTTGTCCCAAGGCGATATGATGACTAAGCTGATTGATGCAGCATTGCTTGTATATATTAAGTTCAGTGTATATATGGTAATCCGGCTCATAATTGTAAGATTAGTGAAAAATATAATTAATTTAGAGCTAGTATTTTTGGGCTCTTGTGGCATCATTGTTTGGGCACTTTTGTGGCATCATTTTTTTGGGCACTGCGCGTCCTGCCTATTCGTTTGTTGAATGCGGCACTTACAGGGTGTGGTCTTATAGAGAGCTCTCTTGCAATTCAGTTTGGTTGTTTAGATACAAGATTGTTGCATCGTGCAATGGTGCAGGTTGTTGTTGTTGTTGCAAGGTTTAGAAAGACCATAAATAGTGCCTCTTTTGTTTTTTATCTTAATTTTATGCAACTGAGGCTAAGGTAGGCCCACATCGAGTCAGCAACCCTGAGGTAGGACCTAATAGGTCCTCCAAGTCCGTAAGTTTTTAGTCTAGCTTAACTTGGGGCTGTAGGTTAAACTGGCCCTTCAGAGCTTGGCCGTTCACGGCTCAGCTGGGATTCTGAACCCAATTAAAATAAAAAATAACAAGCATAACATTAAAACATTATAAATTAAATTAAATTAAAAATTATAAATTGAGTCGTTCAACGGCCTTGCGCGGTCTTGAAGAACGTCGCAATTTAGTGGTGGATTCTGATGGTGAATAAATTTCGACAGTACTACGTTGATTCGCTTGGGGCTGCCGTTCATCATCGGTGAGCAGCAGAGACGAAGTGTCGGCAGCCATTGGCGTATCCTTCAATAAGACGTGAAGATCATCCCTACGGTCGTCAACATCACGAGCTGGCACCGCCCCCTGATCATCAAGAATGGAAGACTCCGTCGCTCGATCACCAGCCGGAACAAGATCTTTTGCAGAGACCGTCTTCTTTGCCACCAGGAAACTTGACATGTGCATAGTACGGATTAGCTTCTATTAGTTCAACTGGTTACACTAGTGGATCATATTTGGAGTGGCGAATATGGCGCTTTAGAAGAACAGTTCCTGGAGAGGACAGCCAAGAAGGAAGAGCTGATCCAGACGAGGTTTTACGCGTATACGAGAACAATCGTTCGTGCGGTGTTTCATTAGTAGCGGTACAAAGAAGTGACCTGATTGAGTAGAGTGCGTCAGGTAGAACGGACTCCCATTGTCGTTCGTCCAGACCTCGAGTTTTACATGCGAGAACCACAGTTTTCCAAATTATGCCGTTGTAACGTTCGCACTGCGAGTTTCCTTCAGGATGGTAAGGCGTAGTGCGACTAGTAGATATACCGTGGCTTGTTAGAAATCATCTCAGTCGACGACATGAATGACGCTCTTCGATCAGAATGTACTATGTATGAGGGCATTCCAAAAATAGAAAATAAGTGAGTCAATCATTTAATCACCGTGGAAGCGCTCGTGTCACGACACGGGTATGCAAACGGAAACCGAGAATTTTCGTCAACAACAGTCAGTATGTAGGTGTTTGAAGAAGCGGAGGAGCGAGGAATCGGGCCTTTGAAATCGATGTTTAATCTCTCAAAGGGAGACATAGCTTTTATCAGATTGGTGTCTTTCGGCTTGTAGTAGCGCGGTTTGCATTCGGCGCAGATTGAGAAACGTTCAGTGACTACTATATCTTCAACTGAGTACGAAAGATTTCTGACTTTGACAAAATTAAGCATTCGTCGAACCCCGGGATGGATCAAAGCGTTATGCAATTCTTCAATGGTCGTACTAGAGGTCGAAGGGCACTGGGCTCGAGAGAGAGTATCGGCTGGTAAATTTTCGTAACCTGGTCGAAATTTGATCGTGTAAGAGAGTGCCGATAGTTCAATTCTTCAGCGAAGTATTTTGTCATTCTTTATTCGGCCCGCAGCTTTCTGGTTAAACATAAATAGAACACTGCGCTGATCGGTTACTAAATAGAAATGCTTCATTAAGAAATTTTTCCACTTTCGTAACGATTCAACAATCGCGTACGCCTCCTTCTCTACAATGTGAAGACGTTTTTCAGATAGGTTCAATGATCGAGAAAAGAAAGCCACAGGGCGACCATCTTGAGTAAGAGTACCTGCAGTGGCAGAGTCAGAGGCATCAGTTTCCACTGTAAATGTCCTCTCGGATCACTCCAACAACAGCTCTCGAAATATCATCTTTCAACATTTGAACGGCTTCTTGAGCAACTTCTGACAGAGGAAAATTAGTATTTTCAATTAGAGGTCTGGTCTTCTGCGAGTACTTAGCTTTCCATTTTGCGTAGTAGGCGAAAAAGCCAACAAGTCGTTGAAGAGAAATGAGATAGCCGAGAAGATTGATTGAAGTCAATGAGAATTTGCATTTATTTCTGTTTAATGTCAGGTTAGAACGATCTGCGGCTTCCCAAAAGCGTCGCAAATTTACACCATGCTCTTCCTTAGTAGCTCCGCATACAGTCAAGTCGTCAAGGTAGGCATATGTATTTCTTAAGCCATTGGAGGATATAAACTCGTTCATGACCCTTTGAAACACTGCAACTCCATTTGTAACTCTCATCGGTACGCGTTTGAACTGATAAAGACTACCTGCAGCTTCAAAAGCATTTGATAGGTCAATCACGCTGAAAAACTTATTCTTTGCTACTTTGTTTACGAGGTCTTCGATTCGCGGTAGAGGATACGCATCCAATTGCGTAAAATGCTTTATAGTTTGTGAAAAGTCGATAACTGCGTTTCTTTCGAGACTCACTGGATGTAACTACTACCTGAGCACGCCAAGGAGAGGTGCTAGGCTTAATGACGCCTTCGAGAAGTAATTTGTGTACCTCGTTCTTAACCCTTTAATGCCCAGTGTGTGAAATTTTCATCGTTAACTTTGGAAGCAATTTTAGACCTTCCAGTTCCCAATGTGTGAAATTTAACACATTTCGTATTTTATTAATTATGAACAATAAAACTTTGTAAAATATATTTTTCAGTTATTTTGGGTCCAATTAAACGATTTTTATATCCCAATTTGTTTTTTTACTTTTCGACTTAATTTGGGTATGAAAGGGTTAAATTTCTCATCGTCCGGACTAAACCGGCGACTTTTTGTAGCAATAGGTCGATAATCAGAAGTCGGGTTATTAAAGAGAGCTGAATTCGGAGCCTTGAGTTGAGCAAGACTACATTCGTTTAAGGTTGGTTCAGAACCGTCGAGCTTAACTTCAACTGCTTCATGTAAATTGAGAAACGGAAGTCCTAAAATTATGTCACTGCACAAATCTGACAGTACGGAGAATCTGATTCCTTCATATTAGTGGGGGAACAGAAATGGTGACCCCCAGTTTTCTGGTCTTTAAAAGTTGCTATCATACAAAAGAAGTAAAATGAACCATGTTTCACAAATATCTGATGTCATGCCCTCTAAAGTTTTGCTGATATTAACAATGAAAATTATTAGCCACTTTATCTGGTTTTGTTAAAAAAATATTATTAAATTGCTATGACATCAATATTCACATAATAAATTTAGTTAACTGAATTGTTTGCTGAATGCTGATGCTAAATAACAATATTAGCCACAAAAACTTATTATTTTGCCATTGATTATTATTATTATTATATATATATATATATATATATATACAGGGTGTCCGAGAATTATCTGTACAATTTTTGGCTGTTATTAAAAGTCAACCATAAAGTGTAGAAATTCCAGTGTTCTCCCATTTTACAGAGAATCTCATTAAGTTTTTTCTGATACCAAGTTTTGACAAGTTTTTTAGAAATTCCAGTGTGTCCGAAATGTATCTGTACAATTTCATCTTTTAATAAAATTCTTGATAACAACGTAAAATTCTTAAACAAGATTATTTAGAATCTGTATTTTCAAAAGTTTCTTTTATTAAAGTAACGTTGTTACAAACATTCGATATGTGCACCATTAGTGATTCGCAAAACATCCAATCGATACTCCAAATGTTGCCATGTACGCTGTAGCATATCCACATCAATTCGCTCAATAGCAGCTGTGATTCTTGCTTTTAAATCATCAATGTCTGTCACCCGCGTATTGTACACAAGATCTTTGATCTTTGGTATCAGAAAAAACTTAATGAGATTCTCTGTAAAATGGGACAAAACTGGAATTTCTACACTTCATGGTTGACTTTTAATAACAGCCAAAATTTGTACAGATAATTCTCGGACAACCTGTGTATATATATATATATATATATATTATATATATATATAATATTATATTACATGATTATTTTAGTTGTAAGTTTTTTATGCTTGTTTAATAATTTTTTCTCATTTACAGGAGCTAAAGAAATCTTAAAATAGACTTACATTAATTAACAGGATCAAAATGAGAGAGTACTTTGTTTGATATCTCCTGTACAGATATGAAATCATGAAGACGCCAAGAGAAGATCTATGGTGTTAAAGTTATTGAGATAGAGCAGAAGTTCCTGGAGGATCAACGAGGACCAAGAAAAATGTTTTGTGATAATTCAGTGGACATGGCATGGCAAAGAACAGCTGAGAGGCAAATGAGGATGCAAGCTGCAATGGACAAGATGCTCCTAAAGGAACAAGAAGACACAAAGAAAAATCAGTTTGTATCACAGCTTTACCAAGAATTTGATGGCTCGATAACAGATGAGGACACATGCACTGAAGATGAATATATCCCTGAAGAAAATATACCATCAACATAAAGAAACGAAAATTTGTGTATGCAAACTTGAATAGGATAGAGACAAGTTGCCTCATCAATACAGGCATATCTGTGAAAGTCCGACAAAAATAAAAGAAGCATTCTACACAGTGGCTGACAAACTGATATCCAAATATCATTTATCATACAACCAAGCAACAGCAGCTATTATTGAAATGGGAAACTACATGTTCGATCGCAGCTGGAAGTACTTTGACGAAAATGCGTATTACATTGATTTAGACACAGCTCCAGCCCAATCAGCATGCTGAAAAATAGGAAAAGCTATTGAAGCCTTTGCACTGGCAGAAATAGTACAAGAGATCATGAATTCGGATGAGTCAGTCACAATTACTTATCATGATGATGGATCTAGAAAACAGGGTGCAGGGTCATTTTCTGTTCAAGGTATCACAATTAATGGAAAATATCGTTCCTTCCCAACGCTGCAGCTAGTATCAGAATCACGAGAAAATCTAGCAGCACTGAGAGTTACTATCCTGAACATTTTATCGGTAGTCAGCGGTTTCGATCCTAAGACTCTGTATGAGAAAATAGATTTTGTGATGACCGATGCAACAAGCCACAACATTGGGGTCGAAAGCATTGTATCTGACATGCTTGACACCGATCACACACCTGAACATCTCTTATGTCAAGTTCATCCTACATTAATGTTTAATCGCAAAATTGTTGAAGTGTTTAAAGAGATTGATAATACTATTGGACCAGACAAGATATTTGCAAACTTCTTTGTCAGTTGTGTTACATCCCATGATTCAATTACAGAACAGTTCATGGACTGTTTAGTGAGATTGGTTTCACACGATTATGACCATAAACAGTGGAACAAAGCAGGTGACTTTGATCAATACATCATGCCAAAGAAGAATGCTACTGTTCGCCTACAAAAAGAGAGGTTCAATAGGCTTACTTTCTTGTGCGCTATCACCATCCACTTGGATGAAGATGTTTCTAATTTTCTCAACAAGTATGAACACATCACTAACCAACTTGCATGCATCCTGCGCTCATTCATTAACCTTGAATATATTCGCATCCTTTGTCTAGCTGGTGCACTAATTGGAATACATTCGATCGAACCATTCATCAGTCTGACATCGGCTAGCACAACAGATTATGCTAAGATCATGATTGCATTTCCAACGCTGTACGATGATTTATGCAAAACGGATCCATCTGATCTTCTGAACATTAGGTTTAAAATGGTTCTGTAGAATGAAGACATCCGTAATTCAATCACGAAAGCCGTTAACTGCTACAAACCAAGAGTCACAAATGTTCTCAGCATCATGATGAAGAAATTAGCAGCTAGATGGCAGAAACAACGTGGAGACATATTCCAGTTTGGTGACTGTGATGCGGAAGCCCCTCGACAGGTAAGTATAATACATAATTTTATAACGTCCTATTGTTGTTGAATTGATGCTGTTTTTGTATCCTCATGGTACAGTACTATTTTATTCATTTTCAGGTAGCATTGATGGATCAGGAGAAACTACAGAAAGCACCAATCAACAACTTGCATCCAGAACGGTCAGTGGGCAGCATCAACTATGAGCTCAGTCAACGTGGTGCAAAACAGCTACCTATGGCCAGCCGTGCACATATAAAAGGAAGAAGCACTGACTTGATCGAAGGCAAGTCTATGGCCAAAGTATATGTAAAGTTAGTACAGCAAGATGGTCCCCTTCCTAACGTGTTGGTAGAATGGAGCAGAAAGCAACAAGAGCTTAAGAGGCAAGGATTAAGTGACAAGGAGGTAGCAAACATAGCAGCTGACAAGAGAAAGAACAAAGATCTAGACACCCTGAAGAAACTTGGTGGACCTTTCACCAAAGCTAGTGAAGTAGATGATTTTATGAATGATACAAGGTTGTGACTCAAAGAGAAAAATGACAGAATATACATCGAAGTGAGATATGCAAGAGATACATCGATATCTCTTCCCAGGTCGTCAGATATCTTCAAACTGAAAAAGTACTACAAGAATCTTCCAATAGAGATTTATGCAATTAACTTGAAAATCTATCTAGACAGAGTTGCATCAAATATGACAATGACTATGAAAGATTTTGATAATGCTATAAATATACTTATGTGCTAAATAATGTGTTGTAATTAGAGGCATTTATGTTATGCTATGTCTGAATTTATGATTTTTTGTTTTGTCTAGGTGATGTAAAAATATATACATATATTACTTTCCATTATTTTCTAGCAAATATATTCTGTAATGAATTAATCAATTACAAGTCTATTTCTAACTTCTTCAATGATATTTCATGTTTTTTAACAAGATTTGTTTAAATAAACTGGAATTTACTCTTAGAATAAACATTATGATATTCAATAAACTTTCAAACCACATGTACAGGGGGGTTATCGAGTAAAATACATGATTTTTTTTATATTTCTAAGCTGTTCGTAAGTGATAGCATATTTTACGAATCAGAAAAAATAAATAATCCCCAAAAAATAAAAATTGATCCCCCCCCTATTCATATGTGTGGTCTTTTATGACGACAGTCGCCTTGCAACAACCACTAACCTGAGCAGCCAGGTTCGATGATGTCATAAACACGGTAGTGAAAGTAGGACGTACTAGTAAGTTGAGGATAGGCACCAGGCTTTGGCAGATGAAATTTTCCGAGCTACCCGTATCAATCAATGCGCTGACAGCGTAGCCATTGACAAGATCATTAATAGTAGATGGCGAAAGTTGACTCGAAGCAGAGTAGCTGAAGCCAGACTGACTGAAGACGGCAAACGTACAATGGCTGAAGACGACGACGGAGTTGAATTAGATCGGCAGACTTTAGCCCAGTGACCAATCTTTTTGCTTTTACGGCACTCCGCTTCTCGGGCGGAACATGATGAACGAGGATGGCGCCTCTGACCACAGAAAAAACAAGATTGGCTCCTGTTATTATAGCGAACAGATGCAACAGTATCAGAAGAGTCCTGAGTAGAGCTTACTTCGGGTTCGCTGGTCACGGCTTCAATTTCCACCGCTGCGGGTGCGTATGGCATGTGATATGATTCAGCATTTTTCTGGGTTTGTTCTAGAGCGCGAGCTTGTTGAATGGCAGTCTTCAGTGTTAGCGTCTTATTTCCAAGCAATCGAGTTCTGATGTTATTGCACCGAACAGACCCATACTACCTAATTTTGCGCCCGAGGCAAGATCATAAAATTGCGCCCCCTATTCCTATAACACTACACGATCTTCTCAGTGGTAAACTTCTGTAGTGCATCATCGATACATTGTCCGCACAATAGTCTTTTTTGTAGGGATTTACAGAAATTTTCACGATGATTAGTTGAATTTTCATGTTCGACAATACGGTTTAAATTTTTCCAGTCATTAAATCCTGTTTTCTGATTTGCAATATTCGGTTTGGAAAAGCGCTGATCGAATAATATGCATGGAAAACAGAAAATAAAGTACTGAAAAGTACTGAAAATTTATAGAAATGCGCCCTTTCCTTATTGGCATGGCGTGCTTAGGATAGTAGATGCATATTTTATATAGTTTTTCTGCGCCCCTCAGCTTTGCGCACCCGAGGCAAGTGCCTCACTCGCCTCGCCCTTGTTACGGCACTGGGCCACTGAATACCACGAATGAAGGAATCTCTCACGAAAGATGACCTATTTTCATCAGTAGTTACTGCTTTGAAGTCGCAATCAACTGCCAAACTATTTAGCACGAATGAATTCGTCTAGTGTTTCTTCGGGCTTCTGATAACGGGTAGACAACAGGTGCCGAGCGTAAACTTCATTGGACGGTTTTACATAGGCGGCTTTCAATAGACAGATGGCCGAGTCATAAGTCGTGCAATCCTGGATCACATCAACGAAGTTAGGGCCAATATGTAGGAACAGAACTTACAGTTTATCAGGACTATGGTCTTCGATCATTGACAGAAAGTACCTGAATCCTCGGATCCAGAGCTTCCACAGTTTGCTGCTCTGAGGCGCGTTAGGCAGTACGTCAAATTTGTCTGGTCTGATGATCCTTTCCATGATAGTGACTGACTGAATAAATTGTTGAGCCACTGAAGGTAAGAGTGAGTATACACCAATATTTGGCTTTATTCAGTCAAATCACAACTATTGTATTCAAAATCGTATTCATGATTAAACATTCATAATAGCAAATAATAATACCTGAAACAAAAGAAAACAGTACTTTAGTTCAAAGAAAGCGTACAAATTATACAATTCAAAATTAGATAGCATAACAACCAGTTGGGTGCTAAACTGCAAATTTACGGGGTTGAAATATTGATAGGTCATATTAGATCACGTTAGGTTAGGTAATCTTTAAATAGCTGTAACTTTTTTATTGTTTCTCTACTGGTAAGTGTGTGCATCTCCGTTTTGCGCGGTCAAATAGGCAGCAGGAAGGCGACAGCACCTATTTGTTGGATGGTACTTCTATAATTCGTTTGGCGGCCAGCCACAAGGACCTAGGAGTTGTCGTTGAGGACAATTTAAAATTTCATAAGCAAGTTCGGTCAGCCGTATCTAGTGCTGGTGGAATTGCCAGTACTCGACTGAAGTCAACTGTTTGTCGTACTCCTGAATTTATGATTTCTCTCTTTGTTACTGATGTTCGTCCTTTGATAGATTTTGCTTCATCCTTGTGGAATTTGGGCTATCTTGACGATTTACAGCTGCTTGAGGCTGTGCAACGTAGATGGACGAAGCAGATACGGCGTTTGACAGACCTAAGTTACAGTGACCGATTGAGATATCTTTGTATTCCATACGTGGCCGCCTTTTGCGATGTGATCTGATTTGCTGCTATAAAATATCTCATGGACTCTGTGGTATTTCCCCTATGGACATTTTTGAGATGGACCCTAGAATGGGTAGAGGTCGTGAATTCAAAATTTAGATACAGCATTCCTATACCGAAGTACGTCACCGTCTCTTCTCTCTTCGTGTTGCGAGATATTGGAATATGCTGCCGGGTGAGCTAGTGGATGCTCCCAGTTTGAATGCTTTTAAGGCTGCCTTGCCTGATGCCATGGGAGCTGAACTGTATTCCTATGTTGATTAGAACATAAGAAATTTTTATAGTGGGCACACTAGGGGCCACTTCGGCCCATCGAGGTGGCTTCACTATGTAAAAACTGCCTGTACATTGGCAACAACCAATTTTTACAAAACTAATTAATTATCAATTTAAAACTAAAGATAGAATCTCTGGATCCAGAGGATCAAAGTCATAATAGGCTACTATCCACAAATATGTTACACTCTATATCTATTTATAACTGACATGCAAATATATCAGATCCAAAGAATCCAGTCAATTTCATTACGGTACCCATCAATACCAGTACCTTGCCAACCAAAAATAAGTAGCGGTCCATATCAATTACGGACCAAGTCACAATTTACAACCATATATATTACAATATATATATATACTTAGGAGGAAAAGTGTAGGTGCGGCTGTAAATACTACAGTAATGTAGAAATGTGTGTGCACCCATTTAAAGGTGTTTATGGGGCAAGTGAAGATCATGAGTTTTTCAATACCTCACAGTACAATGGGGGGCATCGCTCGGCAGAGGAATCTCTTTAAATGGGGTGTGTAAGGACAGAGAGTATCCCCTAACCCAAGATGCTCCCTCCCTATATCCCACAACACTTGTGTTGAGCTGTGGGATCTATCACCTAAATGCAAATAGATACACAAATCCAGTCTCTAGCTAATCTCCCTATCAACTTCTGGTTGTCTGACTGGAGTATCTATGTGTGGGTCCTCATTTTCTGTTATGCTGGTGCACCACCCATGATGGGATTGGCACGGGCCCCAACATGATGAGTGTTTATTTGCGACAAATTTGGATTCCATATTTGGAAAGAGGAGACAAAACTGCATTAGGGGGAAAAAAAAATGGGGTCACCAGTTGAGTGCTAAACTGCAATTTTACCCAGTCTTGTGGGTTGGATTCATGAGAGAAGCCTGCGGTTTGGACCCTGCTGCCCAATATTGACTTCGTCAGATTTGTAGACGAAAAGAACACGGCAACTTGAGTTTGTGACGTCAAATGTAAACAAAACTCCGTTAGGTCTACTCTTGTCTAACCTAGGCCTATTTTGTCGTTTAAAGGCAAAAGGCTTAACCATTCGTCTGGACATGGAAGACTGCGTTGCAGGGTCCTAGGCTCCTAGCCTTAGGCTTTTATCATAAATCCAGCCTACAATAAGATTGAATAAACTCCTACACCCAGGGCCGTAGCTAATGGTAATCTCCAGGGGAAGCTACATAGTATCGATAGCATAGGGAATTCTTTGTAAAAATAAAACGCATTTTAAGTTAAAATTTTATACATACGCATTTATTTGACCAGGTCAATTAGACAATTACAAAACTGAATTATAATTTTAAAACTACTATGTAAACAATGTGTTAGAATGTAGAAAGTTTAAATAAACGAAACATGACTTAGATACAATACAAACTACAAAGTGGTAATAATTATAAAATAGTATAATGTATTGTTGTAATTTTTCTCTTTTTCGAGTCTAATAGTTATTGAAAATTAAAGAACAACAGAAACATTGCTTCCAATCTTAAAAGCAAAATACAGTACTTCAGTACTGTACCAGATATGGGGTCAATTACTGGGTTTCTATTAGTTACTATTACTTTTGATTCCTTCTATTACTATTACTTTAATTTTC
This sequence comes from Bathynomus jamesi, assembly GCA_023014485.1. Classification (NCBI taxonomy): domain Eukaryota; kingdom Metazoa; phylum Arthropoda; class Malacostraca; order Isopoda; family Cirolanidae; genus Bathynomus; species Bathynomus jamesi. The sequence goes on from JAJOZX010001159.1 coordinate 388,223, forward strand.
ATCTATTATTATTACTATTACTTGGTCATCTATTACTATTACTTTTGTATGTGGGGTACTTCACTCATTTGAAAAGGATTTTTATGTCTATTTAAATGCAATTAGAAGTAGGGGTGTGCCGGATAGTATTTTTTACTATCCGGCCGGATACCGGATAGCCGGATAATAAAAAAAAATATCCGGCCGGATATCCGGCCGGATACCGGATAATATCATTCAAATAATTCATAATTTTTTATATATTATTATTTAGCTATTACTTGACTAATTGACTATACTATCAAATTTTAATCACTATTTGATGTAAATTATAGCTATCTTTCAATAACTTTACTAATTACCTATATTTTATCCTTTTCAGGATTGTTTCATTGCCTAAATCATATAGCTATATAGCTAGTTAGTATTAGTTATAGGCTTACAGCAATATTTTAACATTATTTACCCCCTAAAATGGCTAGTTTTATTTGGAAAATATTTACAATACATGAGACTAATCCAACGATAGCTATTTGCTCCCTATGTTCCAAACAGATTAAAAGGGGATCAGAGAAATTGGGTGCTAGGTGCTATAGCACAAAACCTTTGCACAATCATGCAAAGATGCTGCATTCAAAAGAATATAAAGAAGTGTCTCAACTTAACAAATCATCTGAAAATCAAAATCAACCTATAGCGACCACCTCAATGGCTCCGAAGGAGAAAAAATTAGTTGCCATGGAAAAGCAACTCACGTTAGAAGAAAGTTTTTCCTTTAAGAAATTATGGATATAAATGACTCAAAAGCTCAAGCTTTACATAAAAAGATAGGATTAATGATGGCACTGGACAACCATCCTTTAGTTTAGTTGAACAAGATGGCTTTATAGGACTGATGGCCCACGTACAGCCAAGGTATTTGCTACCAAATCGAACATATTTTTCAGAAAAAGTCATACCCAAAATCTATGAAGAACTCAAAGAAATTGTTATGAATAAATTGAAAGAAGGGAAATACATTAGCTTCACTTCCGATATTTGGACCTGCTCTTCTTCAAATGAATCATTCATTTCCTTGTCAGGTCATTGGATCATGAATGACTACACTCATTGTAATGCAGTATTGCATTCAGCTCATTTTTCAGGATCGCATACAGGAATTAATATAGTGGACAAATTGTAATCTATGTGGCAATCATGGAATATTGACAGATCAAGGCGTAATATATTGGTCAGAGATGGAGCTTCTAACATAGCTTTGGGATGTGACCTTGCGGAAATACCTTCTGTTCACTGTTCAATTCATTTGCTACAGCTAGTGGTGAATGATGCATTAATGGCTCAATGATCTATAAAGATCTTTTGGCAAAGTGTCGACGTTTAGTGACACATTTTAACCACTCCCCACTGGCTACTTCTGAATTTAAAGCTCTCCAAACACAACAGGGTCATGTTCCTCTTCTATTGGTACAAGATGTTTTAACGTGCTGGAACTCATCTTATTTGATGCTAGAACGTATGGTTAAGTTGAAAAAATCAGTTCAAATATACCTTGCTGATCATAGTGAATTACTTGTTATTTCATCTAATGAGTGGTACTTGATTGAAAATCTTTTAAAGCTTTTACAGCCATTTTTTAAACTCACCCAAGAAATGAGTACAGTAGAATATAGTTTACTCTCTACTGTTATCCCAAACATGTGCGCGCTTGAAAGGTTTCTTTCAAAAATTGGCCAGGATGATCAAGGAGTCCAAAACTACAAAAGATGAACTGTTGAAGTCATTGCGGTCACGATTTTTGCCAATGAAAGCAATGAAAAAAGAAAGTGTCTAAATGTCTTAACAAATCGGAAGTATGCTCTAGCAACTGTCATTGATCCACGACTTAAATTTTTGTTTTTCAAAGATCAACAAAAGGAAAATATTAAGACATGATTAGAAGAAATAAATGAAATAACAACCTAGAGAAAATTAGAGATAAATATTTTGAAGAACAGGCTCACAGCAGCGACGATTCTAATTCTTCTTCTTCCTCAACAGGAAGAAAAAAGGCAAAGTTTGATGATGATCCACTCTCTGCTTGTTTCAGGGAACTAACACAAGAAAATTCAGAAAAGATACCTGGTGAGAAAAAGTTTAAAAAAAGCCGCAAGATGGCTTCATTCGCAGAAATAGCAGAGGAAATTGAGCAATATGCAAAAAAAACCATATCAGACAGACGACTATCTCCACTTGAAATTTGGAAAAATGAAGAATCCTTTCCATCTCTCAAGAAAATTGCTCTAAAATGGCTAGTGACACAAGCATCTTCAGTTTTCTCAGAAAGAATGTTTTCCGAATACGGAAATATTTTTGAAGAAAAAAGAAGTACTTTGCTACCAAAGCGAGGGGAGATGCTTCTTTTTATCCATCACAATGGACGAAAATTTGATTTAAACTTGTGAATCTAGTGTCTTGAACATAGTATTAATTTTTATTGTTTAATGTGAGTTTTTACTTTTTAAGGTTTTGCTATTTTAATAATTTCACTTACCTTACTGGTATATTTGATTAGGCTATATGTTTATTTTTATATCTCAAATCTTAATAAAAGGTTTCGCTAATTCATATTTTTTCATATTGTAATTTGCAATATATATAAAAATAAAAAATAAAAATAAAAATAAAAATTAAAAAGTAAGGGAAGCTGGGATCTTAGCTATGCGTCACACTTTTAGCTGGACCAAACATTTTGCCTTTTTAGCATGTTAATATAGTACATACTAGTAGTGGTACATGCTTATTTATCAATTATTAATTTTAGATTTTTGTACAACTATATTCAACTTTTGCTAGCTAAAGGCTATGCAAGCTAAGATTGGAAAGGGGCGGGCCCAGATGGTATTCCCATTACAAAAAAGACTATCATAAATATCCGGCTATCCGGCCGGATACTGACATCTATCCGGCCGGATACAGGATACCGGATAATAGCTGTTATCCGGCCGGATATCCTGCCGGATAGTGGTATCCGGCACAGCCCTAATTAGAAGCAGTGTGTTAATAAATAAACAAATACTTTATTTCAGACTCAACAGGTACAAACATTATACAAGAGGTCCATAGAAGATTAAGAGATAGTTGTCTGGAGCATTGACTAAGTAGGCTAGTGAATCACACGTATAATGAACATACAAATACAATGATCCAACCATGAGGTGGTGTGCCAACTATCACTAACATAAGTAAAGCTATCACCAGGAAGACTGTACATTAGGGTGGAGCGAAAAATACTTTTTTTCTAGTATGAAGTTCTAATAGTGATTAAAAGTTGCATTTAGTGGACGAAATATGCCTGCCAAAATATGAGTTCATTTGTTTAAAATTTTCAGCTGCCACCAGGGGCTAAAGTTAACACAATTTTGTGTAAAAAGGGAAAAAAATGCTTCTATTTTAGGTTTGTCAAACTATTATAAAAGTTTATCTTAGAATTATCTAATAGTTTGATTAAGATTTTTAAATGATAGGAATTCATTTTGTAAAAATGCCTTTTCATATGCTTAATATCTTCAGCTGCCCCAAGAGAGCTGAAGTTAACACAATTTAGAGTAACTGAGTCATGTTGAGACTACACTGAATGTTGTGGGGGAGGGTTTGGGGAGGGTTGTGGGGGAGGGTTTTGGTGTGAAGGAATTTCTTTCTGTGAGTCATTAGAACAGTGTGTTAACACTTGTCTTCTTAGGTAGTAGGCCTAGTCGCTCAGTTGATCGGAGAGTTTTTTAATATGATCGGAATATTATAAAACTTTATTTTAAAGTGATTTATATAGAGATAATATTGATTTTATTATAAAATGCTTGTTATAATGTATTATATAATTTTAGTTTATTTATTATATATTATATATTTTATATAATATATTATATACTTATAAAATATATATATATTAATTATATAATGTTTTGATGTTACAGGATATTTTGATTGTGAAGTTTTCTAAAAATATTATGGCATCAAATACTAAATATAAACATTTCACTAGAGAACATATGAAGTGTGCCATATTTGAAGTACCTTGTGAGATGAGTGATATGCAACTACCAACTTATAACTGCATTAAAAGATTACCTGTTCACAAAAACATTTAGTGAAGGAGCAGATGAATAACAAGGAGCCTTCATTTTCTGAAATAGCAGAGGCAGTTTCCAAAAAGGTAGAAAAATATTTGGAAGAAGGCCTCTTTGCCAATAGTTTCACATACACGCGTTTACAGATGATGCGAGTGTACCATGATAAATACAGGTCCTTATTAAAGCTACAAGTCACGCAAGGATCAGCCTAAGTACAAAAATCAGCTTGAAGAATTTGAAAACTCTTCAAAATGCACTTTGTTTGACATCTGCACCTGCAAATGTAAGGAGTTTAGGAGATGCTCATGTGAAAAGAGTAAGAAAGTCCCTCCAAAAGAGCAGGATTTTTAAATGACCAACGAACACGCAGAATAATGGTGATAGGAAGCATTGACATAGCACACACAAGACGATTACAAGCAAGAGAACATCGAAAGGAAATGGAAAAAGCACGTCTGGAATCCTCACAAACAACTAGTGCTGCTATAACCAATACGTCCAACTTACAAATCGAAACAGAGACAAGTGAACTTCAACAACTAGAAGAGATATCTGAAGATAATGAGGAAGATACAACCTCGACTCAATATGTAATACAGAACAACAGATGCGTGAGCCACTGCCTTCATTAGCAATTACTTGTGATAGATTTAAAATGGCGGACAGAGCTGGGGCTGCTATTGCTTCTGCAGTATTGGCAGATCTTAAAATTGTTACTCCCGAAGACAAAGGGAATATTATAGACAGAAGTAAGCTAAGACGTGAAAGACAAAACAGAGAAAGGAACTACAACAGATAGGAGAGCCAAAAACCATGCGGGGATTATACTTTGATGGCAGAAAGGATAAAACAATGATTCAAGTCCAGGAGAGTGATGGCTCTAACCACTAAAGAACCAAACGCGAAGAGCATATCAGCATAATATCTGAACCACACTCTCTGTACTTTGCACGTGTGACACCTTCCAGTGGCAAAGCTAAATACATTTGCACAGCGCTAGTGAATTGCTTGAAAGAAAGGAATGTTGATATAGGGAACATCGTTGCAGTTGGCTATGATTCGACAGTGGTTAACACTGGTAGTATTGGAGGCACAATAAGATTACTGGAAGAAGCCTTTAATAAGCCATTGCAGTGGCTGATATGCCTTTTACACCTTAATGAACTTCCATTGCGCCATCTGTTTCATCACTTGGTTGGTACTACTACTGGACCAAGAGCATTTTCAGGAGAAATTGGCCGAGCACTTTCAGACTGTGAAAAGCTTCCCATAGTTAACTTCAAACCCATTGAAATTCAAGAGGACATGTGTGAAGTTGATGTAGATGACATAAGTACTGACCAGAAATACCTTCTTGAAATTCACAAGGCTATATCAAGTGGAACATTCTCAGAGTCTTAGTCATAAGAGTCCAGGCAATATATCACATTCAAGGTGGCTCACCACAGCAAACAGGACTCTGCGTTATATGCAAGCACAGAGAATCCTTCAGGCAATTTACAAGAATTAGCTACTTTCATTGTTAGGGTATACGCACCAATGTGGTTTCAGATAAAGCGTAAACCATTATGCCAATATGGTGCTAAACATATGTGGCATATGATTGCAAGAAGCCGGTATCCTCGTGAAGAGCTTAGGAGAGTACATGACTCAGTCATTCAGCGAAATGCATATTACGCAAATCAAGAAAACATTCTCATTGCAATGATAGCTGATGAAAGGGAGCATGTGCGTCAGTTGGGATTTAGGCGTATCATAAAAGCAAGGGCATGCATTCAAGAAACAGATGTTATCAGGTATTTTAAGGTGCCAGAAATAAATTTTTATGCCAAAGACTATACAGATCTCATTATGTGGCAAGATTTTCAGATAGCAGAACCACCGATAACCAAAGGAGTTTCTCTTGATGATATTGATCATGCATCAAACATGGTACTACTCTTCATTCAGAATTATTTCAGTTTCCATGTCATACACAAGCCGTAGAGAGATGCGTCAAGCTCGTTACAGACGCTGCTGGATCAGTCTGCGGACCTACAAACAGAGATGGTTGGATTCGTGCTACATTAGAATCAAGGAAAAAACAGCCAAAATTTGACACAAAAGCAAATTACTAAATAGTCTTCAGCAAGAACCCTTTCTAGAGGGAGGTTGGTTGGGGAAAGGGTGGTAACTCCGCTAAGGCACGAAATAACGTTTCTTAACTGTCTCAAGCCAGTATAAAGGAGGAGAGACATCCTAATTTATTACTGTTCCCTTTTTCAAGTAAATACAGAATCATACTTAATTGTCATTTTTAAGTTAACTTCAGCCCTCTTGTGGCAGCTGAAGATATTAAGCATATGAAAAGGCATTTTTACAAAACGAATTCTTATCATTTAAGAATCTTAATCAACTATTAGATAATTCTAAGATAAAATTTTATAATAGTTTGATAAACCTAAAATAGAAGCATTTTTTTCCTTTTTACCCAAAATTGTGTTAACTTTAGCCCCCTGGTGGCAGCTGAAAATATTAAACAAATGAACACATATTTTGGCAGGTATATATCGTCCACTAAATGCAACTTTTAATCACTATTAGAACTTCATACTAGAAAAAAAGTATTTTTCGCTCCACCCTACTGTACATGGATGAAAGGGTCAAGTTATTATCTTCACAGAAGGCTTTTAAGTGGTTGCTAAACAAAGAATTATCATTAAGCATATTAGCATTAAAGTTATCATTAATAGCTACACATGTCGTATCCAACTCATCAATAATACTGCTGACCTACCCCAATTTAATGAGGTAATCATCTTCATTATCAACTGCCTGAAAAGGTATATAGATACACAGAACTACAAATTTTTTATTGTCTACACAAATTTCTATTCCAGTTAGCCAATTCAAACCAAGTTTTAATTCATTAATATATTTCTCATACCCCATCCTCCATAGAATAGCTACCCTGACAGGTAGGTGGCCTGCAAGGAGACATCTTGTTTATCTCTGGTGGCTTCCCTTATCCCATAAAAGTTGCTGGACAGGCTATTCAGGTCCTTTAAGTCCTGTTTCCATAGCCATGGTTCCTGCAGACAGAGAATATCAATATCCTTTAACAGCTTATCAATTATGATCTGCCTGTGTTTGCTGTTATTGCCTAAGCTTAGGCCTCTACAGTTATGAGAGATTATCTTGAATGTTGCAGTTAGGAAGATGCAGTTCTGCCAGCCATCTCTACATGTTGAATTCAATTTATACCAGGCATAGCAGTTATAGCATTAGACCCAGCTAGATTTTCTTACATAGTACGATGCATGATATCTCCATAATTACCCCCTCCAGCACTTGTGAGAGGAGCTGCAGGTGTTTTTCTTCTCTTCTCATAGAACTGCCATACTGCTGGATCCATAAAGAGCTACTTGACTCATATGCACATAGCTTGTCAAATGAGGAATATATTCAGCAATTGATAGAGTGCAGTTGAGCATGAAAGTGAAGGAAATAACTCAGTTGCAAAAGTTTTTTTAACAAAAGAACTATCTGAGGGCTTTTGTTTTCTCAAACAAGCGAAGATTTTTTTGAAGTCTCAGATCTGAACACAGAGCGTAGTACAAGAGTGATAAGAGAATTAGAGAAAAGTATTAGCTGCTACTGTCAATTGTATGTGAAGAAGAAAGACTCTAAACAAACAAAACTAGACCAATTTTTCAAAGAGGTTTCAGTATAATTTTGCCATGTTTTTTCTTTTTAATGCTTTTATTAATGTGTTTTTGTCATGTTTAATTCAATACAGTTTGAAATGTAATGGTTAAATTGTGTTTCACCTTGTTATTGCTAATAAAAGTGTATGTAACTATTTTGAAATATACTAATTCATTTTTTTTTTCCATGGAATAAATTAAAAGTTTTCCTATTGAAACCCATGTTATAATATGTTTTGAAATTCATTTACCTAGTTATTTGTAATCCATCATGTTTTCTCAGAACTAATTAGCTATGAATTCCAGTGTATATGGTACCTGTATTTCTTTACAATTTATGAAAGGAAACATGTTAAAACTAAAAAGCAAACATTTCTTTGTTGATTTTGGTTTTTCATCAGGCTATATAATAGTCACTGAAACCTTTCTTTGTCTATCGGGGTGGGGCATTTGCTGCTGGGCCCTCCTTCCTCTATAAAAAAATATATATATAGGGTGAGTCAAAAGTAGCGCCTGATTTCTGTCAGTTTTGATTGTTTGTTTGCCATTTGTATTACAGTGTACAAGAAGGTAGAAATAAATGAATGACATGTTTATCTAACCATTTATTCGGGGGAAAATTATTATGGAACTGTACCAAGCTGTTTTACTTGCAATTTTCAAAGTGCCCTCCCTCGTGATCGATGCACAATTGCAGCCGAGCAGGCACAGAGTGGCACACATGCCTGCAGAGTTCGATATCAATTTCCTCAAACTTTGCAGTGATTTTGAGCCTTCAATTCCTGAATGGTACGAGGCTTTTCACGATAAACAAGGTCTTTCATGAGCCCCCAAAGAAAGAAATCTGGAGGTGTAAGGTCTGGGGAGCGTGCCGGCCACTCGATCGGACCGCTGCAGCCGATCCACTTTCTGGGAAAGTTTTCATCAAGCCACTGACGAACATGACATCCATAATGAGGTGGAGCTCCATCTTGCTGGAAATAACAGTCCTGATCTTGTACCCTGGGCCAAAAGAAGGTTTGCAGCATATCCAGGTAAATTTCTGCAGTGACAGATCCCTCAAAGAAAAGGGTCCAATTATCCCTAATGGAGATATGGCTGCCCAAACTGTCACGCCAGGTAAATTTACCTCCTCTCAACTGTCACTCTTGGGTTCTCCGCAGCCCAGTAGACACAATTGTGTCTGTTAATTGTGCCATTAAGCTTAAAACATGCCTCATCTGACCACCAGATGTTGTCTAGCATTGTGTCCTCTTCGTCAAGTTTAGCTAAGAACCCTTCGCAAAATTGAAGATGGCGGTCGTCATCTCCATCATGAAGGGCATGCAGTAAGCGTGGAATGTAAGGTTTCCATTTTTTCTGGTGAAGGATACGGATAACACTTGATTGGCTCACTTCCAACTCTGCAGATAAACGGCGAGTTGACTTTTGCGGACTTTGTTCCAGTCTCCTGATGGCTTCTTCAGCCTTAGCTACATTCGTTGCCATTTTCGGATGACCAGACTTCTTTGCAGTGGCTACCGACCCTGTTCCTTCAAATTTCTCGACAATCAATCGTATGTTTCTTCCCTGGGGTGGGTTAATATCGAATTCCTGTGTCAAACGGCGTGCCGCCATCGTTGGTTGTTCATTACATTTGTAGTAATGTTTCACGGCCGCAATGCGTTGATTCATTGAAAGGTAATTCATGGTTCAATTTGGTGCAAATTCAGTAACTTTCCAAACTCTCAGCAATAACTTGCAAAACAAAAACAAAAATAAATAAACTAAGAAAATTAATAATCTGCAAGACAATTATTAACAACATGACTTCCCAGAAAGAATCTGATAGCCGAAAAAACAGAAATCGGGCGCTACTTTTGACTCACCTGTATATATAGTAGATTCATTAACCCCCAGCCAGTAGCATAGAAAATCATTATTATCAGATATAATTATAAGGTTGGGAACTTGATCTATAACATTGAAATATTTTTTTTCTTTTTTCAGACTTTAACCTTCCTTTTGTTAGCTTTTTTAATTTAAATACAAAGTTGTTTGTTTAATGAAATTTCATACAAGCTGTAAGCCTTAAAATGGAATCAGTGGGATACAGCAGTAAAGTAAGAGAGATGAAAGAGCGATCCAAGCTAAGGAGACAGCTTTTGGCTCAGCAGGTTAGTGTACAGAAACTTTATATATAATATAGTTAAATTTTTAGATCTTATAGCGTATTGATTTTAGTTCCATATATAAAAATGTGCTTTGAAATATTGATAGCGCAACTTTACTAGATAAAAGTTTATGAAGCCTATATTTAATTTTCATTTGAGAGGAATTGAGGCTAGAGGTTATTTTTTTAACCATAATAAAGATATAGGACTAGTTTAAGAGATATTTAAGTTTTTTTAGGAAATTATTTATAACTTATTAAATAGTAGGACTTTTTCAGTGACTTATGGTTAGCCTCCTGTATAAGATGCTAAATATGAAGTTTCATTTGGTTTTTGGAGTACTGGTAGTCTGTGGTTAAACCTGAGACCAGTTAGTTATAGGATGATGGAATATCCTAATAAATGATAAAGAAGAATGTCAGTATTTTCATTTTCTTATCTGTAATTACTGGTACCAACCACATCATCTTTCTTCAAAAATTAGTTACCTAAATTGGTGTAGGTCATTTGATAAGCCTAGGCTAGCCCATTTATATTTTGTGAAGTAATAAATGTACAGTAAACTTCCATTAAACCAAATTGATTAGAACTTTAGGTCATTTCACATGCATACCATACATTATGTGCCTCACCACCTTCATCAACTCGCTGAATAACCTCAGTTCAATAATGAATGCTACTCTTTCAGTAATTTTTTTCCTTCCTTTTCTTACTGTAGCCTGTGGCAGACATTTTAGAGTTCATAGTCACTAAATTGTATATAAGAATTCATGAATTTACATGGAAAATTAGTTATCAATTTTGAAAGTTTACTGTATTGTAATTTTATGCTAGCTGTTAATTTACTCTATGTATACTGTCATTTAATTTTCTCAGGTTAAACTGTTACCCAAGCCAGTGGGGTGCAAAAAAAAAAAATTTATATTCAGTTCCAAAGCAGAGATGAATGACATGAAAATAAATTAGTTGTAAATATTTTTTAAAAGCTGTTTATCAAGTGTTAGGAATATTACAATATGTATTTAAAGATTTGCTTTTTTGGTGCTCTTCCAATACGTGCTCTACCGTAAAATGTACATTCCAATATGTGCTAACTAACGAAAATATCACGACCTAACCTAACCAATCGTTAGGTCAATTGTACGCCCTTGACGATTGGTTAGGTTAGGTCGTGATATTTTCGTTAGTTAGCACATATTGGAATGTAAATTTTACGGTAGAGCACGTATTGAAAGAGCACCACTTTTTTTTCATTTTTCATCAATCAAGGCATAATGTCATACCTTTTTAATGCTGGAGAAGATGGGGGGAAATTAGGACCTAGTTTGCATTTGCTAAATGCAGTGAAATGTATATTTTTTATATATATATATATCAGTGGCGGCTCGTGGTAATTTTACTTACGCATGCAGTCACATGCATTACAGTGTAGTACATATTAGATAAGCTGTATTTTGTCTTTTATGGTATTCTTATGAGTTATGTAGTAACCGAGGATAGAACCAATATTATATTAATAATATTAATAATAATTTTAACTTTATTTTTTTAACTTAAATAATAATTTTAACTTTATTTTTTTAACTTAAATAATAATTTTAAATTCATTGAGTATATTATTTACGCATGCAGTGCATGCCTTGCATTCATTAAGAAGCCACCCCTGATATATATATATATATATATATATATATATATATATATATATATATATTATATTAGGGTGGCCCTTATTCAGGGGCTAAAAATTGAAAATAGTAATTTCTTTTGGGGCACCTTGTACATTTATGAGGACTGACTAAACATTAAAGTACATAAAACTTGAAAGGAAACAAAACATGTTAAGGGGTCACTACCAGCCCTTCAAGTTTGCCTGTGATGCGTGTTGTACAGTGTGCCATCATACAGTGAGCTACCAAAATCTAAAAATCTGATACATGATGCAAATCTCTCTGAATCATTCAATGAAAGAGGAGAAAGAAAAGAAAAGAAAAAGTACAAATTTACTATTAGAACCTTAGGGAAATAAATTGCTTGAAGCTACTAGTATGCTCCCATATTACAGAATCAAAGAACACTCACTCCTACAGCTTTTATGATGGTGCTCTTTTTTGCATGAGGAAGTTTCTTCCTATGCTCCTTGACCACCAAAAGAAGGTACAGTACTAATTTTGGTCCTTGTCTGAGGTATGAAGCTGGTTGAATCAATGAATGGTTCAAACTCAAGCCTGAGATGTCATGACCCAAACTATCCACAGCTGAAGTCAAGAGAAAAGTGGCTGCTTCTCTCACTCACTGGTGTGGTCCAGTGTTTCTACCAATCTAAACTGAGAAAGGTTGTTTGACTTCACTTCAGGGGCATAGATGACGTAGATGTGGAGGGACCAGGAACAGCAAAGTCTTTGCCATTAGTATCAGTCCCATCAGTACTAAATGAGGTGGTTAGGGTCAATGTCCCATCTCCATCTTATTTTTGACACAATTTCTCTGACACATCATCGCTGCATTTCTTCCTCTCCTCCTTTCTGGCCAAAGTGGTGTCCATTGCTCCCATTTTGCCTAGATGTCCTTCTCTCTATGCCAGACATGGGGCTGAGGTCTGGCCTCAGCCTCAGACCTCAAAAGTGACCTTGGTCTCAGGCATATTTTGCAGGCCTCAGCCTCAGACCTCAAAAGTGACCTTGGCCTCAGCCTCGAGGCCAATGAAAAGTGGAAAGGCCTCGTGACTTTTGTGAGGCCTTAGGGAATTCTGATTTGTTTTGTTCTGTAATTTTCAATTTCCTTATATTGTTTTTCTTTGAAAAGATCACCTATACATTTAATTAATAAAGAAAACATCATTATTTTTAGGTAAAATAACTACTGGTACCTAATTAATATGAATTATATATTATTAGGTGTATATAAACTTCCTACCTGAGGCCTAAATCAGAACTTGCTTGTTGAGTAGGGCTGTTGTGACAATGAGTTAGTCAGCCTACATGAAATTGATATTTTCTTATGTGCAAGATAAATGAACAATATTTACGATAAAATAACTGCACTTAACCATATAGCTTATTGTATTTATATTTTTAACAAGGTAAGTGAGAACTAGGCCTATGCAACAGCTTTGTTTACCTTCTGGTTGAGTCTCAATAGCTTTTGTTTTATGATGGCATGATGGTCCATCTGCTTCCACTCAACGAAAGTTTGATCATGAAATGGAAATAAAAAACTTTGTTACCTGGATTTACCTCTTGATAAGTCTTTTTTGTAATTTGAGTCATTATGGGAATGTATATATATGAAAGAATATTACAGTAATTGTACTAATTAATGAAGAAATTTTTTTCTGCAGTTAATATTTTTTTTCATATATTTGTACAAAGTGAGTGAACAATATTTACGATATAACAACTGACCAAATGATGACCAAAGGCATCCTTGAAGTAGTCACTCCCAAGTGCAGGTGACCTGAGGTGGCAGGGCCTTTGATCTGGCTGCATTCATCACCTGACAGGTGAGGTTTCAGGGAGGGGTGTGTGAACAACCTTTCTCACTCCCCATCCCCTGTCTAATGCGATGAGACACTGGCAAATCAGTCTTAGCAGTGATCATAGTTGTATAGTACAGTGACAATCAACTCAACACGTCTCTCTAGCAGCAGAGAACTCCTGCCATTGGATCCTCAAAACAGCTCAACATGGCATGAAAATCCATTGTGGCAGATTTCTTTGATTTTCCAAGCAACATTGGGGAAAAGACTAGCTACAAGACATGGTAGTCCCAGTTGTCCACAGTCTACGAGTCACTGTCCAGTCTCTACGGTCAAAGTTTAACTGTGGCCTTGCAACCTGAAGTCCTCTGTTGAGAAATGCTTGGCTTCTTATGAGGAAAAGCCTCTTTTCCTCCTTGCAACAGTCCCGGATCCGTGCTATAAGGTGGAGTGGTGCATGTCACGGGGGGAAATTGAGTCAATTACAGAGACCCTCGCCATGAAGGTAGCTGAGAAGGCTCCAAGAGCCCCAGAATCAAATACTCAAGTACCTATCTAGTGTTCCTTTCCCTACCAAGCAGCCTAGGCTGATTAATTTAATCCACAAATCTGCAGCAGTTTCACCAACACCATCAAGACCAGTTGCCCAAAAAGCAACCAATTACCTGGCTGAGCCCATCATTCAAGAAGAAGAGGGGATCCCCTGCATGCTGGAGGCAGCATGAGAAAATGTATCCCACACTGGCTCAGCTGGCTAAATATCACCTCAGCCTTCCAGCCTCATCAGCCTCAGTGAAGTGCTTATTTAGCATCATGGGCAAAATATTCCAGCTAGAAAGATGCTGTTTAACTGATTCCACATTTGAATAACTTGTGCTAATTTGTAGTTGTTGGAGTTTGGCTTGTGTGTCTGTCCCTGTAGTCATCTGTAGGTTTCTCCATCTTGATACTGTACACCTTGCCAAATTTTCTTTGCTTTATGGTGTACTGTAGTGTTACATTTAATGCTTCCAGGTCCACTCTCTGATGTAACTCTTCATTAGATGTATAATCTGTATATATACACACCTCACATCATAAATTTATTTAAATTTTTTTCTGTACTCTTTTTAAAGATAACATTTTGTTTTGGCTGTATCATTTAGTGGTATTGGTGCCTTGATGGCTATTCTAATATTGGTTTTACAGATGTCGTGTATAATTTTTGTTGCTTTTACTTGATAGGGTTTTAAGTCTATATAGATTCGTTAAATTCACTTCAACTCTTGCTTTCTTTTGCGTAATGAACTTTACCATCATTTCTAACAGGTTACCTTCTTCAGAGTCTGGATACAGTTCCCCATCTATTGTTATTGGTTTGTTTTTCTGTAATATTGGGATGATTTTGGAGTTATATCTATTCGTAGTAGCTTAATATGCACAATAAAATTACACGCAGACAAATTTTTTTTTATGACCACTGTATTTCTCCAATATATAAGTAAAATGATTATAACAAATTTTTCATCCTCAAATAAGATGATTGAAATAAGAAATAAATAATGGGTAAGTGAGGTTTTTACCATGCCACATGTTCTTTTATTATTTTTGATATTGGTAATTAAGATATTAGAGGTGTACCACAGTTCCAGTTCCAGTTCCTGCTGGCCAGAATTCCAGCCATTTATTGTGGGTTCCAGTTCCTGCTGGCCAGAATTCTGCCCATTTATTGAGAGTTCCAATTCTGGCTGGAACTCTGTCTGATATCTGGCTAATCTGGAATCAATCAGTTTTTAATGATATTAAATAAAAAAAAATGGAAGGAAAATAGAATTATTTATTAACAGGTTTTGATATATTTATGCAAAGTCCTTAGCCATTCCTTTGGCTACTTGCATGTATCAAATAACAAATGAAATATATGATAAGATATTCAAAATTTTTCTTGCTAGGTAGTTTTTTATATTGTTTTATAATAAAACAAAAATTATAAAACTGCTTTTATTTTGAAATTGCCATTTTTCATGATTTTTTTTATATACATTAGCTAAATTATATAAAAGAAGTTCCTTGCTTAATGTTTTCCTCAATAAAAGAAATGCTAGATTTATATTAAATTATAAACACAGCCTAGAAAAGAGTAGAAGAGAAAAATCAAAAGACACTAACTACTGTTTACAAGGAAAAAAACTGCTTCAGTAGTTGAAATTATACCTCAGGTCAATTCCATATGAAATCACCCAAATTTTGAACAACTTCCCAGGTCACCCTCTCAGAAAATTCTGAAAAAATTATCATTTGTAATTCTATCCAACTTATGCACAAATCCCAAATTTTAGGTCAATATTACTTAATTTTTGAGATACAGCAGTTTGAAATTATGCTTTTTTTCCTTATTTTTTGGCATTGTTGGCAAAATCACACGAATGTCCAACTTTAGGCAACCATATCTTTTTTTTTTATCCCTTCACAAGACTGATATGTGGTATATATGGTAAACAGTAGTCATAGAATCCATATTTGATGTCAAATCAAACCTATCTCTTATAGTTTGCCATCTACAAGGCTTCAAAAATCAAAGAAAGCTTAAAAATTCACTAATGGTTACCTTCTTTTCACTGGTACTGATAAAAAACTATTCATACTTGAGAACTGAAATTAATTTTACAGTTTGTCATAATGTATTTGTAGTCAGAAATACTTTCAAAAGCTCTCTATTATCTATAGAATTGGAAACAATAAATAATAAAAAAATTGGAAAAATTTATTTTTGCAAAAGAAGCCTATATTCATGCCATTATTACCCAATCAGGACAGTTAGCCCATCACTTTCATATTTTTACCATATGTTCATATACATTTAGGCAAACTACCTATAGTCACAGTTTGGTTTTGGTGGTCAGCTTCCTTCAATTTAATTTTTTTTTTTAAATTACCATAATTTACACAAAAATGCAAAGTAAAAATATCAGAGTAACATGAATATATTTCAGCATTACACATACATATATCATGAAAAATGATCATCTGAAACATTCAAGAATTACAGATACAACTTTATATCCTTCTGTCATTTAATAAGGGACCTGAAACTGAAAAATATTTATGAAATCAAGATTCCAACTTAAATATTCAATTTGTTAAATTCACCATGTCCTCAATTTAGTAAAGTACTGCTTAAACGTTTGTTAAGAGTGAAGTTCCTACAAATGAATTACTTGATTACTCAACATTCATCTCATACTTAAAGCACTCTAAAGAAATGTAGGAAATAGTGTTTGAATTTTGTTAAGGTCACTTGGGTTTAGGGTATAATGATGAGCACCTCTTCCTTGGACAGTTGGTGAACTTACTACATAACATGTTGGAATGGCACCCAGCACTCATCTGTTCTTGATATTGCTGGCTGAGACAAAACACTTTTGTGTGATCTTTTCATGAAAGTGACTAAAACATCAGAATGTTCATCAGAACGATCTTTTATATTACCCACATACCAGTTTCCGTCATAAACACATGCTACATATTTGCCAGGCTGGCAAGTTTGCCATTTGCCAATGTTTTGATCTGTGAGATCTGCATCATCATCATCATCACCATCACCAGTGCCTATGGTCACAGTGGTGTAAGAACTTTGTCCTTGTCACTCTCAAATTTTAGAGGAGAACAGTCCAGGACACTAGCACTTGTGTTCAGTTCCTGATGAAGAACTACTTCTGGCTGAAAATCTTCAACTGATCCACAAGACCTACTGGTACCTGCTCCATCATCCAGTAGAGGCTGTTGGCATTGTTCTTCATATTGTGTGGGGCACAGGATTTTGTCCTGGTTTTATATTCATCATCTTGCAGTGTGGCAGTGTCACTGTCTACAGTGTGTAGGGATTCTGATAATCATAAAATACAATTCTAAATCAAATTTTTCTCAAAACTCACTCGCCATAAGATACAAAATTACAAATGTTATAAATGAATATAAACTTACTGGTATTAGATAGAAATGTTAGAGCAATGTAAATACAACATTCAATAATAATATAATATAAGGGGTTCCAAAAAACCTTAGCCCCCCTATTTGCAGCTTACATGCTTACTTATATCGAAATAGTTTTTAGTGATTATAAAAATATATAAAATTCTTTATTTATTGCAGGTATTAAAATTACTCTAGCTGATAAAGTGATAATATAATGGCTTCTCAATTAATTGGTGATGCAGAGAGGCAATGTGTGATAGATCGCGTACGAGCAATAACATTTTGGGAAGCTCGTGATGCTGGAGCCACCTTTATAACACGTTCATGGGTTGCCAAAAAGTTGCAAAGAAGTGAGGACTTTGTCAAAAGAAATTGGAATAAAACTTTGGAGGAATGTGAAATGGATACAACCAAATCTGGGTGCTCAAATTTGCCACTCTCTCAGGAAACAAAGGACATCATTGAAAGTGGTATGCGCAAGTGGAAAAACAGCTGTGCTAAACTTTCTAGAGAGATCGAAGTGTTGAGAGGAAAGATCGTTAGTGGTGAGATCATTCAACTGTACCATTATAGGCAAGGTTTAAAGCCTTGGCATGAACTTCCAAAGCCAAGAAAAACTCAACTTAACATCGATGACAGAATGTGGTTTGCCCATTATCTTGAAGATTGGGATGTGGATGATTTCATGCATTTAGCTGTCTCCGATGAATTTTTTGTTTACGTAATACATCGGCCTAACTACCAAAATGATCGAGTGTGGGCCACAACACTAGATGAAATCAATGACAATGAACATTATCGCGAATTATTAAAAAGTCCAGACTGTGTTGGTGTGTTTGTTTTGTTCACTGCAAAGAAGCTCATGTGGGTGCTGAAGTCAAATGGTCAGAGTTGGGATGGACAGTAGTTTTGTGATATTATTCTATCCCAGCATGTCATTCCTTTTCTAAGAAACCCAAACAATGTTATGGATGTCGATCAGGTCACACTTCTGCACGATAAGGCCCCCTGCTTTAAGGCATTAGCCACTCAACAGTTGTTGCGGAACCATGAGATCGATTTCTTTGGAAATGAAGAATGGCCAGGAAATTCTCCTGACCTGAACATCTGTGAACACATTGGGTCAGTTATAAAGGACAAGGTTGAATGTCTCTTGTTTCAAGAACCTGCAGCAAATCAATTTTTGAAGGATACAATGACGCATCACATTGAAACTGTTTTAGCAAATTTGCGTAATGATCAAGATCTATTCATGTCACTTTTGGCAAGCTACCCAAAGCGAATTCAGGCTGTCTTGGAAGCCAATGGCGGGAACACCAAGTTTTAATTGTTTCTCATTAAATGCAGGATTAAATTCTCTTTTGTAAGGTATGTTTAGTTTTACTGTACTTCTAATGGTTTAGGCCATAGGTGGGGGGGGGGGGGGGGGGGGGGGGGGGGGGGGGGGGGGCTAAGGTTTATTGCAGCCCCATATAGGAAACTTGCTTGCAATTTTCTTTCTGTGAACTTTTCTTGGGTCTGCACCAGGGCTGTGGAGTCAGGAGTCGGTCAATTTTGAGTGGAGTCGGAGTCAGAAGTGCATAGTTGGATGGAGTCGGAGTCGGTGCAAATCCTTCAACTATAACCATAGCAGCCTAGGCCTAGACCTAGCTCAATTTTATGAATAAAATAGATTTAACCTAATGTTTTAATATATAATATATAAATAATATATAATATATAAATAATATATAAATATATAAATATAAATAATATATAAATATAGTTGCTTATAATTAATAAGGATTATAATTAATTAATTAACATAATTAATAATAAGGAAATTTAAAAATTTTGTACTAGCAACCCTAAATCTTTTTCAGATTTTTAGATTTCAATTTGATAAGTAATGATAACAGCGTAATGTCACATCAAAAGTATAAATCTGCTGATGGAAAATATTACGTATGTCAGTGCCAAAAGGGCACTGATGATCAGGAAAAAATATGTGATGCCAAAATTAGTGCCTTCTCAGGTGAAGGATCCAATGCTCCAACAAGAGCAGGAAATCTAAAACGCCACCTTCAACAGCATCATCCAAAGGATTACAAAATTGTGAATGAAAAGGATGATGAAAGAAAGAAGAAGGCTGATGACAATTCAAGCACAAGTTCTCGTCAAACTACTGTCACAAAATATTTTATGAGTGAAAAAGTCACAGTGACTATGACAGCAGACAAATTTAAAGCATGCATAATTGAAATGGTTGTAAAGAATTCTCTCCCTCTAACATTTTTTTCAATCTTTGCTAATCTGAATGGGGAAATGGCAAATATACTTGGCATTTCATTAGAACGTGGCAACATTCATCATATGATAATGGAAGAATCGCAAAAGCAGAAGCATGCACTAAAAGAATGTCTTCGAGGATGAATCCTGTTCTTAAAGATGGATTCCTGTACTCACCATAGAGTAAACTATTTTGCAATTAATATTCGCTTTATCGATGATAAAAAAGAAGTAGTCATGCGGACATTAGCAGCAAGAGATACTAAAGCACAGCATACCAGTGATTATCTTGAAAAACTACTAATGTATGTATTAAATGATTTTAACATCAGAAAGGACCAGGTATTGTCAATTGTAACGGACAATGCTTCCAACATGGTGAAAACACTTGAAAAATTTTACAAAAAAGAAGTTGTGGAAGATTCAGAAGACAGTGATGATTATTCTGAAGATAATGAACAAGTAATGGTGGTTGATGATCATGATAGTCACGATACATTAGATTCATTTGTGGATACTGCAGCAAGAATATCCAAAATCTATCATATGCGCTGCAGTGTCCACACACTGCAGTTGGCAATACACGATGGCTTGAAAGGACAACATGCAGCTAATCTCATTGGAAGAATACAAAAAGTTGCTGTGGCAGCTAGAATGCCAAAACTAGACTCTATTTTGAAGCGACGAGCTGGCAAAGGAGCAATTTTGGACCAAGCGACTCGGTGGGGCAGCACATACATGATGATTCAACAGATTCTTGAAATAAAACCTTTCCTTAGCGACATGGCCTCCCCGGATGTCATCATGACAGGCTCAGTGGGATCAGGTAAAACAACTCGAGGGCTTACTTCGCCATCCTTATAATATGACAAAAAAATTGCAATCAGATGATTTGACTCCTGGCTTATTCTATAAGGAGTGGAAGACGCTTATTTTCCGTCTTTCTCAAACTGGTGGCATACTAGCCGATGATATAAGGAATTCGATGATACAGAGAGAAAAGCTTCTGCTAGACAATGATATTCTTTTGGCTGCTATATATGTTGATACCATGTACAGAGTGACATTAATAGAAGCGCAGCAAATCAGAGCCAAAGCTGCCTTATGTGATGTAGCCATACATATTGAAGGTCTACGAGATCATGGTCATGATGAATCCGAGGCAGTAGTTGGGCCACTTCATGGCAGTCATACGATTTCGTCGTCGTCATCAAATTCAGGCTCTGATGAAGAATTAGATTTTGAAAAACATCTGGACAGACAGAACGATCAAAGCGAAGGCGATTGGATTGGAACAGGAGGAACACCCCCAGAGTGCATTGGATAAATTCAAAATCATTTCTATAAATCATTGGAGGAGGTGGAAAAGATTGATCGTTCATCAAAGTTGACTGTGAAAGAAGCAATTGCTAAATACCCCAAAATTGTCCAAGATGCTTCTATGACTGTTACGGCCTTGCCACCTACTCAAATTAGTGTAGAACGCTTATTTTCAGCCCTTAAAATCATCCGCTCTGACTTAAGAGCATCACTGAAAGAAGATTTAATGAAAGTGATCCTTTTTTTAAGAACAAATTCAGTTTAGGTTAGTACATTTTGTTACGGTTGTTTATAATAATACAAAAACATCTTATTAATTTGCTAAACCAATAATAATCTTATTTTGTTTACGCTTCAATCAGTTTGTATTTTGGGATTTATTGTAATTTTTTAATAAAGAGAAAAAAAGCCATTAAGGCATAGTTACAGCCACTAAGTAACCTGATGAGTCATGTGGTGGTGACGAAATGCCTTGTTTATGAATCTCCATTGGCCTAATAAAGCTAATCGTAATCAATTTGGCCTTAACATTCCATCGGAGTCGGAGTCGTAATTATACAAGTCAAATTTCTGGAGTCGGCAAATTTTATCACCGACTCCACAGCCCTGGTCTGCACAATAGCGTTGAAGATTTTTGTGATGAAACAAAAACATTTTCTCATGATGAAAACACACAGTATCACTGTTTGCCAACAATATATCACATCTCCATGACAGCAGCGTTTTATCCTCACTGGTTAACTGATCCAATATGAGTATACCAAGTTTTTCTCAGTAAATCCTTTCATGACATACATCATGTAATTTCTGTCCAATAGAATAGCTTTGTGTAGCCTCCAACTCCATTTCTGTAAGTATGAGAATTCATGAGATTGGGACAGCTTATATATAGTAGCAGGGATTGCACAAGATATGTAAAAGTTCAGACAAGATTAGGTCATCATATGCCCTGTATGTAATATTGCGCAATACTAATACCGTATTTCTTGAACAAACTCAAATAAGTTTACTGTTTGTTAAACAATGATCATGTTAACCCACTGTGTGCCATAGATGGGGGAAAAGGGGCATTAATGGGGTTATCATATATATGGGGCTCTCACCAAACCATATATATGAGAAGTTTGAGGACACCCTCATGGCAATAGCTCACAGAGTGCTGGACCAAGAAGTTCCATCCATTTTTCAGGACATCAGCTTGAAATTCTGGCTCAGATATGATCAAAAGTCATTTGACCCCCCCCCCAGGCTCGCTGAAGTGAGGGTCATGTGACACCCTCTGGCCGATGCAGCTTAAATATTGAAGGAAGCTGACCACCAAAACCAAACTGTGACTGTAGTTTGCCTAAATGTATATGAACATATGGTAAAAATATGAAAGTGATGGCTAACTGTCCTGATGGGGTAATAATGGCATGAATATAGGCTTCTTTTTGCAAAAATAAATTTTTCTGATTTGTTTATTATTTATTGTTTCCAATTCTATAGATAATAGAGAGCTTTTGAAAGCATTTCTGACTACAAATACATTATGACAAACTGTAAAATTAATTTCAGTTCTCAAGTATGAATAGTTTTTTATCAGTACCAGTGAAAAGAAGGTAACCATTAGTGAATTTTTAAGCTTTCTTTGATTTTTGAAGCCTTGTAGATGGCAAACTATAAGAGATAGGTTTGATTTGACATCAAATATGGATTCTATGACTACTGTTTACCATATATACCACATATCAGTCTTGTGAAGGGATAAACAAAAACGATATGGTTGCCTAAAGTTGGACATTCATGTGATTTTGCCACTGATGCCAAAAAATAAGGAAAAATAGCACAATTTCAAATTGTTGTTATCTCAAAAACTATAAGTAATATTGACCTAAAATTTGGGATCTGTGCATAAGTTTGATAGAATTACAAATGATAATTTTTTCAGAATTTTCCGAGAGGGTGACCTGGGGACCTCTAGGTGACTTCATATGGAATGACCCCTCAATAAGTTAGCATGAAGAAAATGAAGTTAGTTTATCAACTATTTCAGGCAATAGGCAATTCCGTCATTCTGTGTAAATGTTACTTGCTTGGCTAAACATCTGCTCACTGAGCACACTTGAAGGTGGAGCTGATAAATACCTTCTTGCTACTTTGGCAGAATACCAAAATATCAAATACCAAATACAAACTACAAACTACAAATTCCGCCAATTTCCATATTTCAAGGTTGACCTGAAACACTGTGTACATTCCATGTCACTCATTAATTTGTGCAATTTTGCTAATAAAATACTTATTTTAACTTCCATGAATCTGAAAACTAAAAATTTTAATGAGGAAAAGAGCTTCCAAACTTCAAATTATGAATAAATAATCTTACGTAGAAACTGCTTCATGGAAGCCATAACTAAAATGTTAAATAGCCTATTATTGCCAACTGTTTCAATGCATCATTTTCATATTGTTTAAAGCAATTAATCAGTAATAGTAATACTATCACACGATACGATGTACATTGTACAGGTTAGAAGAGTCATGCACCTTCATTTAGAATTCTAAACAATGGAAAATGGTATCACCATTTCATGCATGAGTGTATCTCCCCTTCTGGTTTTCCATTTTGACCAATGTGCATGTGTTTTACTTTTACACAGTGAGGCCTTGCATAACGAATTTAATTCGTTCCAGAAGGTCATTCGTTAACTGAAAAATTCATTATGCAATGCATTAGTTCAATGGGATTTTCAGTAATTCGTTTTAGAGCCCAAATTTTGACTCTTTTTGCGCTTGTTTACCCATTTTTTCCTGGATTTCTTTGGAGTATTAGCAGATGATGAAGGTCTTTTAGGGGCCATGACTACACGTTTTATACACTTATAAAGCTAATAAATTAAAATTTAATAGTGAGCAATTGTGTTGTATTATTGTAACAACACGTGTTATCATAAGCCCACTTGGTTCACTGTAATTCACTTTTTATCTTTATTATGTGCACTGTAATTAACTTTATTTAGCACTAATAATGCTTAAAAGCATTAATTATTATTTATTCACTATATTAATTAATGATATTATAATGATAAATCACTGTAAAGCAAAATTTTAAAAAAAATTGATAGCAATTGTACACAACTGCTCACGACAGCTACCAACCTCCAACTGAACAGAAAATGTGTTATTACGTTTTTCATTACCAAATTCATTCTGCAAGGTAAAATCATTATTTAAATCAATGGAGCCTTATGGAGGTAATTCGTTAAGCAAAAATTTGCTATTTAAGGCATTCATTATGCAAGGCCTCATTGTATTAGTATTTTTAGTAAAAAAACAGAAGTTAGCCAATAGTTACCCCTTTTTCTTTGATGTATTCAATCTAATGTGAATGCAATGCATTTCTTGCTTAAACTGAGTTTCTGAATGTAGTGGGGCTAGGCTGCTTTAAACTCTAGATCCTATCTGTTTGGCAGATAGCTGGTGAGGGAAGCTATATTTTGGGGCCTCTTTGCGAGTGACCCATTGCCCACATCAGGCCAACATCATGAAAAAGAAAAACTATAGTGTTTCTCATTTACCATTACTTATTCAGACTATAGTGGATTTAATTTTACCAGAAGAGTTTCTTGTTTCATGCATGGTGTGTGTGTAACATGAAAGTTTCTCAGGGAACCATTTTGTTATATATATATATATACAGTATATATATATATATATATATATACACAGGGCTGTTTCTAGCCATTAAGGGGCCCTAAGCAGTATACCCATTTGAGGCCCCACCCCTCCATCCACCAACTTATGCCTTACTACATCACCTCAGCATGCACATACAAAAAATGGCTGTGTTTATAAAAAATAATTATGAAACAATTATATCCAAACATTTATATCCAAAACAACAAATATGTACTTTCAAAAGACAAACAGAAAAAATACTCATGAAATTCCTGAAAATTAGCTTATACATTATTTAGAATAAATGACACAGAACTATGTATAAAAAAATAATGCAATTATCAACTACCAAACAATTACTAACTCTACGATACAATTGTGTAATAGCCATGACTCCAGATTTGAAAAAATTTACTGGAGCACAGCTCTGAATTTACTTTTTTTCCCCTTACACCACTAGATAGGTTAATGATAGTAAACTCTTGAATTGATGACATACCAATTACAAATTGCTTTAGCTAAACATAATAATACAATAATGTACAGTTTATAACTCACCTTAAGTTTATTTATTCATTGCAGCAGCAACAGTGGATGATGTTAGACCTTGCATGTAGGCATTTGTTGTGAATTTACCGCTATGTATGCTTGGCCATTGATCAATGGCTTTCTGTGTGATCATTACAGCAGATCTAGTGCCTGGAGCTGGACCCTCCTTCACAATTCTGCACAGCTTAGTCAAATGAGATGGCTTAATGGATCCTTTGTGTTCAACAATGTAACCAAGAATGGAGAATGTCCCTTCAGCTGGTGCTTCACTCCAGGCAGTTGATCCATCTTTATCAAAATGCTTTAATCTCTCTGTGATTCCTTTCCACAGCTGTTCTATATATTCTGTCAGCCAATTTATCACTGAGTCTTTTGTAAAACTACTTTCAGATCTGGTTCTGGATGGTCTAGCAACTTCAGCAACCTGGTAGTAATCAGAACGTTTCTTGATGTATTTGTAAACTTCATTTAGGATGTAATCCTCAGCTGTTAGTTCCTTTTGCTGCCCTGTGGTATCGTGCTTAAATTCAGAAACTACATCATTTGCATTTCCTCCATTAGCTAATTTGGAAATTGTTTCCATCACTCTTAACATAACAGTTTTCCCTCCTCCTTTATAAAATATATTTTCTACAAATTCTGCACTAACTGTGGTTTTTTGAGCTACTTGCAACATAATCTTTGTTACATAGGAAATCAATACATAGAACTTGGCACGAATTTCTTTCTCTTGTGGATGATCAAAAAACACACAATTTTCCACAAATCTGTCAAATTGATCAAATTCGTAATTAACCATGCGAGTATCAGATTTGAGTTTTGGTCTCTTAAAACCAATGATATTGTCAAGAACCATATTGGATTATTGGTATAGTCAAGGCCTGATCTCAGATTTGAAGTGTGATTCTGAATAAAGTCTAAAAGCTCACTTAGTTTACAAATTTTCTTCAATGCATCAACATGGGCTCTGTTCATAAGATGCATTAAGTCCCATCGAAATTTGAAATTTTCTCCAAACAACTTTTTCATTTCGTTTTTAAATGGCTCGTTGTCCTTATAAAAAGCCCCATCTCCAACCATTCCAGATACCTTGGATTTAATTGCTTCTTCAGATAGTTTCAAGTGATTAGGAGACTTCAACACATCAAAAATTTCATTGGCCAAATAAACTCCTGATTTGCTGCATACTAAATTTATCCCAGCAAGTTTTACAGTCTTATCTTCTTCACTCATAACTAATACAACTAGCATGCTTAATCCCAAAATTGTTCCAATGTCAGCTGTTATTGTTACTGAAGTTTGTTCTAAGAACCACTTTACAGTTTGTTCTTTAAGTTGATTATCTAATAGCTCTCAAATTGTCTCGCACGCATGTGTGCTATAATTCAAATTTCCAACCTCACAACCTGACCTATGTAATACAGCTAGAAGTACTGGATATAGAGCCCATGCAGTGTTTGTTTTCATTATGTAGTATAAGATGTTGCCACATAAGTCTTCTATGCGTTTAGTAGTGTTCCGAGAAGATGTTTTCATCACTTCATAAACAGCAGCTCTTTGATGATGCTGAAGTTTAATTAAATGTCTCTTCAGGTGGGTTTTCAGATTTCTAAACCATCTCTCTTGATTTTCTCCTTGTTTGCATACATAGGTTAAATCTTTAACATTGAAGTAACCTTTTATGTTAGAATGTTTGTCTGAAGCACATGCTTTGGGGTCTGTGCAAGCTATGCAATATAATGTAAACATTTTATCATCAGAAGCATCATCAATATCTTCTTGATTATCATCATCTTCATCCTCAACAGCTATATCTACATCAGGCATATTAGTGTCACTATTTGCAATGTTTTCCATTATATCACTTGGTACTGAAAATGAATCATCAGCATGCCCTAGATCCTTCTTTTCCACCAATTTGAATGTAGATTTGATCAAATCATTGTTCAGGATTTCTTGTATTGATTTACACTTGCTTAAATGGGCTATGGAAATGTCAAATTTGTTGCTTTTTGCTTTATTAGATTTGGATGCAACACTTGAACTTGAAGGCATATTTTGACTCTTCACTTTATTAACCACAACAGCTTGGTGAGTTTCTTTTGTTAGGCGCAAAATTGCATTCAATGTCTTCTGGATTTGGGAATTTTCAAATTCCTCTAAAGCAGTTTTGTTAGTCTGATGCGCAGATTCCTCACTTACCTTTTGTTTCTTAGGTGGAGGAGAAGCACTTTCTTCAGTCTGTGAAACATCTAGTGAAAAAGTTTCATTTTCTAGATTAGCAGTTGATGAAGTTGGTTCATTTTTCTGAGGTCTAGCACTAGCACATTTTGTGAACAAACTAAATGACTGCTTTGCCGTATCTCTTTGCTGCACTTCATCCTGGTATTTCTTTACTGCAATATCTAAGCTGTGGGCCCAAACTCTGGGACCTCTTGTATTGTAACAAATATTTTTTTTGGAATTAAAATGTTCCTCCCAGTTTTGCTTCTTTGAATATTTGTTCTTGCATTGACCACAAAAGTAGTAACCCCTTTTAACACCCTCACTTTTCTCTCCAACTTCATCAATATTAGGATCCATTATTGATTATTGACTACCTGAAAAAATACAAAATAAGTAAAAGTTAGTGAATATAGTATGGTAAAAGTGAGTAAAAGTAAGTAAATATAGTACAATGAAAGTAAGTAAAAGTAAGTGCTTTAAACTTAGTAAAGGTAAAAGTTAGTGAATATAGTATGGTAAAAGTGAGTAAAAGTAAGTAAATATAGTACAATGAAAGTAAGTAAAAGTAAGTGCTTTAAACTTAGTAAAAGTAAAGAAGAGTAAGTAAAAGTAGGTAAGTTAAAGTAAGTAAAAGTAAGTTTAAACTTAACTAAACTTTTCAATTCTAGAGTCATGGTGGATTACTTAAAACCGCACAAGTAATTATCTGGCCAATTTATCAAACCTGGCCGAGATCAATGGAACATAGTCCAATCCTGATAATTTTATATTAAAAAAATATACGTTTTAATAAAATTTTAATTATCAAAACATTGAAGCTTAACAAAAAATAAAAATAATTGTTAAATATGGAATTACCAACTAAACTTAAAATAACTAAATTTGTAATTTAAAAAAATTGGTTTGTACAAGAACGTATACACAAAAAAATTGCATAACGTCTAGCGGATGAACAAAACCCAAACCCAAATTTACTTTTTCTCATGGTCAAATTTACTGGAGCAATGCTCCCAAGATCCCAGGAATCTGGAGTCATGGCACTAATAGCTAACAGTTATACAGAACAGTTTGTATCTTCAAAATATTTGCCTCCTAGATTTTTTCTGGGTGAAATCATCAATAACATCATCATCATGAAATCTCCCTGCCAATGTCCTGATTGATGCTTATGATGCCAAGGCCACTGAGGCGATCCTGCCCCATTGATGATCTGAGATAGTTCTTGATTAGCTTCATCTTAGAGAAGCTCCTCCCAGCTGAAGCTACTGTCACAGGTAGAGTGCAGGCAATTCTTAATGCAACCCAGAGATTGGGGTATAGTTCCTCCAGTTACTTCTGATGAATGAAGGAGAGAAGCTCCAATGCAGTCATGTGTGAAGGTAAAGTTGGCAAGTTCTTAATTTTGAGGGTCAGTTCTCTTCCATCAATGTCAGAGTCAGCTCCAGAGCTCAGTATCTTAGAGAGCTTTTCACACTTGTAAGACGTCTTCCTTGTTCTTTGTGGTGAAGTTTAGGAGAACCCCAAATATGTCCCTCACATCATCTAATGTTTTGAATCTCTCATTTATTGACCCAATGGCACAATCCACCACCACATTGAAAAATTTGACTTCTACAGTGCCCGCGAAAAGTATCCGATCACCCTTGAAATTTGTATTTTTTACATAAAAAACAATGTTTAAATGTATACTAACCTTATATTAGTATTTTGTCATCTGTCCTTTGGTTTGGATGACTTGTTCTAGACGTTTTGGCATGGATTTAATCAAGTTTTGACAAACTTCCACTGATATTTCCTTGCACCATACCTTTTTGATGGCCTCTTGTAATTTTTCGACTGAGCCAGTGTCGTGGCATTCAACCTTATTTTTTATTATTAGCCACAGATTTTCTATCGGATTGAGATCTGGACTATTACCAGGCCAATCCAAAATATCAAATTTATTGTCAGTAATCCATTTTGTCACTATTTTGGCCCTGTGACATGGTGCACCATCATGCATGTATGTTTTTGTCCTTTGGATTGCCATTGCCATTGGAAGTTTATCCTGTAGCATTGCTAAATACCGTGCACCATTCATAGTTGTGTTCTTCGGAAGAAAATATAAGTTTCCACGCCCATAGTAACCGAAACAACCCCAAACCATCACACTTGGAGGGTGTTTCATTGTCTTTAGGGTGTATTTAGGGTCCATCCTATTTGAGCCAATAGGCCGGCGAACCTTTTTTGGACAACTTCTGAATGTCAAAAATGTCGACTCATCGCTAAATAAAACCTTCTTCCAGTCATTAACAGTCCAATGAATGTATTTTTACAAAATGCGACACGTTTTTTACGCATTTTTTCATTAATGAACGGTTTCTTAGCAGCATGGCGAGATGGTAATCCGAGTTCTTTTTGGAGCCGCTCCTGGATAGTTCGTTCAGAAACACCAGATAACAAATTATTCATATTAAATTTTATTTCTTTCGCAGTTATTGTTGGGTTTTTCAATACTAAACATTTCATAAGTTTGTCTGTTCGCGAATTTGTTTTTCTCGGTCTGCCAGATCGTTTTTTAGGGACTGGCGTGGTTAGGCCACCATTGTTCTTAGCCCGTGAAACCCATAAATTAACGGTACTTTGGGATATGTTTAATTCCTTAGCTATCTGTCTCTGTGATTTCCCACATGCATGCAAAGCAACAATAGCACCTCGACAATCACTCTTAAGTTGTTTTTTAGCACACATTATATATAAATTTTATTTACACCACTTTCTGTAAAAAAAAAAAAAATCAAGAAATTTACACAAACAGTGAAATCTGACAAATTTGAGACACAGCCACCCGCAACGAAGGCTACCAGAACACTAATTTGAGAATGCATTGGATAGCTCTCATATCAGCGAGCAACCTCAAAGTTACCAGATGTCGCTAGAACAAATAGAAAGTGAATTACGTGTCTCTGAATATCAAGGGAAAATATTGTATTTTCTTGAGTGATCGGATACTTTTCGCGGGCACTGTAGCCTCTTCAAAGCTTCTGTAAATAGTTCATCAGGAGCTTCGTAAGCAAAGTGCTTTTTTGTGGATCTGAGCCTCTCCTTCAGCACAGCCTCCACATTCATTTCCTCACATATATCCCTAGCTAAAACTTGTGCTGCAACAAAACCTGTGTTTCTGTAGCTGGTGAGTGAGTCTCTTGTTTTTGTGAGGAGGTTGACTGCCACATCAAACTGCATTGTAGGAGACTGCAGAAGTTTGCTCACATAGTTAACTGCCACATCAAACTGCATTGTAGGAGACTGAAGAAGTTTGCTCACATAGTTAACTGCCACATCAAACTGCATTGTAGGAGACTGCAGAAGTTTGCTCACATAGTTAACTGCATGAAGAATGTCATACCATACTACTGTGCAAATCTGAAAGCGATAAAACCCTACCTCCTCTGCAAGTGCTTGTGCTTCAGTCCTGGCTATGGCATCTGTGGCATTGTTTCTGACTTCCAACAGGGCCTCTCTGATGTTGTGGCTCTGGTATCGCACAGCCTCAATGCTCTTAAGCCGGCTCTCCCACCTGGTTTCACTCCAAGACTTGAGTGTTATGTTCACATGCTTCTTTAGGATTGTCCATCTTTGTGTAGCTACTGCAAAAAGGTTGTACAATTTTTGTACATTGCCAAAGAAGCTGATGGCATCTGTGGAAGCTTTAGCTGCATCAGCCACTACAAGATTCAGAGTGTGAGCCCCATTTAACAGTTCTGATAATAATCGACATCTGTTCTTGGTGGCTTATGTCTGGAATGCAGTCTAAAATGAGGGAGTAATATTTAGCTTGTTTTATTTCTGCAACAATGGCATCCAAGATCTTCCCACTAATGGACCCAATGAGCTCATTTTGAATGATGTTTCCAAGGTAACTTGAATGACTATATTGGCGACTTTTGATTCTGCTGATGTGTTGTTTCATCACTGGATCAAATTTGGCAAGCAGCTCAACCTCCTTCAAAAGTTGCCATTGTCTCGATTGTACAATGTAGAGGAAGACCCCCTGAAAGCAAGGTTTCTCTCTGCCAGTGATTGGATTATACTTACAAGACGTGTGAGAACATCTTGCCAGCATCTTCGCTCTACCTCCATTAATGACATTTCAGTTTGGTCAATGATCCTCCCAGTTTTTAGCCGCAGTTCCAGATCCTTCCATGTTGCCATGGTTATCTGCATGTTCTGAACTATTTTCATGGCCTTTCAGAAGCGAACCAACGTTTATCCAGTCTGAAAGTCAATCTGTAATTAGTTTGTACGACTTCCTTGAAAACAACTTGCAGCAGAAGCAATAAAGAGCATCATTCCTTCTAGAGTACATCAGCCAGCTTTGCTTTATTTTTTCCCCATTAATTAATGTTCTGTACATGTAATGGTGATGAACGCTTCTACCATCCTCTCTTTTAGGGAATGTGAAATCTGGACTGATTTGAAATGGTCCTCGAGACACCAGATCTGTCTTCAAGGCATCTGACAGGACAACTGGCCAGTTATACGGATCAAGTGGTGGAGCAGATCTTGGTTCTTGTTGCTCAGTAGAAATGCCTGTGTGTGGTGTTTGAAGCTGAACAGAAGATGGGCCACTTGGTTCATCAGGCTCTACTTCTACTGGTGTTTGAGGTTGCATAGAGGATGGTCCTGTTGTTGGCTCATGATGCTCATCAGGCTTTGCTGAGGATGGCTTTTCCAAATATTTCAGTAGTGCTCCTGAGAAGAACATAACATAACATTACATATTCTGTTAATTTTTGCTAAAATACTCTTTCTTATCTTGTTTGATAATTGATCTGTGTGAAACAGAATTTGAGGTGAGTGATCCATTAAATTTCACATTTTGAAATATAAATATTACAGAGACTAGCTTACTCTACACAATTCCTGAGCACTTGCCTAGCTTGATGGCCTACCTAACCTAGTTGCCTGAACTGTAATCATAAGAATATACAAGTGGCACATCTCACCTGTGCTACTGGAAGGCTTCTCCTCCTCTATTTTCTTCTTTTTCCATTTTTCAGATGATAATAATAATAATAATAATAATAATTATTGTTATAATTGTAATGTTAATCAAATACATTCAAATAATCAGACCATTTAGGTTTTAACCAACAAAATTCACATTATCTGAAAAAGATGAGAAAATAATCCTAGGTTAAGTGTTACAAAATCTCTTAATAATTAGTAAAATAATGTTTTAAAATACTAGAAAAATTAAGCATTTAGGAAAGTACAGGGTGTCCCATAAGTCCGGCATCATAGGAAAAATAATAAAAAAAGGCAAAACAAAAGCTTTTATTTACAGAATGTGCTCAATAGGTCCACCATTGTTTTCAATACACAAATTCAGACATGATACCCAGTCAGCAAGCACATGGTGAATGATGTCAGGAGTAATGGTGTTACATGCCCCAATATACGCTGCCGCAAATGTTCCAACACTCCTAATTTTCTCTGCATATACCAGCGCTTTCAAGTGGCCCCAGAGATAAAAATCTAGTGGCGTGAGATCCGGGCTTCTAGCTGGCCATTCCACAGGCCCTCAACGTCCTATCCAATGACCAGGGAATTGTTGGTACAGGTATTCCCTTACTTGGGTGCTGTAATGTGCAGGAGCGCCATCTTGCTGGAACCATGTTGGGAAATTTCCTTCTTAGATCAAGACACTGGGAAATGCTTCTTCCTTGAGCATACGTAGGTAGGTGCACCTTGTTCCTTTGAAGAGGTATACAGTGTGAGGGTTGTTTTGAGACCAGTAGCGGGTGTTCTGTCGATTTATCTCACCATTTCCATAAAAAACAGCCTCGTCACTGAACAGAATGGTGGACGGGAAATTGGCATCCCGAGCATAAATTATGGTTTGTAGAAATAGAAAAATATGAATTTCTCCTATGATGCCGGACTTATGGGACACCCTGTATAAGCATATAGTAAGAATAAAGTTAAATAACATAGAAATAAGATCTCTCAATAGTTATTTACACATAATGACCAAAATGTTTCATTTTTCTCCATTTTATCACATTTGTCTCATACAAAAACTTTAATTAATATGACAATAATAATAACAATAATATTATTAATAACTTCAGCTATATTCCTATTCTTACCCACTGAGCTATGACCTGGGAGTCTCTCTAGGGGCCCCCTAGTAGCAGCGGGGCCCTAAGCGGCCACTTAGTCTGCTTATGCCAGGAAATGGCCCTGAGCTGGGATAACAATTGATATTGATGCATCTTCAGAGCTTAATCTCAATGTGAGGTCCTTAAATGGTTCTATGTTTATTACATTTTCAATCAGTGCCCATTGGTTAGGTGATGGCATGTCTAAGTTATTTTCAGCACCATATAGAGTTAATGCTCATTTCTGTTCTAGTATACGAGCTAGCATATCATACGTTGAATTCCATCAAGTCTCAATATCTTGAATTAGCTTGTGGTTTGGAATGCTTAGAGTGTTTTGAATGCGGGTCAATTTTGATGTGGCCAAGGCTGATTGGTGAGAGTGTCCAGCTATTTTTTTGCTCACTGCCATAGCATCTTTAACTGTTCTTTGAGCAAATAAAGCATCGTGTATAACCAACTGTAATGTATGTATAAAGCAAGACTCATTATTTAATCCTGCTAATCTAATACCTTTGCATATATTTGCAGCATTCTGTTATAATAGCATGTACCTTATTATCCCCAGTATTCCAATTTGTTATCATTTCTTTAATTTTTTTTACCTATTTTTTCTGCTGTATGGCTATCTCTAAAGCTGCTGATTTGTAATGCTGCACTTTCTGCATTGAATTCCTCAGTCACCCAATGTCCCAGAAAGCTTTAAAAAGCTTTCATTATTGTATGAACATGTCCATATGTCTGCAGTTAAAGATATGTATTCAGCATTGCTAATTTCATTAAGTATTTTATTTTTTACTCTAGTATATATGTCTGGAATAACCTGCTCACTAAAATATCTTCTAGAAGGTAGGTTGTACTGTGGAGCTAAATGCTCTATCAATCTTTTAAATCCCTTATCCTCAACTAAAGAAAATGGCTCTGATCAGCAGCAATCATTTCTCCTATTTTCCTATGAATTTCTATACTACTTTTGTCATTTATATCCCAAATTTTCTTTTTTTCTATCACCTGAAAAGTTGTTGGTGGTTTTGAGTTTTTTGCTGTAGTTGCAGAGGAAGTTGTAGCTTCTTCAGAGGGTCTTATTTGGTTCATCTTTCTTCATTTTCTCTTTTTGTACCAAATCATAAACATTATGATGATTACCCTGTAGGTGCTTAAAAAGTGGCATTGTGCTATAATATTTGCTACCTTTATTGCTAGGTCCTCTTGGTACAAGTCTCTTCAGGACATAGAGTGCAAATAGCTTTACTGCTATATTTATCGTCAATTCTAAAATATTTCCAAACTCCAGAAGTCAGCATTTTTTAAAAATTTATTTTTATAGAATATAGACTATAATTTAGCCTTATGCTTATGAAAAATATATATACCGTATATGTAAATGAAATATATTTAATATTTATATCTGTAAAGAGAAAACATAAAAGTGCTAAAACACGTTAAATAATATTTTACTTAATAATGAGGTGCCACTTGTGAGAACCATCTAAGCACCAAAAATAAAAATTGCCAGAAAACGCAGTTAAAGTTTACCAATTTTTAGAAATTAATAATAGGTACAATGGTACATACATTATTTAAAATTATAGACCTACAAGATAGGGCCTAAGCTAACACAAAAGGTTCTGGCAGCTGGAACCAAAATTTGTTGGCTGGATATTCCAGTTTCTGGTTTCTGGCTAAAAAGAAAAAACTGGTCCTGGTACACCTCTATAAGATATCTTAGCCATTTCCTTTCATTCTTCTCATACTAGACATATGTTTACATGCCAAAGCTTTTGCCCTAGGCTAAACTAGATTGTTGAGCCTTCCCAAAGCATGGATGAGCTTATTCATAAAAGATTTCAAAGTATCTGCACCCAGAGGTGCAAATACCCAATTCATTATTTGCATCTGAATATTGCACCTCTGGGTGCAAATACCTTCAGCCTAACAATCTTAAGACCTTGTGAGGCCTCCCCCTAAAAAGGCCTCAGCCTCGAGGCCTTTGAAAAAAATATGTCCTCAGCTTCAGCCTCGTGGATTTCTTAAGGCCTGAGACCAGGCCTCATCCCCATACCTGCTCTATGCCATGGGGAACATCTTGTCCTCTTCAGTTGTCATTATCTCCAGTGCCTCAGCATGGGTGACATCAAAGAGATAATCCAAGTTCTCTTTGAACCTCTCCACTCTGGCTTTCAGGATGTCTGACCATTTCACTTTCTTTTCTTTGTTCTTCTTGAGTTTTTTCACTCATCAAAGAGTTTCTCAACCTTGTCAACCATGTGCTTGTTGAGCCACACGGGAATCTTAGCTCTGTCTCACACCTCCAGAACTGCATCCATGATGGAGGAGGCACTTCAGTGAACCATCTCTTTCTCAGTCAGGTGATGGTGAAAAAAGAGAGCCATCACTTCTCTTTTGGATGGAGGCTTCATGCCAGTGAACTGGGCTTGGCAAGGGCCTAAGCCAAACTTGGCCTTCTGAGTCTGCTTGGAACTGGCCATGATACACATATGTACTGATTTTGGACCTTTGAACAGAAGAGAGCATTGACATTGGTAAAGCAGAGAATCCAAAAGCTGGAAGGTAAAAGAAATAATTGCTTTGCTTTCCATTAGCACACATCAAATAACTAATTATGTATTTCAGAAAAATCCTAAATAGTTACAAAAAATAAGTTAATGAACTGACCCTTCTTGAAAGGTGAGTGCACAAGTAATCCTAACAGAGCTTTGGGTACTCCTACCCAGTTGGGGTTCTAAAGAAATGATACAATTAACAGTCTTAGTAATGATACCCATTCAGTTTATTTTTTGGAATTCAAACAATCAGTATTACAAAAGAAAATATATTTTAGCTTACCACCTTAATGAAGGCTTCCAAAATCTTAAATCCCTCATCTATTGTTTCCTCAAGTAATAAAAAATTATTACTAATATCTAATTTAAATTAACTTTTTTTAAAAAATTCTTAACCTTTTATACAAAAAGTAAGATTTTTATCTTAATTTACAAAAAATGTACTTAATTGAAAAGAGAAGAGTAAGTTATTAAGTATGGTATTTATTAACCCATTCCAGTTAAATAAATTAAATAAAACTTATATGAGGCATTCCATGTCAAGTGTACACACTTTTTGATCATTTCTGCTACTCATTTCACTGATTTCACTGATTTTAATGATTTTTGGTGTGGTGGTTGGGTATGATGAGTGAGTAATGAAGCATGATCAAATTTTAGCCACTTGGGTCAAATAGTTTGGAAGTAATGACCCCCCCCAAATTTGGGGTCAGCAGCGTAACCTCATGATTTTGAAAGGTCATAACTCAGGATCTAATGGCTGGATTTTAATGATTTTGGTGTCAAAATGCTCAGAAAAGACAGCAGAATAACTTTAATTTTATGCACAGAGTGCGTACCGTACATTCCATTAAAAAAGTTGCATTTTTATATTTCACCTTTGACCTTGACCTCAGGTCAGAGTTAAAAATTCAAGGTCATGAAAATTGGCATAAGTAAAGACCTTTAGATGAAGCATATTCAAGCAAAAAATTGCAGTGGGATCTCCATGGGTTTGCTTTCCACAAGCATTTGAAATTGTGTATGTTGAAAATGTTGAGCATTTATTTAAGATAACTTCACCAATAGTTCATATATATATATATATATATATATATATATATATATATATATATATATATTTAAGCATCAAGATTTTTACAAACAAATTATTTGGTTCTCTAAAAATATCAATAATTTTTATCACAAATCTATACTATAATAAGAGAGCTGTCCGTCTGTCCGTCACACTTTCAGAAATTGTGAGAAAAAAATTCAGAAATTGTATTACGGGTGGCAATGTGAAGCTCAAGATTTTCATGACTGTGTTCTTTTCTGTAGTTTAGCAATGGGGGAAGGGGGGGGTGGGGGTAATGGGGGAGGGGGTTAGCCCCCAAGTTGTATGAATGGGGGTGAGGAGGTTTTGGGAGATACCAGATTCAGAAATGTTGACACAATGTGAAGCTCAAAATTTTCATGGCTGGGTTCTTTTTTTGTAGTTTAGCCTGTCTAACCGTCAGCGAAGCGGCGGGAACTGTACTAGTACTTTATAATTTTTGCAGTTAAAAATAACTTATACAGGTATTTCTGATGAATTAACACTTCATATTGCCGTGCTGAACCTGAAAAATATAAATTTTATACCTATTAAAAATTTAAGTAAAATTATCATGATAAGGAGTTGTTTAAAAAATTAATTAGCAAGGTAGGTAGTTAAACCCATTAGTTACCTCCCAAAGCCTAGGTGTGTACCTCGTTCCAACTTCCGAAGGACCTAGGCCTAGATACTATGCAGGGTGCCAAAACAGGTTTTTTTTCATTCCGTATTAGTTTAGAGATCTTATATATTCTACTGTATGGCAGAAACAAGCATAGGCATCGGGCACATGCTTGTGGAGGAAGTAAATTTTCTAACCTCTAAGCTACTAGGATTCTAACCCAGGACCATTTATTCACAGTCACAGGCTCTAACGACTAGAGGGTTAGAGGGATTTCCGCTATTTAATAATTTAATATTAGGAAGCTGTACAATTTAAGATAGACTAATACTTAGAACTGTATTCATAAGTGTAATTATTAAAATATAGTTAGGTAGTTACAGTATATAGGCATACGTGTCAATAAGCAATTTAAATAGCAATACTCACATTTTCCATGCAGTTGTAAGTTTTTGATTATATATTTTTGACAATAAGTTTGTATCCAGTTTCTTGATTACTTTTTCAGGATCATATTGGCTTCATTGGTTTCCTTTTTTGTGATTGTATATGTTCTTCCAGTAGCTGTGATTGGGTTTATGATTGCGAGGATGTCAGACAAATCTACTGTGAGTATATCAGGATTTTCAGGATAAGTAAATGACTTGTTTGGGCTACAAGGGTGAAGGAAGTTTACTTTCACTTCACCCTCACCAGGATATGTTTCCATCACACCCAATCCACCAGTGGTTATCATACTCCACTGTTACATATCCTGTGACATTTTCAATTAATTGAGTGGCTTGTTGGGGGGAAGCGAATTCCTTTCAACTTTCAACTGAGGCACTGTACATTTGTACTTCTAAACAATTTTTTGTCAGTGGTATGAATGAATGTAATTTTTGAGTTCCTGGTATGGTTCTCGCTTTGATAAAATTGGATCTAAAAATTCTTTCTCATTTGAGTATTGTTCTTGTGTTGCAAAGCTAAAAGACATTTGAGTTAATTTTAAGGAACAGAAATAAAAAAGATCTTTTGGGGACAGAATTTGATTTTCATATGGCCTACAAAGACTTTCTTTTGATGTTTCCCTTTTGATGGTTCCTCCGACACCATCCGATGGTCCCTTGCCATGGCTGGTAGCAAAAAAATGCCACTCAGCCTTAACTCCAAATTCTTCATGGTGGTGGCATAAATTTGAAAAGTTTTTGCAGTTTTTGTATTGACCTGTGCATCCATCAGTAAAATAGATAATTCTGTTTAGTAGCTAAATTTGACTTAAGATGATTTATTAAAACTTTTATGAATAGATGCACTGCAACAGTATCATATGTATTACACTCTGAGATAATAGTTAGAGAGCTGTGATTTACTTTTTCTTGCTCTTTGTAATAATAAACCCATGGATGAAGAGTCACTTGGCAATTATTCCAGTGAAATCCTTGAGCACAATCTTGGACTACAAAGGAATAGTTTCTGGAAAAGTCTCCAATCACCAAAAAATCACCTTCATCCAGTTCATTTTTTCTTTTTTCTAAATACGTGGCTTGTTGTTTGGCAATGAAATCATGATGCCTTAGTTGAGTTAGTCGAGAAATAAAGGTATCTAGGAAATCTTCTAAATTTTGAATAACGCAGTCCAGCTGAGATCAAGCTGTTGTTGTCCACTGTTTGTACTGGATTTCATCAATACCTTTTTCTTAACATGTAAGAAGAGTTTCCTTTAGCAAATCAGGTTGAGGGCATTAATCACACACTCCTAAATAGCAAGAAGGTTGACTTTTGTCACAAATAATTTTGGCTAAAGCACAGTGGTAACTACTCAACAGAGTTTCTTCCTCACTGGTAATTTCTGCCATTCTAGAACCTGTCATCATTAACTTAACATTCTGATGAATTGTGCAGATGCACACACTATGCATCCCACTTGCTCCCGCCAAAACACATTCTTTGGGGTGTAGCATCGCAAATTTTGAAAATCCTATAGAGAGAGCTGGAAACTTAAACTTAAATTGTTGATATGCTTCTTTTAGATTACATAAAACTAACCTCTTTTGATATTTTTTTCATTCACTGTTTTCTTTTATTGTTACGCAGTCTTTCTTGCCTGCCATTTGTCTACTTATTTCATCATTTCT
This sequence comes from Bathynomus jamesi, assembly GCA_023014485.1. NCBI lineage: Eukaryota > Metazoa > Arthropoda > Malacostraca > Isopoda > Cirolanidae > Bathynomus > Bathynomus jamesi. Next base: position 428,126 of record JAJOZX010001159.1, read on the forward strand.
AAAAAACTCTTTAACAGTGTTAGTTACTTCCAGTGGCAATTCCTTCCCCCATCTTTGGATTTGGTGATGACAATACTCCCTTTTCTTTTGCAAGCTGCTGAGCCTGAACAGCCATTCTTTGTGAACAGTTAAATTCTTGAATTAGTTTTCTTACACTCATTGATGGTGCAAAAACAGTTAGAATCATAATTTGGTCATGTTTATCTGAGTTTTGATTTTTATCTTTCAATGTTTGGACAACTACTTCTGGCTCGGACAGTTTGTCTACATTTGATGGACCTGGCTCTTGAGAAATTTCACCTACCATATCTAAGTGTCTTCTTACTGAACTTTGTATTTTGGCCATTTTTGTTGGGAGGTATGCTTCATTTCTTTGAATCTTACGCTTGACAATCAGACTTTCCCCAATCATGGTGATTGTCTCATTCATTGCTGACAATTCAGCCTCCTTGTCAACAAAAACATCATCTGATGACAGTTTCTATAGTAGTATCAGACGAGCTTGATGATAATATTTCTGGTTCTGCTGTATTTTGAACTTGTAAAATAGGTAAGGAAAATTTTTTTCTGCATGATGAATATAACTTTTGGCCTAGCTTCAAATGATTTGGAAATTTTTCTATCAGTGATTGTGAAGCAGGCCGAAGATCAGAAGATTTTAATTTATTGTGGGAATTGAATGGATCACAACAATATTTTGATGACATTTTATCATCATATAGTCAAAACCTGAACACAGATAAATTTAACATGATTAAATATACAAATTATATAGGTACTGTGATGAAAATTATAAATGCAACTTTTTTTTAATGGAATGTACACACACTGTGCATAAAACTAAAGTTATTCTGCTGTCTTTCCTGAGCATTTTGACACCAAAATCATTAAAATCCATCCATTAGATCCTGCGTTATGACCTTTCAAAATCATGAGGTTACACTGCTGGCCCCAAATTTGGGGGGATCATTACTCCCAAACTATTTGACCCAAGTGGCTGAAATTTGATCACACTTCATTACTCATCATACCAACTACCTCACCAAAAATCATTAAAATCAGTGAGATGACCTGACATAAGGTGTGTACACTTGACATGGAATGCCTCCTATCTCACTTCATTAGAGAGAGAAACTAAACCATTTCAACAAGTTTGAGTGGATTGAAACACCATACAGGATAAAATTTGAAATCTTGGTAGCAACCTCCAAATTTGAGTGTATTTTGGAAAAACTTGGTCCAGATCAGCTTTTCACTAATCCTCACAAATCTCCAAGGTTCCCCAATAAACACCAGAAGTTCGAAAGTAAGGGGCATAAAATAATGTGTGTGTATATATATTATATATATATATATATATATATATATATATATATATATATATTTTTTTTTTTAACTGCAAATAACAGTATAATTAATGTAAAGAACGACGCTTGTGTAGAAGAATGTTCTGCACAAGATGAGGAGGGAGAATGAACAAATGAAAAATGAGGTAACCACCCAGGAATTGAACCCAGGATCTTCTGATTGTCGGTCAGATATGCTATCCACTACACCATGGGCCTTGATTAATCAGAAGTCGTAATTCTCCTACATACGAGCAGAAACCAATGCCCTGAGGGGGCACCTTCGCATGCCGTACATATATATACATTTTAACTGCAAACAACACACAGTATAATTAATGTAAAGAACAACGCTTGTGTAGAAGAACGTTCCACACAAGATGAGGAGGGAGAATGAACAAATGAAAAATGAGGTAACCACCTGGGAATTGAACCCAGGATCTTCCGATTGCCAGTCAGATATGCTATCCACTACACCATGGGCCTCGATTAATCAGAAGTCATAATTCTCCTACATACGAGCAGAAACCAATGCCCTGAGGGGGCACCTTTGCATGCTGTACATATATATACATTTTAATTGCAAACAACACACAGTATAATTAATGTAAAGAATGCTGCTTGTGTAGAAGAACATTCCGCACAATTGGTTTCTGCTCGTATGTAGGAGAATTATGACTTCAGATTAACCGAGGCCCATGGTGTAGTGGATAGCATATCTGACCGGCAATCGGAAGATCCTGGTTTGATTCCTGGGTGGTTACCTCATTTTTCATTTGTCCATTCTCCCTCCTCATCTTGTGCAGAACGTTCTTCTACACAAGTGTCATTCTTTACATATATATATATATATATATATATATATATATATATCGGCTATTGATTGATGGCATGGAAAACGCAGTTTAATAATAAACAGGAACACCAGGGAAAAAATAAACATCCTTCAAGGTTTAATCCTTACCAACATTTCGGAATGCGCTAATTCCATCTTCAGGGCTAAAACAATAAAATGCCAAATCACATACAAAATACAAATTGCTTAATAATTATGACATTTTTAAATTGTTATTAAGCAATTTGTATTTTGTATGTGATTTGGCATTTTATTGTTTTAGCCCTGAAGATGGAATTAGCGCATTCCGAAATGTTGGTAAGGATTAAACCTTGAAGGATGTTTATTTTTTCCCTGGTGTTCCTGTTTACTATATATATATATATATATATATATATATATATATATATATGGGAAAGGATCACACTTACTTGTTTGTTTATATTCAAGAAAAATGCATGATAAAAAAGTTGCTCAACTGACCTACTGATTTAAGCAACTACTATTAGCTAGGGCTAAATCTTGTTTTCCCTGTATTTCAGCTTGGAGTTTCCTGTGCAGAAAAACTTGGTGAAGCTTTGGGAAATCCTGATAAAGTGTCAGAAGAACAGGAAAAAGCAAAACGACTGAAGAAATCACATACAGGAGAAGAGGATGAAGAATCTTCAAATATGGTTTATACAGATTCATCAACTTTCCTCAAAGTATGGAGTAACCCATCAAGGTTCTTTAACTTTGGTTCTATGTCACTTTTTTTGGTTTGTTTGATGAGGTTAACCTCCCTCACAACATCTAAGGTCATATGGCAGAGGGAACTTGTGGCTGTACGTGGGATCTGAACCCTATCCAACAACTACCCAGACCTAATGTTGCTTAACATTGCTGATTGATGGGAAGCAGTATTAGGACACTGGCTGCCACATAGGCCTAGCCCCTAACATAGTATTGTTCTCAATCACTGCCTGAAATAAGTGAATTGTAGCATAGGTTTATTTTTCTTTTTGAGGTGTATTAGATCTTGAAAAGTATGAATGAATGACCCCAGAGGCTTCATGTTTTCCAAATGAAATGATGGAGAGGAATTTGAATAAGGATGTGCTTAAACCATTTTTATTTCAACATTAGAATGCCTTTGCTTCTGTATATTAGGTTTACATAGCCTGTATACAGATTGTATACAAAAGAGTACAGTAAGGCTTATGATAAATACATGAGTAGGAACTTTAGCCCCCTTATGACCTTAAGTTTTTCATTCAATTGGGCTTACAATGAAAATGTTACAGGAAATAAAAGCTATCTCAGAATTAGTTTTATATTGATACAATTTACGAACTGTCACTGTAGTGTATAAATGTTTATGAAAAGTATAAATATATATCATATTTACAATTTAGGAAAAAATTCTAAAAAGCATAAGAAATTATTAATTGGTAATATTGTGGTTTTCTTTGGACATTTTTTTTCTTTTTGATGCAGTAATAAAATTTAAAAAAAAAAAAAAATTTATTACTGATTAGTAATTTTTTGTCTTTATAGACATTTTAGGCAAATTATTTTTCAAAACTATACATAAATAAGATTTTTTCTTTTTATGCAGGAAGGAGGGACCAGGGGCGAATGCCCGCAAAAACGCCCCCCTCCCGTAGAGGAAGAAGAGAGCCGAAGTCAAGGTCCAGAGTTTTCGAGATGCCTGGACACACTACATTTGAAAGATTGAAGGTCATAGACGGGGGAAAAGATGGATTGAGGAAGAGAAGAGGCGGAAATTAATGAGACGAAAAGCCTTTAATTCCAACTGGTCATGTAGAGCTGTGTAGGTCGAGTCACCCCACACATGAGAAGCGTACTCCATACACGGTCGGACAAGACCCCTGCACAAAGACAAGGCAGCAACTGAGTAGATGTGAAAAAACTGCAGAGCCGGTACAGCACACCTAACCTCTTAGCTTAGAAGCTGTTTTAGAAAGAGAGTATATGTGATCTTTTCAGGAAAGATTACGAGAAATGGAAATGCCAAGAATGCTAAGAGGATTGAGTTGTGTATTGTTGGAGGTAAGGGGATAGTCGTGTGGAAAAATGTAACAAGTGGACAGATGAAGGAACCGAATTTTTGAGGCATTGAAAGCCACAAGGTTTTCTCTGCCCCAATCAGAGGTAGTAGAAAGATCAAAAATATAAGAAAAGGCAGAAATATAAGCAAAGTGAAGGATGAAAACTGCAGATACTTGTAGTTTTTGGTCCAGTTTATGTAAAGCAAGCCTGGAGTGATATGACAGTGCCTATAATTAATACAGGTATATTTGTGTTGCTTTTGGGATGAAACACAAACTCATGGTACATCTTGTTCTTGAAGAATCTTGCACCAGGACTGATGATAACTGGGAGTGTCTGCAATACAAAAATGATGAGAATAGCATAAAAATTAGATATGGATTTGGATATTCTTTTGACTGTAATAATACAGAACATTGTTGCTTTTAGTGGTGATGAGCAACATAATGAAGCCTCATCAGTACATTGACCCTTTACTTACTTGGCAGTGATGCTGCAAGCTGCTCATACCCTGAAAGTGGCATATAGGCAGAATGGTGGTGTGTAAAATATGAAATCATTAATAGTGCTTCTGCTTAAACTAGTTACAGTCGTCTTGAACATTATAATTATATATATATATATATATATATATATATATATATATATATATATATATATTTTTTTTTAATTGGGGTTGTTTAACCTCCTTTGCAACATCTAAGGTTAAATGACGGAGGGGACCTACAGCTTTAAGTGGGATCCGAATCACAGGTCGCTACATAATCTGGGTGCAGAGGACGGTCTCCCATCCAACGCACATATATATATATATATGTTTGTAAATATAGACGAAATTAGCTAATAATAATAACCGTATATGGACAACTGTTAACAAATTTCTAACCTTTCATATACACGCACGAAATATTTGCGAGATTATATAAAAGAAAACAAATTTAAAATGAAACCTCGTTAGAATTTTGCAGTTGGGAATGATTTTAGTTTCAGTTTAAAAGCATTTACATTTTTTAAGTTGTTCCATATTTTCAGTCCAATAAATATGGTTAATTTTAGAGTATGAATTGAGTGTATTTTGGGAGATCTAATTAGTTATTAACATGTGTTGAGTAAGATTGAATTTCTTGGTATTATGAAGTAGGGCTGACCAACTCGTATCGAAACTTCGATATCGATCGAAGCATTTTTCGGTATTAAAAAAATCCTGCCGATGTATGTCGGTACTTATTTGCAGAATAGCTAATCTTTACGCTAGAGTGATGGGCGGCGCCATCTTGAATATTTTGTTCTGGAAAGTGGCTCTCTGTCGGACGGTGACGTGGAAGCAAGCAAGCTTAGCCCCGTTTGTAATACACTTTCCATTCGGGAATTCACGTTCCTTCCTACATACTATTGAGCTAAAATGTGTCTGTGTGTGTGTCTGTCCGCTTTCTTCGGAACCTTGCACAGCCTAAACGGCACATCGGAAAATTCTGCAACCACCACCAACTGATAGCCCATGAGCTGCCGATGTGCTCTGTCAAGTTTCCCGGTCCTAGGTCACAATTACTGGGTCCGAAGGCCCCAGCACCGCGATAAAACTACAGAAAAGAACGCAGCCGTGAAAATCTTGAGCTTCACAGTGCTACCCGCCTGGGGTAGTGGGGGACGGGGTTGGGGAGTGGGGGTGGGGGTACTGGGTTTTTTTACTTTTGTGTGTGTGTGTGTGTGTGGGGGGGGTAATGGCGTTTTTTAAAATTTTGTAACTGGATCACAGTGCTACCCGCCCGGAGGGCCAAATTGTACAACGGTCGCGAGCGATAGCGAGCTACCGCTTGTTCCTGCCTATTTTTACGCGCAAAACGTGTAAAATACGAAAACAACCTTGAAAACAATTAAATTCTCCTTCGTTGGTTGCGGATAAGCCGTATTCAGACCATGTAGAAATAGATTTTGTTTTATCTTTGTGTGCTCGTTTCTTAACGGTAGCAACGAAAAAAGTACGTATATAAATAGAAAAATGAGACATACAAAGGATTTAAGCACTTTAAAACTTAGAGATAACCCAGGAGAGTTTTGATATTTTCGATATCGATTGAAGTTTCATCTCAGATTCAATGGACAGCCCTATTATGAAGTACTTTTCACACCACAGTAAAGAAATTTGCTTTTGAATGCATTGTTGGTTGTGGTAGATAGTATTTTATTCTTAATCCCAAAGTACCTTGGTGTGTGAAAGGGGTTTGAGCGAGTTAAATGAGCTTAGCATCATGCCCATCCCATTGAGAATAGGAAATGGGTTCTTAGATAACACAGGTCAACAAAAAAATTTTTTTGTTTCGTTGCCAAGGAAATTCGTACGAATTTAGGGTATTTTGGGGTTGCTGAATTCCAAAATGAAAGTAGTTTTTCCGATTTGGCTCTAGTTCTTGAGATAATGAATACCCTCAATTAATAGGAAACGTAACCATAACGCGTGCATATGGGAAACTACCGGAACATTCTAGATGGTGAGACACGCGAATATTCTTAGTGTTTACTCCTCAATCATTCTAGAATATTCCCCCTCCGTATATAAGTCATCGGCCACCCAACCAGTAAGTAGGCTCCGCCTGAACATTAAATGTTTTGCATTTTTACGTATTTGAATGGGGTACCAATTATCTCATAAATTAGAGCCAATCTAGCAAAACCGATGTCATATTCGGAATCAGCACCACAAAGTTACCCCAAAATCACTCTAATATGATTGGCAATAAAATGAGTGTTGACCAGTGTAATGTATGTATATACTATGTATGAGTGAATACATTTGTAAATAATACAAATATACAGGCTGTTTTTATTGCGGGATATAATGCATATAATTATACAAATGTGTGAAGTAGCTTCGTAATGTTAGTTTTCTATTGAAGTTGTCATAGGTTTGGATGATCTAAATGGGATGAATATATTGAAGTTCTGTTAAATGGGTTTGTTATTGTAATATGATTTTGAAGATGAACTACACTGAGCGGCAGAAAAATCGGCCCACTTGGAATATTGCGAAAAGCAAAGAAGTGGGCAAGCTTCTGTTTATAAAAGTTTTAAAATTAAAAAATATAGTGTATGAGGCAACCAAATAACGAGACAAAACAACGTCAGCTGCGAGCGCCCTAGCTGTAGCGAATTTTCGACTTCTTTCAAGAATTCGACAGTCTAACATTCAGTTGCTCTTAGACTGCTAGTGCCACTTTTTTCTTCCGCTAGTGGAAGTAGGCATTTGCGATTAGTAACATAGACTTCTAATTCTTTTGGGTTTCAGAATTGGACATTTACAATGGATTCGAGTGTCGTGAACGTCGCGAGAGTCGTCGCCCTGATTGAAGATGGTCGGAGCCAGCGTTACGTCGCCGATGCGCTAGGAATTCCAAGAACAACAGTTCGACGTGTCTACCAACGTTATGTGGAGCCAGAGTACACTCGAAGACCAGGATGTGGAAGATCGCGCTGCACATCTGCCCGTGACGATCGTTTCATCGTCTTGAGTGTTTTGCGAGATCGTCGCTTGACTGCACAAACGTCCGCAATCAGCTGGAAAGGTCTCGAGACGTCAGTGTATCGGAGCGAACCGTTAGAAGACTTATGGAAAGTAGTTTACATGTTGGACGTCCAGCAATGGGCCCGGAATTGCTCCCACACCACCTCATTGCTCGTCTTGCTTTCGTTCGTGAGCGTGTTAATTAGACTATGGTCCAATGAGGACAAGTATTGTTCACAGACTTTCTCCTGTATTTCTCCACACTCTTTCCCGTCCATCGGATGTTCCAAGATTAAATCTTGATTCGTCCCCATTGAACCATAGTCCAATTGACTTGCTCACAAGTGAAAGCAGGACGAGCATTGCGGTGGTGTGGGAGCAATTCCGGGTTCAGCATGTAAGCCACTTTCCATAAGTCTCCTAACGGTTCGTTCCGATACACTGACGTCTCGAGACCTTTCCAGCTGATTGCGGACGTTTGTGCAGTCAAGCGACGATCTCGCAAAACACTCAAGACGATGAAACGATCGTCACGGGCAGATGTGCAGCGCGATCTTGCACATCCTGGTCTTCGGGTGTACTTTCCTGTCTCTACATAAATTTATTCAACATAACGTTGGTGGACACGTCGAACTGTTGTTCTTGGAATTCCTAGCGCATCGGCGATGTAACGCTGGCTCCGACCATCTTCAATTAGGGCGACGACTCTCGCGACGTTCACGGCACTCGAATCCATTGTAAATGTCCAATTCTGAAACCCAAAAGAATTAGAAGTCTATCTGTTACTAAACGCAAATGCCTACTCCCACTAATGGAAGAAAAATGTGGCACTAACACTCTAAGAGCAACTGAATGTCAGACTGTCGAATTCTTAAAAGAAGTCGAAAATTCGCCACAGCTATAGTGTGTTCGCAGCTGACGTTTTGTCTCGTTATTTGGTTGCCTCATAGACTATATTTTCGAATTTAAAACTTTTATGAACAGAAGCTTGCCCACTTTTTTGCTTTTCGCGATATTCCAAGTGGGCCGATTTTTCTGCCGCTCAGTGTATGCAGAGCGAAACCCATCATCTCTTCTGTTTATTTTCTTTGTGGGGTCAGTTGGTAGGTGTTTTTTAATGTGCATGAAGTCAGACTCCATATTCATGAAAACAAATCCTTCCAGGGAACTCAGTCTGCAAATCCGCACAATGATTACTGTCAGCATTTCATCGATACGGGGCAGCGTCCCCAAAACTACATCAGAGATGTTGGTTTGGCTGATAGGTTTGAAGAGTATCCTAAATTACGGGAGTTAATTCGATTGAAGGTTGGTTTCCATTGTTTATGTTTTGCTCAGGAAGTACTTTAGGAAATTATATGGAGAAGGTTTTATTTTACTCCAAAATTTCACATTAGTCAAAGTTAGTCTTAAATTAGTTAGGCATAGTTACTTTACTACAGATTTGATATCGTTGTTAGCCTAACTTTAGTTGATAAAAATTAAATACTTTGAACTAAAGCTGACCATAGTTCAAAGACTCCTGGGAAATTCTCTTGACATTTTAATTTTCCCTATATGTGTATAGATATTTACACAAGGTGATCGTAATGTCACAAACCCAAAGATAAGATGACAGCATAACTGTTTCCGGGTTGCGTGACTTTACGATCACCATATATAATATATATATATATATATATATATTATATATATATATAATATATATAATATATATATATAAACGGTGGCTTATTTTTATTACTTTCTTCAAAAACTTTATTTGAACCTTTAATAGGTTTCTAATGTTGCGAATTATCTTCGTTTCATACCATCCAGTTCTGACTCTACATCAAGTTGTTGGTCTTCCCCATCACGTGACCTTTGCCGATACGAAGGTGGTTAAGCAACCACAAACATTACTTATAATTCATACTATCCATTACACACACTCATACTATCCTGTAAAAGATAGTAAAGGTTAAATAGGAGAGAAGAGTAATGAAAATGGGCCACGAAGTCGATATTAATTCAGGTATTTAAAGCCTGCTAACAATCTTGTGTTCCAGATATTTACTGGCTTTGGCATTCTTCATTTTGTGACATTTTATCTCCTCTCTCAAAGGATGAACTGATAGCGACTACGGCCACGCCTCCAATGTATCTACAAACTGATCTTCACACCTTCGATCTGAACGAACTTCCAACCAAGTTCGACGTGATTTTGGTTGAACCTCCTTTGGAGGAGTACCAACACACCTACGGGGTTACCAATTTGCAGTCGTGGGACTGGGATCAAATTATGAATTTGGACATCGCTCAGGTTTTATTTTACGGCCACTGTTGTGGAAACCTTTATTTTATCTGTATTTAATATGTATCTAAGGGGTATTGCAAAAATTGTGGCGGTTTTCCGCAGAAGTTTTATACCATTTTTAAACAGGTATGTTTTTATAAAAAAAAGTGTAACCATAGTATGGTTTGTTCGAAAAGAGAACTAGAAAATCTGGTTTGTTAATTGCAACGTCGTTGTCATATTTTTGTCATTACGTCACATCATCGTTGCCTCAAGAGTTTTCATGGTGTCCGAGGAAGTCAAATCTCGTACCGCGAGCGTTGCACTCGGTGTGGCGTCACGCTTGTTTGCTGATGTCATTTGCAATGTCAAATACGAGTTCAGTAATTCTAAAATTGATGTTGATGGTTTGTACAATTATCAGGTCATCCCATAAGTAATGTCGTTTTTTACGATAGATTAAGTTTAAACTAGTCCTACTCGGTTTAAGCATAAATTTTCCGAAGGTTATATCTAAGAGGAGATCTATCGTGTTTCGCTACATACTTTACAGATCTTGACCAGTGAAGACGTGTGTTTTGCTTTATGTGAACCCCTCATAAACATGGCGGTATCAGAAGAGCATATCAGGCATATAATGCTGTACGAGTTCAAAAAAGGGAATAGTGTTACTGAAGCAAAGCGAAACATTCAGGAAGTTTATGGCAACGATATTCTGCATGTGAGGAACTGTCAAAGATAGTTTCAAAAGTTTAGGAATGGTGACTGCTGTTTGACAGATGCAGCACGCTCTGGACGACCTGCTGTTAGCCGCACTTGAAGAAGACTGTTCAATAACTGTCGAAGAATTGGCCCAGAAACTCAATTCATCCCCGTCCACCATCCATCGACATTTGCAACAACTCGGGAAAGTGCCTAAGTTAGGAAAATGGGTGCCACATGAATTGTCGGTCGACAGTCTGAGGGTGCGGGTAAACATTAGCACAGCTCTTCATTCCCGTGAACTCCAAGATCCGTTTTTGCACCGTTTAGTGACTGGTGATGAAAAGTGGATACTGTACCAGAATGTTAAGCGCCGTCGACAGTGGGTTTGTGCTGGAGAACCAGCGACACAGCTAAAATCAAATCTTCACCCTCGGAAGGTGTTGCTTAGTGTTTGGTGGGATAAAGGTGGTGTAATACACTTTGAAACCTTACCACACAACAACCAAACAATCACCGCTCAAGTCTACTGTCAACAACTGGATCGATTGAACACTGCACTAAAAGAAAAGAGACCTTCTTTGGTTAATCGGAAAGGAATCGTGTTCCACAACGACAACGCACGTCCTCATACCGCTCGGATCACTTCTGCAAAAATTGAGGAACTTGGGTAGGAAAAACTTCCACATCCTCCATATTCTCCAGACCTTGCGCCTTCAGATTATCATCTCTTCAGGAGTCTGCAAAACTATCTTGACGAGAAACAGTATACTTCTTTAGATGACCTGCACACCAGTCTTTGTACGTTTTTTGCCTCAGAATCGCCTGAATTTTATAAACATGGCATTGAAAAGTTTGTAGGACGTTGGCAGAGTGTCATTAATTCCGATGGAGAATATATACTAGATTAAAAAGTTTCAGTCGAGTTTTTTTTTGTCCTTCAAATTCCGATCTAAAAAACATTACTTATGGGATGACCTGATACATTAACCAGAAGTGGATGCGCGAGAGTTTACAAGTTTCTGCGGACAGTATTCAGAGGTGGTCTGATAAAAATCCTGGAGAAAAAAAACGCCATGATTTCTGTAACGCCCCTTATCTCCACTCAGTGTATACGTATCAATTTGTTTTTCTATATGGAATGACCCATGTGTGAAGGATTTTGGGCGTAAAGATTTTGTAGATTAAGATTTCACTTAACCTTAATTGACTGTATAAACAAAGAATTCCATTCCCAACCTTTTTCTAAGGAACTGAGCTACTCTTCACCTTTGGCTAGGAAGTGTGGTTTTCCCCGAAGTCTTGCCCATACTAAACTGCCTTCAATTCTACCCATCCCCATCTCTTCCTACTCATATATTACTATTGCAATCTGGTCCCATTATTTTTTTATAGCTAAATTCTAAGAAAATACAAAATTGCAAGCTTTTCAGAGATAATGGCTTTTAAGTGCAGTAATTTTTTAAAAAGGTAACATCCAGAAAGCTCATTTTTTCATTACGTGGGGAAACGTACGCCCCAAGGGTCACCTGAACCTGAACAGAAACAGAGCGAGTAGCTGGTCCAACAGCATAACCATTGAGCTACTAGACGCTCATAATTTTTAAAACTTTGATAATATAAATTAAGTACGCACGAATCAAACTAAAATTCAATATATATTTTCATTAAAATTTAATATGAAGTCCAGCACAGCATTTCCTCAGCCAACTTAAAAGTTGAGAGTGTACTCAGTCAAAGCAAGTCGGATGTAGTCATCGAGATGCATATCTGTCATCTGAGAATGGTACTTGGACTAAACTATCGTCATATTTGAGGATGATGAATCTCATCGATATGTTGAACCAAAACATTATTTCATACGCGGCGCTACCCTTTTCAGAAGAGGATAGTTTTGCCGCTGGTATACTTCCAAAAATGTGGTTCCTCGCATTTCAATTTTAATGTTTTGCAGTTCAGTTATTTCGTTCTCCAAATCCGATTCATTGATTTCTGACACTACTACAATATTTTTCGCTCGGCTTTCAATTCAGATTTTCCAAACGGAGGAAAACAGAAGTTGCTGTCGGTGAATTTGTTCTAATATGGCTATGTACTTAACAATCAAATTTGTTATTTAGTGAACAAAGGACAAAGGTCATCTTTGATTTTTTTTATGCAGGAAGGAAGGGCCATATACGCAGGTCCCTTCTTGTAAGTTGATTTATACATAGTTGAAGTTTCTATTGAAATGTATTAATACGATAACTGAAATGATTACTTCAGTCATGTGGACTGTGGTTCCAGGACACTTTAGTTTCTACCTTTTCCATTCTATATCAGAGTTGCTTCTACCTCCTCACTCCAGTTCATTGGGAAATGAGATTTTGGTAATGTTTGTATTTTTTGTTTATTGCAATACTGGCGAAATGTCCATTACCGCGTTTGGATTGACCGGTTGGAAACCCATGGTTTAGATTTAGTAGTACGCTACATAGCACATGGTTCAGTTGAAGAGTAGCTTTGAGTTCCCTTACGCTGGGATCCCCGTCTCAGCACTTTTTTTCTTTATCATTAGAAGGGAAAGAAATTTTGCTTAAAAATCATTTGGACAGAATCATCATGAAATGTAGGATTTTGTTTTCAGTATACTATTGAAATCTTAGCTATGTAATGGAGGTTACTATTCTTAATTTGAGATCGGTTTCCTTTTAACGTTTTAAATATGTAATTGAACCAAAATTCACTAGTAGTATAGTGTAGGATAGTTTTATAACCATAGAGACGTTGTTCTTAGCCAAAATAGTGCTCGTTTTAATGTTTCTATCGCATTTGTTTGTTGTGAATGAAATATTTCCCCGAAGGTCGCCGCTCCACGCAGTTTCATCTTTCTATGGTGTGGTTCCTCTGAAGGTTTGGACTTAGGTCGTCAGTGCCTCCGAAAGTGGGGCTTCAGGCGATGCGAAGACATTTGCTGGATCCGCACCAATATAAACAATCCCGGTCACACCAAGAACTTAGACCCGAAAGCAGTCTTCCAGAGAACCAAGGTAAGAAAAAAGATCTCAAGTGATCCGTAAAAGTTATCCAAGGCCAAATCGATGAAATTGGAATTTCAGCTAACAGGTTTGTGGAAAAAGTTAATGGTGAAAGAGGTAGCAGTTGAATACGGTATATATATGAGTAGTAAGAGAGTGCATGATGAATTGAGTGTAAAAGAGAAGATCAAATAGATATGTGAATGTGTATAAGGAATGTCTAATTCAGAATGCAAGGTGTGTGTGTCGGGGGTTGCAAAGACAGGTGTGAAAAAGATGGCAACAATGTGGTGGAATGCCGAAGTTCCAGCAGCAGTTGGGGATGAAAGGAGGAAATGGATATTGCGTGTGTGCAAGGTAATTGTGATAAGGAAAAAGAAAGAGCGTGTATGGAGACAGCAAGAAAAGTGTGAAGAAACTAGTACGACAAGAAACGGAGTAAATAATGAGTTTGAAAGGAGGATAAATGCGAATTACGTAGAGAATAGAAAGTAGTTGTGAAAAAAAGTGCATAAATGAAACAAAGAAAAAGTTTGGGAGTAAGGGATGAAAATGGAAGAATGCTCCCTGCGGATATGAATCTACGGAATAGATAGGAGGAATATTTCGGTTTTAATAGGTGGAAGGGATGAGAATAGCGCAAATATAAATATGACAGGATATGGTGGTGTGAGAAAAGCTTGACAGAATGCCAGAGAGTATAACCACGGGTGAAGTGAAAGAGGTGGTTGAAGGTTAAAAGCAACAGGGGTGGATGGAATATATAGAGAAATGTTTAAGTATGGGGGATTGAAAAGGTCAGAGTGGTTGTGGTATATATGTCGGAATGCGTGGGCCATTGGGAGTGTGCATGAAGACTGGAAGAAAGCAATAATACAAAATGAAAGGTGAAATGAGTGAATGTAAGAATTACAGACGTATTGTTGAATGTAGTTGGGAAGGTGTAGGACAGGATAGTGATTGAAAAAGTTCGTGGTATTGTGGTATTACAGAGTGCTTGGTGAAGTGGAAGAAGCTGTGTGGATCAAGTGTTTGCAGTGAGACAAGTGATTGAGAAAAGGAATGTGAAAGGGATTGCGAAGCATACACGGCATTGATCTTGGAAAAGCGCATAATAAGAGTTAACAAAGAAGCATGGCAGACTCGTGAATGCAGTGGTTTTTATGGTTGGAGTAGGGCATATGTGAGAGTAAATAAAAAACTGATCGAACTGTTTGTTGCAAGTCAAGGATATGTCATGTCTCCATCACAGAGGCTGTTTATGGACGGAATTATGAGAGTTGCAATTGCAACTGCGAGAAAGGGGAATGAATCTGGTATGTTATGGGAATACGTGGAGTCTGTCGAATCTCTTCTGTGCGGATAATGCTCTGCTATTTGTCCAGAGTAAGAGGCTGTCGAGAATTTTGTGACGGTTTGAGAGAATATTGAAAGTGAATGTGGATAACAGCAAGTTATTGATTGTGGAGGGGAGGGAAATTCAAATTGACATGTAATGGCGAATGCTAAAATGCTGAAGTCAAGTAATTGGGATGTGTATTGAACAAAAGAGGTACGGGTGCGAATGAAGTTCATAGAGTAAATCAAAGAAAAAAGGTGTTTGGTGCGTTGAAAGCGGAAACTGGTAACAAAGATGCTACGAGATGTTCCTAGGAAACGTGTGTTTGTTCAAACTGTGAAACGCAAGGGCGGATTTAGGACCCCCCCCTCCTCCCCACCATGAGGCTTCTAAATCTTAAAGGGAAAGAAAGAGCAGAAACATAAAGAGAGAGAATACAAAATTAATATAACGGGTGTGCCATAAAAAAAGGGTACATTTTAAAAAGGCTATAAAATCAATATTTGTCATTTAATTTTAATAAAACTTCTACACAATAAAACACACGTATTTATCTATATGCAAACAAGTTTTCAAACTAAAATAGCAAATAATTCAAATTCTATCAACATTTAGCGAAAGAGTATGATTTTTCTACTTATAAAATTTTCCTAAAAATAATTTTTTTATTAAAAAAATTGTTCGAAATGCTTTCCTTCCATTTCAATAACTTTTTTTATTCTTGGCCGGAATTTATCTATGGCTCGATTTACTTGTTCCTGTGGAAGCTCTTCCCATTTTTGAATGATGATCTCGCGTAAATGAGCGACATCTTTTATCCTATTCCTGTAGACTCGCTCTGCTAAGTCCTCCCACATTCCGGCCAAGAATAAAAAAAGTTATTGAAATGGAAGGAAAGCATTTCGAACAATTTTTTTAACAATTTTCAGGTAAATTTTCGTTAAAAATTATTTTTACCAAAAAAATATTAAAAAGGCTTAATAATTTTTGCATGTTAAGTAGAAAAAGCATACTCTTTCGTTAAATGTTGATAGAATTTGAATTATTTGATATTTTAGTCTGAAAACTTGTTTGCTTATAGATAAATACATATGTTTTATTGTGCAGAAGTTTTATTAAAATTAAGTGAAAAATGTTGATTTTATAGCTTTTTAAAATGTACCCCCTTTTTTATGGCACACCCGTTATAAATGTGCGCACTGCGTGTAGAATGGTGGACTCAATTTGTTGATACCACTCGCCATCACTGTTGTCAGCTGGGAAAAAACTGGCCACGGCTTAGACATGAAAAATAAGCAGATCAGAATTTTGATGTTACGTTTGGTACTTTAATAAAGTTGTAGGTGTACCCCCTTTCATGGTTACTTTTCAAGCAAGGTGCCAGTTGTTGTCTGACAATGTATTATAATCTCGGGTTCTGGAAGGTGACCGCCGTCCTCCCCACTCCCTCCAAAAAAAATTTGCGCTCTGCATCATCTCTGGTGGAACGTTAGTATGGAATGAAAGGGAGAAAACGAGGGTAAGTGTGGGTAAGATGGATAGTCTGAGGAGTGTTTGGAGTCTGTCGGACTGACAGATTAAGAAATTGTGTGTTCAGAAGTCACTGGAAGAGAAAATTGAGGAAAGTGTGCAAAGGTGCTTTGGGCATGTGGCAAGAATGGAAGATGACTGACATGGGAAAAAAGATAGTACGAGTCCGCGAAGGTTGAAGGAGAGGAAGGCAGAGATGGATAGACATGATGAGTGACTGTAAGCAAACATGGAGTTGATTTGGGTGATGGATGGCTTGCAGGTAGGTTGGACCGGAGGTGGTTTGCTGAAAGTACATATTTACAAATCCTGCAACCGCATTTCGTATGAGGGGCCACTTGGGTGCGTGCGTACTTTAGCATTTAACTTTTCTTTTTCGCATCCGAACTATTTTTCTCTTCCAATCCATTGGGGAACGATATTTTGTTAATTATTAATATGTATGTTAATCCCTGAAATTGTTTTGAAGATTGATTCCATTTATTTTATATGATTTAGAAAAATTTTCGGAGTGGATTTTATTTTTGGTTTGTCGTAGGAGCACTGTTTGATGGGTATCAAAGGTACTGTCAGACGCTCTACTGATGGAGATTTCATTCACGCCAATGTTGATATCGATCTTATTATTTCGGAAGAAATGGAGTATGGGTCTATTGAGAAGCCTGTCGAGATATTCCACATAATAGAACATTTCTGTTTAGGCAGAAGAAGGTAAGTTGTAAGTCTGTATCAATATGGTATTACTCACTGATGTAGTTGCAACAGAAGTTGTACGAGGGTTGTTCAAAAAGTAAGTTTACGAAGTGTTTTATCGCAAGGCAAGTAATTATTGTATTTTAACAATAACAACTTATTACTACCTTTTTTACATACTAACCAAACATATTGAAGCAT
Organism: Bathynomus jamesi; assembly: GCA_023014485.1. NCBI lineage: Eukaryota > Metazoa > Arthropoda > Malacostraca > Isopoda > Cirolanidae > Bathynomus > Bathynomus jamesi. Next base: position 445,615 of record JAJOZX010001159.1, read on the forward strand.
TTGTCGTTGCATAGGACAAACTTTCTGATGCCGGTCGAATGAAATGTAGGGTCCATAGGTTTTAACCAGTTTTGTACGACTGCTTCTGCATCAGGAGCGTTTAGAAACTGGTTACCTCCGAGGTGTCCCTTGGTGCAAGGTCAGGACTAGGACATAGTTCTGATTAATCAGTTAATCATTGTTTCGAATTAAATAAAAAAATTTTTAGAAAATGATGGAAAATTATTAATTTTCCTCATAATTTCAGCATCCTTTTACTTTAAATTTTGTAATGTATCATTTGAATTTGGTACCTTTTTGCATGTATAAATTGTCTAATCCGCCCATGCCTGATTTCTTGAATTAAAGCAAACTAAATGTTTGAGCAAAATGCTTTCTTCGGTCTTATCTCGCGCAACAGAAACAATAAAGCTCTTTCTTACTCTTTCCAGAAGTATTTAATTTTTAGTCAGTTAATCATGGATTAATTAACCATGCCTTAGTCAGGACTATGGTGGGGATGATCCACGACTTCCCACTGGAATGATTCCACAACTGGTTAAAAACTAAGGACCCTACATTTTATTCCACCGGCATTGGAAAACTTGTCCCACGCTACGACAAATGTATGAGTCCGTTTAGTGATAATATAGAAAAGGTAGTAATAAGTTGTTGAAATACTTTTAATAATTACTTGCCTTGCAATAAGACAGTTTCTTAAAAACACCTTGTGAACTTACTTTTTGAACAACCCTCATATTTCTTGAGGAGACTTGGAACTTGTATAAATAAATAAATAAATAAAAAACTATAATCTGAACCAGGTTGGGTAAATTAATGTAACTAGTTAGGTTAATTAACCCAACCCTGGTTCAGAATTTTTTTTTTTGCGAAATATAGGCCTACAAAAAAAAAATACATGTGGGGTTGTCAATATCTAATTTGAGGTTCTTATGAATTAACTAATTAATTTTGTAAGTTAATGGACCCAACCCTGCTCTGAACGATAGAACCCGACTTTTATAGTATTTAGGGTCAATTCGGATACGAATTAGAATCTTCTTATTTTATGTGTTACGCCCCAAACATCGAAATCGTTCAGTGAGCGAAAAAACCAGCCACAACGCGTTGTGGAAGCACCAGAGTGACCACACACCGATGTCAGATATTTTTTCGCTTCATGGCCGTTCTCAAACAACAACAACAACGCGTTGTGGGCGATTTGAAAATTATTGAATGCCCAGTTAGGTCAACTGTACGCCCTTGGCCATTAGCTAGGTTGTCGTCGTCATATTTTCGTTAAAACTAACAAAAATATCACGGCTTAACCTAACCAGTTGGTTAATTTTTACATTTACGTCTTATTCTAAGGTTGCTTAAAATTAATTGAAACCTACTGAGAAAAATTATTGATAATTTTTTAAAGGACTATCTTTTTTTCTAGCATATCTGCTGAACTTTGCTTTTTAATCGGTGAATACGTCGATAAATATACGTCGTGTTTAAATAGAGTTTGATGGAAGACATTGGTGGGTGGTCGTTTCAAATCGTTCACAACGCGTTGCGGTTGTTTGAGAACGGCCATGAAACGAAAAAATATCTAACATCGGTGTGTGGTCACTTAGATGCTTCCACAAAGCGTTGTGGCTGGTTTTTTAACTCACTGAGCGATTTCGATGTTTGGGCGTAACATACACAAAGCAGAGTTCTCCTGGACATAGTATTTATGGGTGAGGATGAACGTATTCTTTGCCGTCTTGAGGTCTACACATTAGATTCCAGGCGAAGATTCTTGTTTTAGTGTACTTTACTTAAATTCCTTTTCAGACTTCATCTGTTTGGGCGCGACAGCACCATCCGTCCTGGTTGGCTCACTGTTGGGCCAGCCTTGACCTCGAGCAACTACGATGCTGACGTTTACGCCGGCTACTTCGCCAACGGTCAAATCACGACCGGATGCACGGAACGCATCGAAGCGCTTCGGCCAAAATCCCGCCACCTAAAGTGAAAGGGGGACCCACACGTGGCAGAGGGATTGCATCTAGAGGGACTTTCACAAGGGGGAGGGGGAGGGCTAGATAATGATGGGGTCCCGTAGCTTGTTTCACAATAATTTGGAGTTTTAGTAACCACATGCATTCTAATAAAGAATTGGTCTGACGCCGGTTCTCGAATCGCGTCTGTAAGGGTAGCTAAAGAAGTACGTCTGGAAACCTATTGAATCAAAGATTAAAGCTCTAATAACTCGAGGCACTCATCATCAGATAGTTATTCTAAAATGCGATTCTGGTGTATTATCGCGAAAGAGAATTAATTTACGTTGAATGTAAGTTCTTATCTTAAAAAAAAATAGAGGGTAATAAATAGACCACTTTAAATTCTTAACCGGTGACGCATGGCGGACAATAGCGTGAAGACCTTAATAGCTTATTTTTTTTTTTTTTTTTTTTTTACTTGAACATTAGCAGATGCAATTGTTGAAACAATTCATGTTTATTGTTACGTCGTTTATCGTGGGTTCATGCATAAATTGTAATTCAGTCATTCCATTTCGAAATTATTAATTTAATCGTTGCCAAAATAAATTCTTTATATTGCGTTAATAAGATGTTAGTAACCTGAATGCGATATTTTCTTACAGCACTTTTATAATGTACGATTCTGCCCCAGCGACGTTTGGGTCTGTAGAGTACTTTCACGGGCGACTTCTCTGCGTTCAGATTATGTAGCAGCCCCGTAGACAGTTCGAATTCCACGTAAAGATGTAGTTTTTCATCCGTCATACGAACTTGGCCTTTACCAAGAACATTGAACAACTACTGACATAGTTCTGGCGATTGAGGCGAACTAAAACGTTAGGAAACAGACCTACCATTACTACTATTTACAAAATCTTTGTAAATGCAGTACACGCGCCCTTTTTCACTGTTCAATTGTGCCCCGATTAGGGCAGTTTTTACATACTAATCAGCAACAATCTGTGTTTGAGAAGTTTCGTAATTTCGTCGTTGAATGAAGATTAGTACATTTGATACATTTTCAAACGCCGATTAATGGAGATTGGAATTCAAGCCAAATCTTCCCAACTACATTTTCGTCCATAAAATTATTGAATATTTGCTCCAGAAGTCGATGGGAAGGTAAAAAAGGCTCAATATTTACCACATACTTGGCTCCAGCCCAACATATCCTTAATCTTCAGCTGAGTATCAACAAAACGGGTGGCTAGAACAGAATTTTGTGCGCTATTAAAACTTCGTTTTTAGTTTCGTAATTAACCAGCGAGTTTGGTGTCCCAGAAAGGTTACTTAAATGTCTTGTTCCTAAAAACATCATCTAATTACTCGAGTGTGTGCTACAGAGACCTAAACCGAGTGTGTTTCTGGTAGTTTTAAACAATTCGTTTTCGCCATTTCCAAGCTAAACTACTCATTTCCTATCGTATCCGAAGTCGTTATCGCAGTACCAGGTTTGACAAACTCTTTATTTGGAGGAATTTACGTAAAAAAATCGAAATGGGTATCAATCAACTGGAAATTTAACAAGGAAAGAAACAAAAGAATATTTTCATGTACTTAAAAAAAAAAAAGATTAGTTTAGCTAGAAAACGTCCCTAGAGTTCAGGCCTCGGTAGTGTACACACACACTAGTAATTAACTTATTAAGGACCAGAAAAATTAAAAACTGCTTTTTGTTAATAGAAAAATCTACCAGTAGTCCTTAATCGGCCAAGGTCTTTAACATCTATTTGAAAACCAAAACAACTTAAATACGAAATAAAAAATAGCGCCTTAAAAATACACAAAATTCACCATTTCGTCCACCCTCTTTGCCGGTACGCAATTGAAAATTTTTTGAAGTTTTGGTCCGAAACCATAAAAACGTACGCATAAACACTACGTTAACACCTTAAATATTAAGATCGAATAAAATAGCCAACGCTAAACCACTGCTTCTTATTCAGTGTTGAATACACGGTAATAGTTAGGATAAATTGCACGAGCAACTGTCAACTAAGCGTGTAAAGGGAACAGTGAAAACGAATCGAAAGGCCATCCAGAGGCCCCACTACTGACTTTATTCGCCAGACAATTTTTCGTTTCTGTATAATTTGAAAGGAATACCTTCGCCTGGAAACGATTCACGGTTGAAACCTGTAAATCAAAATTTTATTACAATACGAATTCTTAAAGATCATAAGCTTTAACGACTATACCCTATATAAAATTGATCCTGAACATTTGCACTAACTTTTAAATAAATATGAACGGTAACAGTAAACAAAGTTTTTTACATATAGCACAAGAGTACATAAACAACAACACTCAACGCAAAGTTTATAAACTTGTAAATGAACATTCCTCTATGAAAAGATTTAAAAAATTTCCTCCAATTTAACTTCAAATTTAGCAGACCTTTCGCTGCCTATCGAACACCACGTATTTCCCAATTTGCTGAACATTTATGATAAACTAAGAAATGTGAGCTTTTATACATAATATTTTCAACCAAACATTTATTTACAACAATAATTACTTTTGAAAAAATAGACATTCAAACTAATTACAGTTTATGAGAGAATTTTGTAATTCTTTTTCAATTTCACTGAAACTGAAACCCTTTTGTCCTTTTTTACAACCATATGTTCATTTCAGGGTACAAAAACTACAAGACATGGAGGAATGCTCCACTACATTTCCTCACTTCCAGGTTTGATGCCCTAACCTAAAGAAATAAAATCCATCACCCCATATAAATTCATTGTTTACAAACTCAAGAGTTATTACACACGTAAATGGCTTATGAAAACCCTTTACATTATATACCCAATTTATATTGGTTCACTTCGTTCAAAGTATCTTGCGAGTATCTTTTTTTAATAAAATAATCAGTCCAAAAAAATTTTAGTAGTTTGCTGAAAATCAAATATTTAAAGTACATTTATTACGACTCTACAGCAAGTGTCAACAGCTAATAACCATTCTCAACGTTAATATTGTGAATGTTCACTCCAACGATTGAGTAGAAATTAAACTGCATGAACACTGTACAAGTTTTATTTCATACGTGAAATTAGTCCAAATTTGTAGTAACATTCAGCCACCAGAAGATGATCTGGTTAATCTTCCATGTACATGGCATTGGCCTCGTGGCTCATCCTTCACAGCTCAATAAAACACTCCAACATCAAATTTACCCAAATCTTCAGTCATTCCCACGTCAAATACATGACCCATCTTTAGCTGAAGCAGCGAACAGAAACATATCTTTCTCAGAGGACCCGAGGACTACAAAACATGCGACAATGAAGAAAAATGAATATGGAACGCGCAAGGGGCAACGCAAAACTAAGAACATAAATATTGTCCTGGTTACTTACTATTCAAGGGCTAAAACCGAACAACTCGCTAAACAAAGTTTCATACTTGAATGGATTTATGGTTGAAACGAGGGCTGACATCACATGCCTCATAGAAACGCATCTTAAAAACTGCCAAGGAGTGTGTGTGAACTGTGAATACTGCATAGATAAGAAATATATATCGAGGGTTACAATTTACCAGGAGCTGACAGAAGAATAAGACTTAAAGGTGGTTGTGCTATATACGTACGTGAAAGTCATATGGCAGAGACAATAATAAGTAAATCAAATGGCTTCGTAAACTTTTAGTAGTAAAAATGGAAAAACTAAAGGTTATACTAATAGTCACCTACAGACCTCCGAACACCAACTGCAAAATCCTCAGATGCCATTGCCGATATCAGAAACCTAATACTAAGTCCTTAAACTTCACATCTCCCAAATATATTACTCGGCGTACATTTTCATTTCTCATGAAAGAAAAAAAAAGTAAAACAAAGAAAAAAAAAGAAAAGAGAAAGAGAAGTGGAGCTTGGATCTGGTACTCACGAACAACAACTTAATTGATGATATAAAAATAATCACAACATAATCGAGATATCAACTAATATGACGAACAGCCTTAAAAGAAAATACTCATGCTGAAGAAAGAGCAAATAGGGTGGAACACAGTTTTAGAGATAAAACGACTAAAGAAACAACTTTGGTAGAAAAAACGTGAATTTTTTTTAGAAAAATGTCACGAAAGCACAGCCAAAAGGAGAGAGGTCTTTTCGAGAGGCAAAAGCGAGCAATATTCTGTAAAAGAGAGTAGCTGCGAAGTTAATTAATTGCACAAACAAATAAAACAGAAAAGTAATACAAAAAAAAAACTGGAGTATAAATAGAGAAATACAAACCCTAATTAAGAGTCATACAGAGGGAAGAGGAAAATGCGGTAGAAGTAATAGAGGAAAACCTAAAATATTTCTATAGCAATGCGAAAAGGAAAACAAGAACCCGCGCCACTATCGTGCTCATAAGGAAAAAAGGAAAAGAAATAATAAATTAACCGACGATTTAAAAGAAATCCTGAAATATTGAGAGCCCAGCACGAATCAATTTTCAGTACTGTACTCCAGAAAGCGACAAAGTGGTACCCGACAGAGACGTCTTCTTTGAAGAGAAATTACGAGGAGAGTGTATATCTGACTTTGACTTTACCCAAGAATATATAATGCAAGCTATGGGACAAACGAAATCACACTCAGCTGCAGGTCCGGACAATGGAACGCCTTAGTGATTAAAAATTCTAAAAATTAAATAGTTACACCCCTATATTGGGTATGTAGAAGATCCCTGGGCACGGGGTGAAATACCGAGCATCCTGAAAAGAGTAAATATTGTCCCTATATAAAAAGGAGAGGATAGATCTCGAGTAAAGAACTATAGACCAGTATCAGTGACGTCCCATCTCACCAAAATATTTGAAGGAATAGTTAAAGAAAAAATCTGACTTCTTGGAGACACTCGAAAATTTCAATGAGAACCAGCACGAATTCCAATCAGGAAGTTCATGCCTATCGTAACTAACAGAGCACTATAACAATATCATAGACGCACTTGAAAGCAATAAAAACTACGATGTCATACACACGGATTTTGCTGAAGCGTTTAACAAATGTGATCATGGTATAATCGCACATAAAACGAAACACGTGTGAATAACAGGCAAAGTAGGAAAATGGGTCTACGACTTCCTCAGAGAACGTCAGCAAGTCGTAAAAACCCAACGTATATCATAATCAGAATCGGAAGCACGCAGCTCAATACCACAAGCAATAGTATTGGTCCTACTCCTTTCGTTATCATGCTAAAAGACAGGCAGTGAAGTAACCAACAACAGTATAGTAACCTCCTTTGGGGACGATACAAAAAATTAGTAATGCAGAAGAAGTGAAGGCCCTACAGACGGACACAAACAGAATATACAGATGGTCAGAAGTCCATGAATGAAAGACAGTTCAAAGATCGTAAATAGTGTATATTCTTAGCTTAAGTTATGTAGGCTACTTTGGTAGCTCTGTAAATAGTTGCATGCTAATTAGCCAACTTGAGATTGACATTTTGCACAATTTTATTATAAAATATGACTTGGATAACGTTGATAGGCACCAGTGACTTCATGCTTTCCAAATGAAAGGTAATGTAATGTAACATGAAATTCAACACCGAGAAATTTCAGCTCAAAATATGGAAGAAATGAGGAACTAACACAAGAAATTCAGAGAAGCAAAAATGCAACAGATTTAGGGGTTATAATGACCGACGATGCGAATTTTGAAATACAAATCAGATAGTGGTGGTTAGCGTCGCTGACTACTAATCCATCGGCCCGGGGATCGAGACCCGCTGACGGCAGCCGGCGCGAAGCAAAACCCAGCTGTTCATCCTTCCACAAAATAAAGAAAGTGGTTGGTAGATAAATGGGTACCCTGGGTGGCCTCGTGATTAAGACGCTGGGCTGCTGGTGGGGCGTGGTTCGGATTCCACGTTAAACTGTAGGTCTAAGGTGGAGTGAAAAGCTTGACCTTCGTCAGAATGAACAATTCGGGCGGAAACTAACTAAAGGTTAATAATATATATATATTAATATATATATATATATATATATATATATATATAACACACACCACACATATATATACATATACACACACACATATATATACATATACACACACACACATATATACATATACACACACACATACATATACACACACACATATATATATATACACACACACACATACACATATATACACACACACACACACATACACTATTACACACACACACACATACACATATATACACACACACACACATACACACACACACATACATACACAATAAATTATTACATATATACATATACACAGTACTGTGCAAAAGTCAGAGACCACTGTCAATCTGATAACTATTAGATAATCTGTTGTATGAAAATTGGTTTTGATACTAAAATACATATTAACTAGAACCTCTGGTTCATATTAACGTATAACTAAGTTATTACTTAAGTGTATAAAGTTGTATAAGCTGGATGACCCTCTAGTCTGCATAAATTGGACTCGAGGGTTGATTCATTATATTACTTATAACGCATGTGTTTAAACATCTATCGAACTATTGCTGATGGATCTGCAGTAAATGCTCCTAAGCTATTGTTATATCAATATTTACAATTAAAAGTATTGACATATTCACTTAAATTCTGCAAAACAAATTTATCCAAAACGTTTCTCATTATAATCCTAATTCATGCTGTTTTTTTCTTTCACAGGCATAAGAAATGACAAAAAGTACAATTTCTGATGAGATTAGATAAGCACACCGGACAAAAAATTAGTCACCCCTCTCAGAATGTACCTAATAACGTGTGACGGCGCCTCTGGCCTTGATAACCGCACGAATCCGGCGAGTTTAGTATGCGGAGGTACGCCTGCTGGTTCAAATTCATCGTCACTGGAACGAGAGGGCCCATTTCGTGGTACGTAAAACATCCCCAGAACATCACGGAACCACCTCCAGCCTGAACAACACCTTCGACGCATTCAGGATTAAAGGCTTCATTGGACCTGCGATGTACTCGTCGCCTCCCATCATTGGAGAACAAACAAAAACGGGACTCATCGGACCAATTACACGTTTTCAATCTGCCGCAGTCCAGTTTTTGTGCCTCTGAGCCCATTTATAACGTGCCAAGTTGTGACTTGCTGTTAACAGCGGCCTCTTCCGTGGTACCCTGCTCCAGATGTCCATCGCATGCAGTTCTCGTCGCAATGTCCGTTCGGAAATTGGTCGCTGGAGAACCTCATTGGTTTCTTGGAGCAATTGTTCTCTGGTTTGAAAACGATTTGCAGTTACTAGACGAGAAACATGGCGGCGGCCCCTATTGTCGAGAATTGTTTTCCGGCCACAGTTACGCCGTCGATTTTCAGTTGATTGCGAACTACACCACTCTTTGTAAACTCGCTGGACAGTACGCGTTGACACACCAACAAATTGGGCTACTTCAGACATTTTGTGTCCGTGGGCTCTGCCAAACACGATGGCTCCTTTTTGCCACTGAGTAACGTCTGCCTCACGACCCATTTTGCAGACTATATCCAACACACACTTTGTTCTTCACCACCTCACAAAACAGATCTGATCCTGTGTGCTACGTCACCGCTACTTGTCACTTACCAATGCTACATCAGCGCCCTCTGTGTGACCTTGAACTTCCTACTATCGGTGCTAGTAGGGGTGACTAATTTTTTGTCCGGTGTGCTTATAAAATAATACATTTGCATGGTGAGGGACTGAGTCAAAGAAAAACAAGTGAATCTACAGGCGTTCCAAAACTGGTGTACAAAAAATCTTGGCTCGTCACAGCTCAAATGGGACCCCAGCTGATCGTCCTAGATCAGGGAAGCCCTCTAAGCTTTCTCCATCTGATCTACAATATCTAAAGATTACTTCCCTTCGAGACAGACACAAATCCAGCACTTCACTTGCAGCGGATCTCGAAAAAACAACAGGTGTCTCAGTTGATCCTTCTACTGTACGAAGGAAGCTTAATTCAGTAGGTCTCAGATGCCCAATACTTGCGTTCCAAAGCACATTTTCTTCTCCTCTTTATTTCCATTCCTTAAAAGTGGCTTTTTTGATGCAACACGTCTTTTAAGACCTACTGAGTTAAGTTTCCTTCATACAGTAAAGGGATCAACTGAGACACCTATTGTTTTTTCGAGATCTGCTGCAAGTGAAGTGCTGGATTTGCGTCTGTCTCGAAGGGAAGTAATCTTTAGATATTGTAGATCAGATGGAGAAAGCTTAGAGGGCCTCCCTGATCTCGGGCGATCAGCTGGGGTTCCATTTGAGCTGTGACGAGCCAAGATTTTTTGTACATCAGTTTTGGAAACGCCTGTAGATTCACTTATTTTTTTTTGACTCAGTCCCTCATCATGCAAATGTACAGGGTGTCCATAAATTATTCACCCCATTATAAGCCTTAATAAATTCGTTATTACAGGAGCTATCTTAAAACGGTTTGCGGCAATTAATAACAACTCAAGAAACTTTTTTCTTTATTTCGCAGAACATCCACTAGGGGCACAATGGCGACAGTGAAGGAGAAAGCAATGTGTGTGCTGTGGATGTGGGAAACCAAATCTCCAATTACTGTACAGAGACGTTTTCGGGAGGAATATCAGAAAACTCCTCCAACAAAGCAATCACTCAAGCAATGGCTGAAACAATTTCAAGAAACTGGCAGTGTGCTACATCAGAAAGGAGCTGGTAGGCCTAGTGTGTCTGAAGATAAGATAGCAGGAATTCAAGAGGCGTTTATCCGAAGTCCTACAAAATCCATCCGCCGAGCAAGCCGAGAACTGCAAATATCGCGTTCAACAGTGCATAAAGTGGTTCACAAGAGGTTGAAACTTTATGCCTACAAATTGCAAACCTTGCAGAAACTTCTACCAAATGACAAACCCAAACGGGTACAGTTTGCTGTTGACATTCTTGACCGTATTGATGAAGATGAGCATTTTTTGAACAATGTCGTTTTCAGTGATGAAGCGACATTCCATCTGTCTGGTAAAGTCAAACACAATTGCCGTATATGGGGATCAGAAAATCCGCATGAATTTATTGAACACGAACGCAACAGTCCCAAGATAAACGTTTAGTGTGCTCTCTCCCATAACCGTGTGATTGGACCATTTTTCTTCCATGAGAACACTGTGAAGGCTACAAATTACCTAGATATGCTTGAATGGTATGCTGCACCGCAGCTTGAGGATATGCAGCCCCGTGTGTTCTTTCAGCAAGATGGGGCACCGCCACACTGGGGATTAGAAGTGCGGAGGTTCCTCAATGAAAAGTTCCCTTCTCGTTGGATCGGATGAGATGGCCCTATTCCATGGCCTCCTCGTTCCCCGGCTATCACCCCTCTGGATTTCTTTTTATGGGGCTACACAAAGGACAGAGTGTATGCAAAGAAGGTTAATAACACCACAGAATTAAGACACCGGATTGAAGACACATTAGCTTCCATCACACAAGACATGCTTCTTAATGTTTGGAACGAAATCACCTATCGCCTTGATGTTCTGCGTGCTACTAATGGGGCTCACGTGGAGGTTTACTGAATTAAAACAAAAATTTCTTGAGTTGTGTTATTAATTGCCGCAAACCGTTTTAAGATAGCTCCTATAATAACGAATTTATTAAAGCTTATAATGGGGTGAATAATTTATGGACACCCGTTATTATTTTATATCTAATTTCATCAGAAATTGTACTTTTTGTCATTTCTTAAGCCTGTGAAAGAAAAAAAACAGCATGAATTAGGATTATAATGAGAAACGTTTTGGATAAATTTGTTTTGCAGAATTTAAGTGAATATGTCAATACTTTTAATTGTAAATATTGATATAACAATAGCTTAAGAGCATTTACTGCAGATCCATCAGTAATAGTTCACTAGATCTTTGAACACATGCGTTATAAGTAATATAATGAATCAACCCTCAAGTCCAATTTATGCAGACTAGAGGGTCATCCAGCTTATACAACTTTATACACTTAAGTAATAACTTAGTTATACATTAATATGAACCAGAGGTTCTAGTTAATATGTATTTTAGTATCAAAACCAATTTTCATACAACAGATTATCTAATAGTTATCAGATCGACAGTGGTCTCCGACTTTTGCACAGTACTGTGTGTATATATATATACCCTTGCTGAAAACACTGATCATACCAAAACTTGAATACTGTTGTCTTGACGTCCCTATATACAGAAAAGAAATTAATGAATTAGAATAAATTAAAAAATTTCAGTCAAGACTGATGACTGCAAAGAACTCAATTACTGAGAAAGACTTTGTAAATTAAACCTATATTCACTGGAAAAGAGAGAGAAACCCATAGTTTACACGTGGAAAATAATGGAAAACCTGGTACCTAACCACCCAAACAAAAGTGGAAAATAGGAAAAGTACAATGTGCAGTGTTCTTAAACTAAAGGCCAGACAAGGGACACCCTAATCTCAAGAAAAATAGCTTGGTTGTCAGGGGTCCACGACAATTCAACCAGCTCCCGAAGACCAGGAGCATCACTGATATTAAAGTGGAATTCTTCAAAAGGAAGACTAAAACGCCTGGCTCAGGACGGTATCAGATGAGTCGGGTGTGCCCGGCTTTATGCGATGGAGACCGACGAAAGGAACTACTACGAAGTTAAATATATAAAAACACTCGCACCGTATCGCGCGCGCCCAAAGTACTGGGTGATCCAGATAAATGGGACCCATAAAAAAAAGCCAAATATTCTTAATATTTAATTCCTTTCATAAAAACTATATATCATTCGAAAGAGTAGAGTTACAAATTTATTATGAAATATATATTTTTTAAAAATGACTCCTTTCAAATGTGCTCCATTAGTTGCCAAGCATTCCAGTGTTCTCGCTTGTAAGTTCTGCATCACTTTTGCAAGTGTGCGCGGTGGTATGGCCTGTATCTCATTTGTGATGGCGGCCTTCAATTCTTGCAAGGTCGTTGGGTTATTTCTGTAGACCCTACTCTTTAAATATCCCCAGAGATAATAATCTAAGGGAGAAAAATCCGGAGACCTTGCGGGCCATTCAACGTCTCCAAATCTTGAGATTAACTCGCCTGGAAAAGTTTGACGCAAAACTGCCATGCAGTTCCTCGTGGTATGGCAGGTAGCTTCGTCTTGTTGGAACCAGTGGTTTTCTAGACAAAGATCTCTTAATTTAGAAATAAGGAAATCGGTCAACATTTTTTCGTAGCGATCACCATTTACAGTGACCGTGTTTCCGGTGGAATCCTCGAAAAAGTACGGCCCTATGATCTGAGATGCAGTAAGACCACACCAAACAGTTACACGCTGACTATGCAACGGGACTTCGGTAATATTCAATGGATTTTCTGTTGCCCAGAAACGACAATTTTGTTTGTTTACAGTTCCATTCAAGTGAAAATGGGCTTCGTCTGACATAATCAAAGTTGCTAGAAAATTGGTGGTGTCATTTACCTTCTGTTGGATCCATTGACAGAATTGTCGTCTTCGTGCGAAATCTCCATCGTTTAGTTGTTGCACTGTTTGAATTTTATATGGAAAGAGCATTAAATTTTGCTTGAATATACGGTTGTTGTTGTTGTTCTTCCATATCCAACTCCTAACAGCTGAGAAGCACGTCTGATGCTTATGTTAGGATTATCCTGTACAATTTCATGAGTTCTGTTAATGATCTCGTCTATCCTTGCTGTGCGCACTCTTCCAGTTGGTTTTCTTTTTCCAATGCTGCCAGTTAGGGAAAAATTTCTGACACACCGACGGATTACTTTCTTAGGTGATTTTGACATCTGAAAATTTGTCTTGAAAGATCTTTGAGCTGAAACTACACTTTTTCCATGCTCATAATATTGCTGTTATGAAACGCAGCTGTTCCACAGTCCATGCAGTCATCTTGAAGGGTTAGTTTTAACTAACTTTTATTTTGTTTTGCATCTTATCTTGTCTTGTATTGTCAAAACCTATACAATCCTGTACAAACTTGTAACTATCCTCTTTCGAATGATGCGTATGATTTTATAAAAGGACTTATACTTTAAGAGTTACAGGGGTTTCTTTTGGGTCCCAATTCTCTGGATCACCCTTTATATATAAATTTTTTCCCACAGCAAATAATGTAAATTAAATCGTGAACAGTGCTTAGCCATATAGTAATTACTAATACATTAACTTTTAACTATCATATTTACCATCGGGAACAGCAAGGGACAGAAATTTCTTATTTTACAGCCAACCTTAGTCTTTAAAATTACTTAAATTGTACATTATCATTATTAATAATAAAAATGTATCAATTTTACAACATAATTATGTACTATTTTAGGAGATTTATTCAGCAAAAATCTGCGTCTTTTCCTCACTCGGAATTCATTCAATATCTTTCAGTGAAACTATTGTTAATCATCAAACGCAAGGTTAAATTTCAATTCGGGTAATTTACTTCCAAAATAATAATAATAAACTAAAATGAAAATCGGTAAACCAAGAAAAATGAAGGCAAATTAAAAAAAAATGAAACTGTTGACTATCAAACTAAAATTACTTCTTATGCCTAGAAATAGGTAGCTTCCATTTAGGATTATTATTTACTCATGGTTCCTCGGCAATTTTCTCCCGCGACCTTTTCAAGTGTTAACCCACAGGAACACTTTGCACTTTTTTCGACAGTTTTTCGAATTGATGAACGATTTTATATTCAACGTTTCGGTATGGTAAAATCAACGCCCTGCTCCCGTGGTGCTGTACCCATATGCAATGTATTTGGACAACTATCCGTTCGCCCTTCATCAACGTCATCAGCAGTGGTGGACACCGTTAACCAAAAAGTTAACTTCGATAACGATAATCCGTTAACTCCAATTTTTAACTCCGATAACGATAATCCGATAATTTTACTACAAAGTTAACAGAAGTTAACGATAATCCGATAATTTTACTACAAAGTTAACGGAAGTTAACAATAATCCGTTAACGATAACTATTTCTTTACTAACATTTAAAAAAATCAAGGAAAAAAGCTTTAAAACCCATAGAAATGTTTATTTATGCAAAATCCAACAATAAATAGGTATTTAACTATTTTTATCAAGTTTTGCAACTTTTTTGCTTACGGTAACTTTTTTTTTATTTTTAATAAAAAATGTACTGATTACATGTTTTGAAACCCTTGTAACCACTAACCATTAACTAAATTTTAATTTACCAGAGAATTATTATGGCGGGAACTGAAAGGTAAAATTAAATTTTAGGCACATTTATTAAAGACACTGACACAATGTGCTGGTTGCCATTCAGAAAGACCAACTTCTCAAAGTTAGGCCCAACTGCCAGTCTTGACCTCTTGGGCCTCAGGATGTCCTTGCCGAGAGAGAAGAGCCGTTCCACTGCGGCAGAGGACGGAATTGGCAGACTGAAGTTATGGCGGTTTGAATTCATTCGCGGAGCGGTGATCTTCCGTGAATGACTCCTCGCAGTTAACGTGTTAACGGACTTTAACAGACTAAATATCGAGTTATCGGAAGTTAACTGGTCCGATAACGATAAATGGAAATTAACTTCCGTTAATAGTCCGTTAAAAAAAGTTAACTTCGTTAATTAACTGTTATCGGATTAATGCTTTAGTGCCCAACACTGATCATCAGCACTACCTGAACCACTTAAAATGTATACACCACCACCTGTCTGAACTTTAAAGAAATTGATTTTTTTTTGTGGGGTGTTTATTAATTTTCGTTTTAGTTTGATCGGCTTGAAAGTAAATTACCCACAATTAAAATTTATTTTCTTCGTTTGGGATTACTTCTAAATGCGCCTCAGTGTAGTAGTAGTTAGCGTCGCTGACTACGAATCCATCGGCCCCGGGATCGAGACCCGGTGACGGCAGGCGGCGCGCAGCAAAACCCAGCTATTCATCTTTTCACACAAAAAATAAAAAGTGGGTTGGTAGATAAATGGGTACCCCTGGGTAGTGGGTAGCCTAGTGGTTAAGACGCTGGGCTGCTGGTGGGTCGTGGTTGGGATTCCACGTTAAACTGTAGGTCTAAGGTGGAGTGACAAGTAAAACTTCGTCAGAATGAACAATTCGGGCGGGATCAAAACCAAGGTTAAACCAAGGTTAAACCAAGGTATGTACGTAAAGTCAAACCGATCATAAAATGATGGGTACTAACTGCCTACCACCAAGTTTTGCTATTGCCTAAGCTCATATTCATGTTTTAAGTCCTCAAATTACAATTTTATGGCTATCTTTCCTTCACTGACAGCGTTTTCTTCAATTAAATTTAGCCCCTTCCACTTCTAAACGCAAAGTGCTTATGGCACCCATGGTATATATGCCCTGCCTTTTGTAATAACTAATACCTTCACCCTATTGTAATTCTTTATCACTAACTATTTGCAGAGTTATGATTCGTTAAGCCTGGTTCTATCAGAGCTATCAGAACTATTTCTCGTGCTCTAAAGTCTATCTTTACCTGTAACGTTTGTTTTCAGGTGCTCTCAAATTGGTACGCTTATAATGGGCAAATACCCATGGGATTCCATCCTTAATATCTTTTGATATTTGAGATTTATTCCTGTTCATTCTTGTCTATCCTAAAGTCCTCTCTTCTGTCCATCTGAATGTCTTTTCTTGCACCCACTCCTTAACATCCCAGCGCACACTGCTTGTTTTCCATTGCTTGAATACATTGTGGTGGTACTGCTCATCCTGCTCGATGCTTGCATGTGGTCCCTGCTCACGTGATGTCTGGTGTTCTGCTTGGAAGAGATTTTTGAGCACAGCCTTGTATCCTGCCAGTAAAATTGGATTCCTACCATCTGCAAGTAGAACAATCTACTTTACTTGTTGGTTGACAAAGAAAAATCATAATTTCTTTGGAAACTAACCCCGAGGGCATTGATGTGTAGAAATAGGTTCATGTATTTAGTGTATTCTAAGAAGTTAATCTCAAATGCATAAGCTGTTAAAGCGAGCATGCACAATATTCACAACTGACGCTAATATTGGTGTGGCCCACATGATGGCCCAATAAAGTGTGTCTAGATCATAGTAATGGGTACAAGGCATATCAAGTTATGAAAAACTAAACTAGCCTATTGTACATTTTAATTTGTAAGTCATATTTCAATACAAAATAATATATAATGCATAACTATAAAATTATGTTGGCATTGGGTCTACTATAAAAGAGATTAAGCTGTGAGGCCTACATTGACAATAAACAAGACACGAGTGTGTACATTTTCGTGCCAAACTTTTCACCTGCTGACATCACCAAAACCATTTCAAATATACACAAAAACTCGCCTTTAGTTGGTAGCAAATGCTCAAAGGTGAAAGGCAGGCGTCCAAACTCCCTTCAAGTTCTGTGTAAAATTACAGTAAATAAATAAATGATTGGATAGGCCTATTCCAAAAATAATCAGGCACAATGACTTGCCTAACTAAAACAACATATGCAATGTTCATGTCTCCTACATCAACAGATGCTATTTAAAGCAGGTATTAGTCTGAATGAAGGATCATTAAGCCTAAATGGTACATTTGACTCTCTACTATCCACATGTTAACTATCCACACAACTATGACATCACACATCAACTATCCACACGAAATTGGCCATATGACATCCATCATGTACTGGTAATTTTTCTAGAATTATTTTGCAGTTTTTATTCATGTACTACTGTATATTATACTTTATACTGTATATTTCTTTATATTTATATTTTTTCTCTAAGTGAATGTCAGGTATCCACATATTTCAACTATCCACACGCCTCAAGGAACAGACATGTGCGGGTAATAGAGTTGACTACATCAAAATCAACAGAACAGAAGGTGTGCAGGATAATTTATACCACAAATGTAGGTTTTACTTAAAACCAACAACCGAGAACAAAATTAATGAAAAGCATCAATCTTTAGCTTACTGTGTAAGCATCAGCTCTGTTGGAAATTTTTAATGGATCATTTGTATGATAGATAGTCACTATGGATTGATAGTTTTTTCACAAGAGTATTGCAGTTTAGTGAAGAAAGTTAACCAATCATAGTCCTCAAATTTATTCCACTGATCTGCATAAATTGCGATAAAAATTGTGTACACATCTTAAATGGGTGTAATTACAGGAAAAACTATTGTTAAGTATTGGGCTCTAGTTACTAAATTGTAGATGTTAATCATTAACAAGACCTCTCATTGTAACATGTGAGCACATTCTAGGCCAACTAATCAAGAATTAAATTTGAGTGTGGGTACATACATAATCAAGTCATAAGGAAATCATTCCCCAAAATTAGCAAGTTTGTGTAATATTTGAATCATCTTAATGTTAAGGCTATTTTGTCATATAAAGTAAAATTTATTAAACTGGCTCATATTTCATTAGCCTAGGATAGTATCGAGGAGTCGCAACAGCTCTATGGGATCACAATTCCAATTGATTTGAACATAGTCACAAATCTGTGACAATTACCCTCAATGGAAACCTGCGATTTAAAGAATGTTGATCTACACAACAAATTAGCCAGTCTTGTACATAGTTACAAAAGCAGGCACATCACTGCCAAAACAAGTCTAGATCCATATACTTCACTATGGTATACCCAAACTTACAGTACTGCATTAATGCTGATGGAAGTGCATGGCAGTATTTTATGCAGCCACAAGTGGTAATGCAAAAAAATAATTAGGAAAATCTATAAGTTGAACAAACAAAAGAAGTACAAATAAAATGTTCTATGACAAATTCTCAAACCAGTAGAAATCTACAAACTAAACATTGCCTCCTATATGTATCAAATTGTCAATAATACCGCACCAGAAATCATCCAAAACAAAACACAGTATACAGTACTGTATTAGCTTCCCAAACCCAACACCACTTCAACACAAAGCAATCAAACACGTACACCAGAAGACCAAATTACACTCTAGACTGTACAACAAAATCTTTAAGCTCCTACAGGAGACAAAAGAATCTAACACGCTAAAAACTTTCAAAAGAAAACAAAGAAATTCATAAAATCATCCATAATCACCTTTCCCATTTCTTACTTTCATTCCAACCTTCTTTCCCCATTCCATTCCCCCAACACACTAATTACAGAATGCTGCTTTACAGTTTATATATTTCATTACACCTAATGTATGTCCTGTACATATATAAATAGAATAAATTGCATTATATTGTTATTATCACTAATATTAGATACATTTGTTATTATTAATACTCATCATTGCGCTTCCCTTACATAATAAATAAACTGAATCCCATTAACTTTGCCATAAAACTACCGTGTGTCTGATGGCATATTTTAATCAGAATACTATAAATACTAATGTCATATCAGATATCTAAACTGTACAGCAAAATATTGAAAAAAAATTTAAAATTTGAATGTTGTATTTTTTCCTGAATGAAATTTTTGAATTTCAAAGTTTAAAATTTTTAATCATTAAATCATTATCTGCGCTAATTCACCAAATGAAAACTTAGCAATGTAGTATTATTTACAAATGACTTGAAGTTTTGGACCTCACCTTGACCCAGTTGCTGACCACTATCAACCTTATTCCTTTCCATTCTTTCTGACATGACTGACTCCCTCCCACCTTCAGCAAGAATCTCCGTAGCTTCAGCTCCATCCTGAAACAATCCAAATGCAAAAGCTTCCACTTAGTGAAAAATAATTTGGAATTCTGAAAGTAAAAATATTGTTCCAAAATATTACTGCTTGGAATTAAAACAAAGAACAGTACATAGATTCAATGACCTGCAGAAACTAGTTTTATCAATTTATGATTGCAAGAGTAACCCTCAAAGCTGATTAAGCCACTTATCCTACAGTACTCTTGCTTGCATAAATTTTAACCATAAAACTACCAAAAAAATCATACTATATCCAAAATTATCAATTAAAATGCCAATTCCCTGAACACCCTACTGAAAAAATAAAATAAAATTATATATATGTGTGTGTGTGTGTGTATATAGAAACAAATGAGGTGCAAGTTCCTTTGGAATGAGTCACCTTAGAAGCATAAACTGCCATTACTTTAGTGCTTCTCTTCTATCCATAATAAACTCTTGTAATTTTATTGACTATCATGTACTCTTGTTTTTCCTTATATAACATACTACACCCTTGTTTGGAGAAACTCTGCTAACAACACTTTAAACAGTAATTTTGTCATTCAAAAAAGAGCAATAAGGTGCACTCTGGTGCATTAAAGAACTAAAATTACTAAAGCTTGCTGATGTAATCAAAGTGGCACATTTTATTTTTATTTACGAGTGTAAGAACAAAATCATTAACTTGCAATGGATTAAAAGAGATATTTTGTAACTCATCAAGAAATCAACTCATATCAGACCAGAAATAGATCAAAGCATGTTGTATGTCAATTTAGATTGTCTTCATCTCAAAATGAGATTTTCATTGGACAAATTATGGAATGATTTACATGATGATACAAAAAAATATTGTGAATGTAAATTCATTTAAAATAAAGTTGAAATCTCAATTAATAATGGCATACTATAAAAATCTAGGATTAATGTATGTTACATTACTTGTGATTGTTCAGTTCTTATCTCTCATGTATAATACTGATTTCTTTGTATGGTATTTGTATACTGGTACCTTCAATAATGACCTTGCATTTGTCATATTGATAATGATAATTTAAGATTAATACATACCTTAACTATCAATAATACTTATTCATGATTTATTTATTATTAATACAATGTTTTATTTTTAATAAGAGCCCAGTGAAGCCTAAAGCTTGAGGGCCAAATTAAATAAAATAAATAGTCCAGCTTCACAATTATTTGTCATTTTAAATTGTAAAACCAATGTATTTATTTTATTATTAATAAAAGGTTATTCAATTCAATTCAGGTTCCCAATCCATTTTGCCAAACCTCAATTACACTTAAGCTTAATTATATCAAAGACCTTTCCTTTCATTATTAAGTTATTAAGTACTTGCTTCATAGTGCAGAGGGAAAGGTAAAGATGTTCAATGTTTACAACATATTAAGTACTAAATACTAAATTAACACTTTAATAATTATCTTACCTACAGAGAAAAATATCATGGAATTACCAACTTCATTCACACAGACAGTTTTTCAGTCCTGCAGAATTCAAGAGTAATACTTTGGCCTGGAAACGATCCACATTTTCAAACCTGTAAGTCAAAATACTACAATATAGAATTCCAAAAAATCACAAGATTTAATGACTGTGCCCAATGCATAAAATGTGTTCTGGAACACCTACACTAACTTTTAAACAAATCCAAGCATAGTAAATAAAATCACCTACGTATAGCACAGTACTGCTTGAGCAAGAAATTAATCTTTACACTTAAAATATACATAAAACTTTACAATCCAGACAATGCTCTCTAAAGCCTGTGCACCACACCCACATTTTCAGATCAGTGGATGTGATGGATACATCAACATTACATTGTGGAGGAGTCCTATAATTCTACAGCCCTGGTCCATAAAGCCACACATCATAGGAAAATATATTTCTTATTTATTTATTTTGTTTTATTTATTTGTTTGAAATGATTCGCACCACTCTCAAAACATGTTTATAACTAAAAAAAAAAAGCAGGTTTCTTTGAATGTTCCTCAACATATTTGGCCTGATGGAGATGTAAATAAATAGACATTGCTTATGTTCCTATGATGTGTGACTTTATGGACACCTGTATTAATAAGTTTTTAATTTGGTATTATACTATTATACCCTTTCATAATTCTAAAAGTTTCTTTGTTTTACTATTATACCCTTTCATAATTCTAAAAGTTTCTTTGTTTTACTATTTTCAGAAATTTGTGTAAACTAATTGCTAAAACCATTAGCTTAAACAAGTGAATTGGACTTGTATTACCTTTTCATATAGTAAATATAAGTATAGTATATAAGTGTTCAAACTTTACTCCATTTATGTGAAAAAACTATTAATTTATGGAGCCCAGCTACAGTAAGTTTAAGCATTAGTATATGATCTCAATTAATGTATGTTGATTTTATGTTACTTTGAAAAAATTGACTTCGAATGTCATGTTCCTGCCTTGAAGGGTTTTCTATTTTCAGGCTCTGTTCTGGATTGACTCATCTCGTATTTGAGAGTGGACTTCTTAAATTTCATTTATTGATCTCTTAAATTACTAATTTTGTAGTTTATTCCAAAACTTTAAATTTATTTATGTTCACGTAAGTCTGATTTATAATACAAAAATAAAAATGTGTATAAGAGCAAAAAGGGCAAAAGTGTAAGTTCGTTTTTTTCCATAGTTGACCACTACTGGTCCTCTGTCCAAATGCCTGCTTCTTCTGGTTAATTTCATTGTGGAGCATACTAATTTTTAAAGCTCACCCCAACATAAAAGTGGTACCTATGACAGGATTGGTGGAGTGGTTGATATTTATTTTGCACATTGTGTTAAATTGTACATCTAGTTAAGTAATTTAATTATTAGCTTAAGCCTACTGATTCTTACTAATTAGTTAATTTAAAACCATTGTACAGTACACTCAGACCCTACTAATTTGACACTCGGTATTTCAGATATCACGATAATGTGGCTATTTTTCTGTCGAAATATCAGGCAAATTTTGGAAGATTTGGTGAAATTTGCCTGATACTTTGAAATGCAGAAAAATAGCTAAATTATCACAATAGCCAAAATACCAAGTGTATTTAATTAGTTACTTTAGATTTGGTAGGACAACTATTTCTTTTAAGTCTGTTACAGATAGGGTCAAATGGCTTGTGTGACCACTTCAACTGGTTAACAGGAACAGTAATGACCACTAGCAGTTCCCAGAATGAGAGCATGGCAACTGTTCCTGCAAGAGAATCTGGTTCTGAAGCTGTTACTGGAGCAGGTTTTGAGGACATTCCTGTGTCATTATCTTTAACAGAATCTCTAGCTTCTATATCAGTACCATCTAGTTCAGCTGCTGCTAAGGTTGGGTCACCAGTAGATCAGGATTCAACACACAAAATGACAGACTCTACAGACCAAACTCAAATAATGTTTGATGTATTGCAAACTGCTAATCAGCAAGTTTTCTCAAAGCTGTCAGCTGCACTTAATGGAAGTGAGACTAGAGATGTTTTAACTACTGATATTTCATTGCCTGTTAGTGGTGACAGATATTTAAGTTTCACACAGGGTATGCCATTGCCTTTACCTTTTGACAAAACTCACCACTGAAATGAGAAGTCAAGGTTCACATGTAACATCAGTGCCTGTGGTAGCTTGCTTACTTCATCAATGACAACAGTCACTATGACTACATCATCTGTTCCAACAATACCAAAGACTTTAATCACATTAACACCATATGTAGTTTTCACAAAAACAGGGTCCTCCTAATCCTGGTGCTGCAGGTGTAGGTAATTTATCTACTACCCCCATTCCAGATTATATTAAGCTGCTGCAACAACAAATTAGCTGACTGACTGAAGCAATAGTGCTCTGTCCCAGATTTTAAAGAATGGGTAAAAACCTAAGGTAGTTCCTTTAAACTTTCATCTGGTTCTCCACTAAATTTGTTTGGAGAGATTCATTCCCCATTTTGAAGAATGTTGTAATTACTACTATCCAGGTGCAGACCAACAGTAGAATAGGTTATTAGGATCTTATCTAGTCAGATCTTGGCCAGACCTTTATAAGGTAATCCAAAAATCTACCACCAATTATGGGACTGTAAAAGCTACTCTTCAAGTGGTACCAAAATGTCTGCAAGGATGAGGGCTGGTGAATCAGTTCACATTTTCGTCCTCCATCTGGAACAATTAGCAAGTAAATGCTATCCAAGTATTAATTTCCAGAAACAGTTTTGAGAACTGCATTCTTACACAGCTCCAGCTTCAGTAAGAAATAGTGTTGAATGAGTATTTCTGATCAGGAAGTTTTAACAGGTTTTCTTCTTGGGAAGAAATAGTGGCACTAACTGACTTACATGTACAGCCTAACACTTCCACATTAGCTCCTGAAAATAGTCCTACTGCTGAACCAGAAATTATTTATATACAAGTAGATTTAATTCAACCACAGACCAATTTTGTGCATGATGGCTCAAGTTCTAAACCAACACAGAGTGAAATCCTTCAGAAAGAAAGCAAGAGTAGGCTAGTATAAAAAATAAATCCTATAAATAATTAATAATAATAATAATAATAATAGTTCTAATGGTAAAAATAAAGTTAATTATAATAGCCAGAATAAAGAAATCCACAAACTTCTCAAAGTATGCTAAAGCAAAACTTGGTTGCAATTTTTGTGGAAAGAAGGGACATCTTTTTAAAGATCATCAGTATTGGGATTTGTGCATGTTGCAAAGACAATACTCATATAAGACCTGAATGTCCTTTTTGTGGAAGTGCTCTTCTAGGAGTTGATTGTAAATCAAATAACAATCCTATGGGAGCTAAAGTTTTCAACCTGTAGTAAATAAAACATATTGCTCCACTTGTATGTGTAGAAGGGAATTGTAATTCACAAAAGTCTTTAAACTAAATGACTCCTTGGTCAGACGCCACACCTTGATTTTAATTCTTTAGATACTGTAAATTCAGACATTCTTGATCATATTCATATAAGGAAGGATGATGTTAGGCAAGTGATTCATACATTGAAATCAAATAAGGTAATCGCTGTATTTAATTATTCTGATAATGAATATTACATTTTTTCCTAATGATTTAGATTTGGCTTCTGAAGAAAAGGGTCAATTAAGGCAATTGTTATTAAAACATAAGTCTCCTTAGTACAGGTGGTGAAGATGTAGGCTTACCCTCAATCATTAAGCAGAGTTGAACTTACTGATGATAAATCAGTTGAATGGGCAGTTTGTAGATTTCATGGGCCTTTGTCCAATCATATAGTAATGATTACCAATGGCAGCAGTGACCCCCCCCAAATTTCTGGATCACCCCTGGAAGGCATCATGTTCAGCCATGATATCCACAATGGCTGGCCATCCAAAGCTGGGTCAAGTCCCAATTAATAATGAGGCTCAAATTGTCTATCAGCTTCTTAAAAACACTACACAAGCCCGTTTCAATGGACTGATAAACATATTTTCTCCATTTTACATGCTTTCAGTGAGTGGTATTCTTCACAAAATGGGATGTCTCCTCATGTTGTGAAGTGACCCATTATGTTTCATATTAATAGAGCCAAAAATAATAAAAGTTAATTATAGTTCCTTGAGACAAAGTACAGTGGACAGTACAGTTTAGCGATTGGTTTAGTTAACGATAAAACCATGTAGCAATAAGCCCTCATAGAATATATTGCTCATTTAACGATTAATCACCGATTAATGATGGCCTAACAATGCTCACCCGAGCGAGATTCTCCTTCCAAGCAATAATTTTTTCCTCCTGCTCTCACCACTACCACCATCAATTTTCACCCATGCTGCACTCCACCCAACCTAAGGTAATTAATTTTTTCTTTATTTATTTATTTATGTTTATTTAATTGTTTTTATTATTAATTTACAGCAAAATAAGTTATTACATTGTTAAAATAAACTTTAACCATGGGAAATAACTGTTTTTAAGTCTTGGAACAGTCTAGTTTTGAAAAGTTTTGCACCAATTAGCCCATTTACATGTTATAACGGGTTCATTTAATGATGGTTATTTTGTACCAATTACGATCGTTAATCAGGGGTCCACTTTACAAATGAAAAGGAAACAGGATACTGCATCTTACTGTAAAAGTATTATACTATGTAAATAACTTCTAGCCAGATATATTACATCAGAACAAAAATACAGGCAGTCCTCAGATAATGACATTTTCACAAAAACAACATTTATACATTATAACCAACCCAGATACTGATGCCTATTCTTAGCAATACCGACATTTGGGGAATTTTGTCAGAGTAAGTAGCAGCACTGTGGGTCAGTGTTTCTAGTGTTCCTAGTTGTACCCCTCCCACCCCATTTGCTGGCAAACCACTGGTCTCCCCAATAAGTGCAATTCATCTAACTGCTATTTTAGCCATTTTCAGTGTCACAGTACCATCTTCGGCCCCAGTACCTCCCAAAAAGTGTAGTTCTGATGCTGCCAATTATACTTGCATATATTCCTGTTTTAGAAACAAAAATTCAAATTCAATTTTTAACCCCTTACTGGATCAATTTTTTTCACCCAACGTTTCATTTTGAGGCATATTGAGACTCCCACCACCGCAGATAGCAATTATGCACTAATTAAAACTGTGTCAGTTGTCCATTTTTTCTGCGCCAAACGTTACTGCCGGGCGTAAGAGGTACCAAATTAACTCGAACTTGCTTCAAAATGAAACAAGACACACGAGCATTTTCGTTTTAGTCCAAAATGTCCAAAATGGAAGATAATTTATTAGCGAGTAAACTCGTGAAGTTCTAAAAAAGAACAGAAAATGGAACCGAGTTATTCGTGATAATCCGTTAAGCGGTTAAAACTGTGGTTGATGGAAACATTTTTATTCATATTTGTATTTTGCATGCAAAAATCTATCAGAATCACCCTATTTAACTTGAACAGGAAAAAGTTCTAATTTGTTGTCCAGTTTTATTTTAGCTCTGTTTTTAATGACAAAAACTTGAATAACTTTGACTTTAATTCTTTAGATTCTGTAAACTCAGGCATTATTGATAATATTCTTAATAATAATATTTCTTCTTTTCATCTTTCATGCCTTTCCAGCCTAGTGGGCTGCATCCTCTACTTCCCTATGGAGTAGAGGATCGGTCTGCAACAGCTGGAAGAATGTGTTGCTTTGAGTTAAAAATGTGTTTTTCTTGAGTTAAGAATGTATTGCATGGTTTGTAAGCGCTCTTATTTTACTTCTTTTCATCTTTTTCTGGCAGAGTGGGCTCTACCTCCCTATGGAGTAGAGGACCATTCTGCAACTTTCCTATTCTCTCCGCTATTTTTCTGACTTGTCAGCAGTGGCTGGTGGATGATGATGGTGTCTCTCTTTTCTCTTTTTCTGAATGAATGTTAACCCACGAGTGATAGGTGTTGCTACTTACTTAACCTCTTATTCTCTTCTCTTAATCCCTACTCTTTCTTTCTCTCAGCTAACCTTAGAGTGGATCTTAGGGTCTTTGTTAGCCTTAGCTTCTGTAGATCTGTAGATATTCATATAAGGGAGGATTATGTTTGGTAGCTGATTCATGCAATGAAGTCAAATAAAGCTGCTGGACCTGATAATATATATGCTAATATACTGTATAATAATATATAATACATAAACTGAAATATATGGGAATAACAGGAAAAGTAGGGAAATGGATATATAATTTCCTTAGTGAGCGGAGGCAAGTCATTACAGTACAAGGAGTATCTTCATCAGAATCAGAGGTCCTCAGCTCAGTACCACAAGGAACAGTAGGCTATTAGCTCCACTACTCTTCATAATCATGCTAACTGACAAAGATGAGGACATTACCAGAGACAGCACAGTAACATCCTTTGCGGATGACACAAAGATCAGTAGAAAAATAAGAAACCCAGAAGACATAGAATCTCTACAAACCGACATAAACAAAATCTACAAGTGGACTGAAGACAACAATATGAAGTTTAACACCAAGAAATTTCAGCTATTATGGTACGGAAAAAGAGAGGACCTAAAGTGCATGGAATATTATACCCCAAATGGACAGGAAATTCAGAGAAATTCCAGAGCAAAAGATTTAGGGGTTGTAATGACAGATGATGCGAAATTTGAAACACAAAATAAGATAGCAGTAAACAGAGCAAAGAGAATAATGGGTCAGATATTGAGAACCTTTAAACAAAGGGATAGGAATGTAATGATTCCTCTACTGAAAACCCTGATCATACCCAAATTAGAATACTGCTCAGTCCTAACTTCCCCATATAAAAAAGAAGACATTAGACAGCAGGAGGGGATCCAAAGAAGCTTCACAGCCAAGATCAATGGGTGCAAAGAACTAAATTACTGGGAAAGGTTACGAGAACTAGACCTATATTCACTGGAAAGGAGAAGAGAGAGATACACCATTATTTACACTTGGAAAATAATGGAGAAACTAGTCCCTAATCTTACTCTGAATCCCATAACTCCCCAAACAACAGTGGAAAGTAGAAGCGGTAGACTGTGTCATATTCCCAAATTGAAGGCAAGACAGGGAACATCCTTAACCCTGAAAGAAAATAGTTTTGTAGTGAGAGGACCAAAACTGTTTAATCAGTTGCCCAAAGACCTAAGAAACACGAAGGGAGTTGCAGTGGACATCTTCAAAAGAAGACTAGATGCCTGGCTCAGAACAATCCCCGATGAGCCAGGTGTACCTGGTTATGTGAGGTGGAGAGCGCAAGAATCCAACTCACTACTTCACCAGGCCAACTCGAGAGGAGGGGCGACAAGCTTGACCTTCGCGAAATGAGAAATCATCGCACGGAACCTTTGTAAGGTGTGTAAGGTAAGGTAAGGTTGCTAAGTTCTCAGAGAAGGGGAGGATAGCTTATCTGAGGCACTAACTATTTTATTTGCTTGGTCTATTATGCAGAAATACCAGATGAATAGAAAAAAAGCAAATGTAGTACCCATTTACAAAAAAGGTAGTAAAAAGAAGATAGGAAATTACAGGCCTGTTAGTTTAACATCTTTGGTAGGAAAGATACTACAGGTAGATAATGGAAATGATGTAGATGTTATTTATTTGGATTTTAGTAAGGCATTTCACAAGGTTCCACATAGGAGACTTCTATATGAATTAAAAGCTCATGGGATTAGGATATTGTGGTTAGTTATTAACTGGGTAGAAAAATGATCAGATGACAGAACAGATTAATTCTAACTGGTCATGAATCTGGGTGGCAGAAAGTGAAAAGTTGGGCACTACCATACCACAAGGATCAGCATTAGGTCCATCACTCTATTTTATATTAAATGATTTAAGAGAAGGGAGTAGATAGTAAAGTTTCTAAATTTGCA
The DNA here is from genome assembly GCA_023014485.1 of Bathynomus jamesi. NCBI lineage: Eukaryota > Metazoa > Arthropoda > Malacostraca > Isopoda > Cirolanidae > Bathynomus > Bathynomus jamesi. The sequence continues at coordinate 474,608 of JAJOZX010001159.1, forward strand.
GATACAAAAGTAGTTATCCCACTTACAAATATAGAAAATTTTTATAAAGTACAAAGTGATCTTGATATACAAGTTGTCTAGGATAATAAATGGCAGATGCAATTTAATGTTAAAAAATGCAAAGTTATCCATTTTGGTAGAAATAATACTAACTTTAGTTATAAACTGAAAGGAAACTGGTTAGAGGATATTAATCAGAAAAAAGATCTTGGCATTATAATTAGTAGTGATGTAAAATTTTCTAAGCAGTGTTTAGAGGCTAGAGATAAGGCAAAAATGATAGGTATTATTAAGAGGAATGTTAGTTATAAGAGTAAGGAAGTCATCCATAAAATTCTTATGTTACGCCTCACTTAGAATACTGCATTCGAGCTTGGTCCCCTCACCTTAGACATGATACCGTATTGATACTGTAAAATGGGATAACCTATGGATATAGATTTTGGACAAATCTGAGTAAAAAAGTTTTACTATTAAATAGCTCCTAAATGAAATAAGAAATAATATGAGGGGAATGTTCTGATGCAAGTGTTTTGTTTGCTTATTTCATTCAGGAGCTATTTAAGAGTAAAACATTTTACTCAGATTTTGTCCAGTCACTCATTCATGGTATGCTTGAATGTGTGCAACATAGGGCAACCAAGCTTATCCCAAACCTAAGAAGATTGGAATACAGTGAAAGATTAAAGGATCTGGGTATATTTAGTTTTCAGAGATGTTGTTTGAGGGGAGATATGAGAGATATGAGACAGATGTTCAAAATGTTTTCAAGTTTGGACAAACAAAACACACACACACACATATATATATCTCTTATTAGAGGGAGGCTGATGGAAAAACTTGAGAGCACAAGAAAATAAGAAAGCAAATTGTAAACTAGATCTATGAAAATACTTTTTCAGTCATAGTAGTAGATTTTTAGAATGACTTGTCATATGATCTACTAAATAGCAGTTCCTTAGTTAAGTTTTAAGAAAAATTTGGACACTTTCATGAATGAAAGAGACAGTTTGTAGATTGTACGTACGGTAGTGTATATTCTTAGCTTACATTATGTAGGCTACTTCGGTAACCCTATAATAGTTGTATGTTAATTAGCTGACTTGAGATTGAGGTTCAGAGAACTCCAGTCTTGAAAATAAAGCAAAGTGCTTCTAAATCCTAAACCTAGAGACAAAACAGTTGGTGACTGGTCAGTTATGATCTTGTATGTGGTAAAAGGTTCAAGAGATTCATAGGATAAGTTTGTGAAATTGTAAGCCAATCAAACTTTAAAGTTTTCTGAAATGTGTTGGAGATGGCAATACTTTTGTGTCCTGAAAAAGAAGATTTTGGCATGATACCAAAATTTTGCAGTTGTATAGGTATGGCAAGTTGAAATCACCCAATATTTTGCATTGCAGACAGTATACAGTGCCCGCGAAAAGTATCCGATCACCTGGAAATTTGTATTTTTTACATAAAAACAATGTTTAAATGTATACTAACCTTATATTAGTATTTTGTCATCTGTCCTTTGGTTTGGATGACTTGTTCTAGACGTTTTGGCATGGATTAATCAAGTTTTGACAAACTTCCACTGATATTTCCTTGCACCATACCTTTTTGATGGCTTCTTGTAATTTTTCGACTGAGCCAGTGTCGTGGCATTCAACCTTATTTTTTATTATTAGCCACATATTTTCTATCGGATTGAGATCTGGACTATTACCAGGCCAATCCAAAATATCAAATTTATTGTCAGTAATCCATTTTGTCACTATTTTGGCCCTGTGACATGGTGCACCATCATGCCTGTATGTTTTTGTCCTTTGGATTGCCATTGCCATTGGAAGTTTATCCTGTAGCATTGCTAAATACCGTGCACCATTCATAGTTGTGTTCTTCGGAAGAAAATATAGGTTTCCACGCCCATAGTAACCGAAACAACCCCAAACCATCACACTTGGAGGGTGTTTCATTGTCTTTAGGGTGTATTTAGGGTCCATCCTATTTGAGCCAATAGGCCGGCGAACCTTTTTGGACAACTTCTGAATGTCAAAAAATGTCGACTCATCACTAAATAAAACCTTCTTCCAGTCATCAACAGTCCAATGAATATATTTTTTACAAAATGCGACACGTTTTTTACGCATTTTTTCATTAATGAACGGTTTCTTAGCAGCATGGCGAGATGGTAATCCGAGTTCTTTTTGGAGCTGCTCCTGGATAGTTCGTTCAGAAACACCAGATAACAAATTATTCATATTAAATTTTATTTCTTTCGCAGTTATTGTTGGGTTTTTCAATACTAAACGTTTCCTAAGTTTGTCTGTTCGTGAATTTGTTTTTCTCGGTCTGCCAGATCGTTTTTAGGGACTGGCGTGGTTAGGCCGGCATTGTTCTTAGCCCGTGAAACCCATAAATTAACGGTACTTTGGGATATATTTAATTCCTTAGCTATCTGTCTCTGTGATTTCCCACACATATGCAAAGCAACAATAGCACCTTGACAATCACTCTTAAGTTGTTTTTTAGCACACATTATATATAAATTTTATTTACACCACTTTCTGTAAAAAATAACAAAATATCAATAAATTTACACAAACAGTGAAATCTGACAACTTTGAGACACAGCCACCCGCAACGAAGGCTACCAGAACACTAATTTGAGAATGCGTTGGATAGCTCTCATATCAGCGAGCAACCTCAAAGTTACCAGATGTCGCTAGAACAAATAGAAAGTGAATTATGTGTCTCTGAATATCAAGGGAAAATATTATATTTTCTTGAGTGATCGGATACTTTTCGCGGGCACTGTATATTTGAAGCTTTGGATTTCTTCTAACTGCACTGTCCCAACTGTATTCTGTGTGTTTTATGATTGTAGTTGTATTTGTAAAACTTAATTGCTATGCAAAGTAACTCTGAATACAGTTTACTTTGCTTAAAGCTGCATTTTCAATGCTTGTGCAAAATTACCCCATTCCTGGGTAACATTGCATATTCTTTTTTTAAAAAATATAATTACTTTTTTGTACAATTTATATATTTTCTAAAATATACTTATAAGTATGTATATTAAATTATTAGAATCAATGTTTCACATTGCAGGTACTAAAAATAATGTGTGCAAAGTAAACCTGGTTTTTCTTTTTTTTTTTTCCCCCTTCTTTTCATTCTTGAGTAAAAGTGAATCACTTCAGGATGAGATGCAGCTACTGAAGGTGGGCCTGCGCACACAGCATGGTTAGAATAGAGAGCTAAAAGATATCTGTAGCAACAATCTCAGAACACAAAGCTGACCTATAGGATCTCAAACCTGGAGGCTGAAATGAACCACAGGAAACTGCCCAGCCTGACAGTAATGACTCCAATGATATCACCACAGTCATTCCATTATAATTCAGTCATTTTAGAAAAAAATTTACACCATACCATTTTAGATTTTGTTGAGCTGCAGGGACCCAATAGGCCTTGAAAAATGATGAAAATAGCAATTTAAATTTTTGTAATCAGACCTACGGTTCTCAGGTTATAGCACTTCAAAGTTTGACACTTTTGCCACTGGGTGGCACTGAGAGCACCATTTTATTTTTTTTAAATTTCCTTAAAATCATCATTGTATGTTCAATTTTAACAAACAAAGTGTCAAATCCTACATTTTTGAGGGCAAGGAATCCAAAAATGACATCAAAATATGGAAAACATTCACCCTTCCAAGTCATATCTTCCATATTTCATCTTCTCAGACCAAAAAAATGGGTCGGCTTTGAGGGCCTGTATCTCGGGTCTGCATAAGTTTTTTTTCAAGGGAAATGCAGCATTATTTAGGATAAACATATGAGAAATCATGTTTAAAAAATCTCAGATATATTATCTTTCTGTATGATTTTACAGGCATGAGAGCATACCACATTTTCTTCTTGGATGAAAGTGGGATTAACTATTTATTTTAACAATTTAATAAAGGTAGCATTGTAACTTTCTATCACTGATTTCAATTCTCTGTCTTCATATTGTTTAACTAAAATTTTAAATGCTCTTGATAAAATTTCCTTGACTTAATTCCAAGCTGTGTGGCCCTTAATTTAATTATAAGAACAGCCACAATAACTTTACCTAAATTGTATTTTCTACATTAAAACTTTTTGATAGCTTAGTAGTACACTACATAATAATTTTTATACAATTATTGATACATAATACTTTGGAGATAAAAGATAGGCAGCTTTCAAGGATGGTATTGCTTGTATGTATTTTTTTAATTGAATCAAACATCTTATCATATTTTTACCACACTATATCTTAAATATGTCCCTAATATACCTGTGTTTTCTTTTCAGACTGACTGCACACTACCACAGACTGCTCTAAAATAATCTCAAAATTGATTTGGGAATTGATTGTGATTGTGTTGATTCATTAACAGTGCTATAGTATGCTTCAGAAATGGACATGGAAACAGAATTTTCCCTTTGTTTAATTGGAATGGTTAAAGGTTCAGAAGACTCATGTCATAAAACATGGTACAACAAGAATACAGGCTACAGAATCTTGCAGAAGATGAGGTTCAACTGCTTACTTGGTGGTCTGGCATAAAGCCACAACTAGAAAATGGAACTGTCTCTTTGAATGATGAAAGTTTGTTTTCATCACTACGACATGTACAGCAAATGATATGAAAATCACCAGAAAAAATGCTGCAACCCTTTTACTCTGCATGGTTGCATAGGTAGGCACAAGCAGAAGATGCAGAATGGTTCACATGTGATTACTGTTGACTTGGCCTGTCAACTTTCAGCATCATCTATTCAGGTAATCCCTGGTCAAAAGCTCTGCTTAGAATGTTGGAAACATGCAAAATCCATTGTTCAGAACAGTTATCTGACGAAAGTGTGTCTGATGATTCTCAAAATAATGATCCTGATTTTTCAACTCCTGAACTCACCTCTGAATTGTTGGAGACTCCACTTACAGTTTGTGGAGTATCTCCACTGAAATCACATGGCAAGTCAAAATGACAAAAAATTTCACATGTCCAACAAAAGATAGAAAAAGCAGCAAAATATATGGAGACTGCATTCACATCCACAGGTTTAGACTTGCCATCTTGCTCCAAAACTCAACTTCCCCATAATTCAGATGCAGAGGACCTTAATGAATTAATGGATGATTTAAAAACCAAATATTGTCTAACAGAAAATAAAGCTGAAAAAGTTCAAATCCTTATGTTAAAACCTAAATCTTGGACCACAGCTGAAACAATGGAATTTTTTGGTGCCAGCAAATACTTAATTCAATCAGCCATCAACTTAAAACAACAATATGGTGTTTTGGCCAAACCCACTAGAGCTGCAAGAAAAGGATTACAAACATTTAATGCAGATGGTTGTATGTGATTTGTCGAGCAAGCTATGTATGGTACATCGTTGTTCAAATTGCCCTGGTAAAGAAAGACTGATCAACTTTCTTAAAGAATCCTTTCCAGATTTTGATGAACATGACCAAATTACATTCCAGCAGTGGCAATCTACCGATCGTACAACAATAGTGTCAGTGGTTATGGATCCTTTTGAATTCTTTGAGTTTTTGGCTTCTAAAATTGACAATATAACATCTCATTCCTACATTTCCAAATGTCAAGCATGTTACCTCAACTAAAACAAGAACTTTCTGTGAATCCTTCAACCTGCATCATTCTTGCTGATTTTGCTGAAAATTATTCAATGGCCATTCAGGATGCAGTTCAAGGGTGGCACTGGACTAAGCAACAATATACTATCCATCCTATTGTGTTATATCATGTGGATTCCTCTGGTAAGCTTCACACAAAATCATTTGCCTTTTTCTCTGATGACCTTGAACATGACACTGGATTTGTTTATCATCTTCAAACTGTTCTGTTCTTTCATTCATTCGTATTTGCCCCATATCTCAAAAAATGAATATTTCTCTGATGGATGTTCCAGTCAGTACAAAAACTTCAAAATTTTTCTTAATTTAACCTTTCACAAACAAGATTTCAAACTTGATGCAACATGGAACTTCTTTGCCACCAGTCATGGAAAATCTCCATGTGATGGTCTTGGTGGAACTATTAAAAGAAAATTGCTTCATGAAAGTTTAACTCTAACAGAGAAAGATCAGATTATTTCTGCCATTCAAGCTTTCATTTTTTGTAAGAGCAGCATGCCTTCAATACAGTTCTTTTATATTGCGAAAGATGAACTTATACCAATAAGAGCCACTTTAGAAGAAAGGTTCAAAATTGGAACAACTGTTTCTGGAACAAGAAGCTTTCATGTCTTCATTCCAGAAAAGATTGGCTGCATCTCCTACAAAAGAACTGCTGAGGATGGGGAACTTTAGGAACATTTTCTTTTTTCAGTTCACCATCCACTGTATCAACAACACTGATACCTAAACTACATGATTATGTTGCCATGTATGACAGTCATTGGTGGATTGGAGTGATTACTGATGTTGATAAGGAATCTGATGACTTTGAGGTTAAATTCATGACACCTCACAGTCCAAGACAGACATTCTCTTGGCCAACTTGGGATGATATCTGCCGGATTCCAAAGTCAAATATATTGAGAATACTCACTGCACCAATTACTACATCAGGACATGTGTACAAAATATCAGATGAGGATTTCACTGCTCTCATTGAATTTTAGTTACAAACCACACACACCAAACTTATTGTAATAGGTGCTTCTCTTAGATCCACTTTTGTGAGCACAATGAACAATATACTGTTTGTGTAACCAAATATGTATTCATGTAAAGATTTGTATCCAACTTTTTGAAAATAAAATGTTTAGAAAAAACTGATAAAACACTAAATCTACCATAGCTAGTCCAAAGTCTAGTTAAGAAAATGGTGATGGGTGTTACAGCCATAGGGAAGTTCCTCAAAACTTAACAAGTGATGTTAATGGGTCTAAACTAGGTTTAATGGCAAAAATGTTTCACTCTACAAATTTTGGTGCCAGAAAAAAAACATTTAAAAAAATAATCTACTTATGGCATTTAAATGTTACTGATTCCAGTGGAATTGTCCATTATGCTTACCATTAAATGAAAGATATTATGGCCTCTTTTACTGTAGTTTTTCCATTATGTAGTTTTTGGATTCCTTGCCCACTGAATTGTAGGAATTTGACATCTTATTTTGTATTGTTGATAAAAATTGTAATTTTAGAGCATTTCTTGCGAATAGCAATGGGGTGCGAGAGCACAATCCCATTTTCGTACAAGAAGAAAATGTGGTATGCTCTCATGCCTGTAAAATCATACAAAAAGATAATATATATGAGATTTTTTAAACATGAATTTCTCATATGTCTATCCTAAATAATACTGCATTTCCCTTGAAAAAAACCTATGCAGACCCGAGATACAGGCCCTCAAAGCCGACCCATTTTTTTGGTCCAAGATGATAAAATATAGAAGATATGACTTGGAAGGGAGAATTTTTTCCATATTTTGTATCATTTTTGGATTCCTTGCCCTAAAAAATGTAGGATTTTACACTTGTTAAAATTGAACAAAAAATGATTTTAAAGAAATTTTAAGAAAATAAAGTGGCAAAGGTGTCAAACTTTGAAGTGCTATAACTCAAGAACGTAGGTCCGATTACAAAAATTTAAATTGCTATTTTCATCATTTTTCAAGGCTTATTGGCTCCCTCCAGCTCAACAAAATCCAAAATGGTGTGGTTTACACCCCTGACTGAATTATAATGGAATGACTCTTGGATGAGACGAGAACAGGACTATTGGTAGCAGGTCTAGCAGGAGATGTAGGACAATTCAAGGGTTGAATAAGACTAGATGGTTCCTGAGTATCGAATCTTTGAGCAACTTCATTGGAACTTTTCTTGCAAAAAGAAGTGATAGCATGGTTAGTTTGCTTAATGATCTTACTCAAATCCATCAAGTCATCACTGTGAGCCAACTAAAGGGTCTTAGAATCATCCACCAGAAACCTTTTAATACTTTTAGCAGTTACTCCTTTACTCATGATTGGATGGAAAATTTAGGAAAGTAAATATAACCTATACCCTAGGGCTTAGGATATAGGGCACACTAAGGCTAGGCCTAGCCCAATGAGATGGACTAGGCCACAGTTGTCACCAAAAACAAACCCTAGACAGGGCCTATGCCTTGCCAAGATCTTTTAACAAACAAGTACAGGAAACACTGGAGTGATCTTATACCAGTCAAAAAATAATTCCAAAATGCAGGATCAATCTCAACTGCAGCCCTGGAAAATTTTTTCAACAGCACACTCTTGGTTTCAGTAATAAAGAATTTGAACTTTTTGTTAACAAGCAAATCTAGGTACGTTCGATTACTGCAAAGGTTCACCGACCAATCTGCTCAATAGACTTAAAGTAGCACCCACAAAATCAACCATCACCTTGCTAACAAGCAACACAAAAGAACACCAGATGACTCCACAGCTTACACTAAATAACCAACATTCCACACTCAGGACAGAAATAATTGGGGGTCACATACAACACATCATTATCTTTTGCAAACCATATTCAGGACATTAAAAACAAATGTACGTCAAGACTTAACATGCTTATTGTCACTTAGGGTACTGTGAAAAAACTATATAGGGCTATGGGTTGATTGCCTGATACCCTCATCCATTGGAAATTTCCAGCAGACTTCAGTGGAGAGTTAATGACAAAAGCCCTATGTTTTTTCATTAGAGAGTTATGTATGTGTAGGTCTTCAAAGGACCTCTTTATATTTAATTGTTTTCAGTAATTTTAGCCTCAGGATTTTAGATACCTATATGTGAATGAAAGAAATGTTTCCCACCTTATCTTCGCTGGCCTTAGTTTGCTTCAATGTAGGGTGTGACGATCTTCTTCACTGTAAGCCCATTACGATGGAGCCTACACTGCGTGTTGACACTTTGTTACTAACATAGGTAGTCACAAATTAAACTTGAAGGTATAGGCCTATCCTTTTTATAGTTATTAAGTTTTATATTATAAGGAATTCACTCAGAACTTTAAAGAAGACTTAGTACATCTTCCTTTGCTTAAAGCATTGCTCTTACTAAGCAGCTCTCAGTTCGCCACTCCTCAAATATAATCTTTGTATTTTTATTATAAATTACTGATTTGGCAAAGGTCATTGACTCCTCCTCTCTTGTAATTTACATGAGTTAGCAATGGAAAATTTTTGTCACACAAAATAATAAATGTTTCTCATGGTTATGTAGGCCCAATGCCTACATACAGGTTCTAGGTATGTATGGCAATCATTTCATTCCCATTAGGCTATGTCACCAATCCTGAGGCAATTTTGTATAACTATTTAATTCAATTAATTAATAATTTATATTTAATTATGAAATAAAGGTACCACATACAATACCATGTTGTGAGCACATATAGTTTTTCCATAGGTACTAACAGGCACAAATTTTGGACACCAGCAGGAATCATCATCATTCATATACAAACAATACATTCACTCAGTTCTATAACAGAGGAATTCACCTTAATAGTAAAGGGACTGATTTACTATCAAAGATTGTATCATATAATTGACTAAAAACCAAAGAATAGACCAAATAAGTACAAATACCAATACTCTTGATAACAATAAACTAATAAAAAATATAATTAAAACTCAAAAGAAAAAGGTCAACAAAGAAATAAGAGATGCAAATAATATACCATCACAGAACAAGAACCAGACTAAATTACAAGCAAAATATTCCAAGGGTTCTTTGTCATTCTTCTATGTAAATGCAAGAAGTATCCGAGATAAAATAAATGAATTCAAGGCACACATAGGTATTGAAAATCCTGATGTTATGATTGTCACTAGAACTTGGACAAAATTCAGTACAATACCAAATAGTCCATTTAGTGAGAGAGATAATACCATTACTTATGAAATTGATGGCTATGAACTTTTTTATTATGAACGTAAATATTCAGAGGGTGGTGGAGTATTTATTTATGCCAAGACAAATCTGAATCCAGTTGAAGTTACCTCCGTTAAAGAAGAAATAGTTGAATCTGTATGGATAGATATTGGGCATAAAAATGCCAGGAAAATCAGGATAGGCGGTATCTATAGACCACCTGAGGGATGTTCAGTTGGAGGAATCCCCAAAAGTAGAGAAGAAAATAAGTATGTAGAAAATAAACTTATTGATGAAATAAATAAAGCAATGACAAGCAATATTATTATTGTTGGAGATTTCAATTATATAGGCATATAGACTGGGAAATATTACAAATACCAGAAAGTAATGAGAGATTCTTAGACTATATAATTGAGAATGGTTTAACCCAGTTAGTAAAGGAGCCAACCAGGGCTGATGCCGTTCTAGATTTAATTTTAACAAATAATCCAGATACCGGTAATTATTCATTTTTTGACCCAGTCTCTTTTTATAATGAGAGCAAACTTTTCTGGTCAATTTTGAGGTGCTCTGCACGAATCTGCCATCCGTTTCCTGTGCAAATGCGTAGTTTTCGAGATATCATCATCTTGAAGACTACACATTTGCACAGGAAACGGATGGCAGTTTCATACAAAACACCTCAAAATTAACCAGAAAAGTTTGTACTCGTCATTTTCGTTTAAACTAACGAATTTAAATGAAAATATCATGACCTAACCTAACCGGTGTCACGTACTGAACTGTCCGCAAAACATTAGGACCGATCAATTTGTGATGCGTGATCTTTATGGGGGCTCTGCCCCCGTACCCCTGAGACCTAAATTATACAAATGATAATGTAATAACATGTGCCAACCTTGCATGGGTAGTCCGCTCAATTTCGCCTGCCCTTAAACCAAAATGAGACACGTTTATTTTTAGGATTTTTTTATGGCACCTAAAGACCTTCTGGTCTTTCCTTAAAATACAAGCACTATTGTATTTAGGGCAGGTCACAGATGTCTTAATTATTCCGTGATTGAAAAAAAGGACTAAACTCTTGTCTTCATCGAGGGCAATATGGCAGATCACGTCTTCAAAATCAAATATGCATAACTGACACATACTTCGTCACAAAAAAAACCGAACTGAACAGACGAAAAATTGCTAAAAATGATTTATTTGTAAACAGGATAAATTGATTACGCAGAAGTAGCCAGAATCACCAAAAATAACAAATATTCACCAAATAGTCGATATATATATATATATATATATTGAAAAAACACCAAAAATAGGAAATATATTTTAATAAAAAAACACATTTTATACAAATTTGCACAAGATAATATATATATTTTGTTATTCAGTTTTGATTGGTTATTCAATATATATTGTTATAGCTGGGTGTGACTGGGTCAAAAAACAAATAATAACCCAGATACCTTCCAGGATATCTCGGTTTCAGAAACACTAGGTTCAGGTGATCATTGTACCCTTCAGTTTAATAATGTTTGTAATTCAAGACCTAGTGAAAATAAAGTAAAGTCCCAGATTTTAAAAGAGGAAATATAAATGGACTAGTAAATGATCTGTGTCTAATAAATTGGACAGATATTCTACAGCCTGAACAGACAGTAACTAGTATGTGGGAAAAATTTAAAAGTATAATAATGAACATACAAAGGAAGCAAGCATATCCCACAGTGTAAAATCAGAACTGGAAAAAAAAAAAATAACCTTGGATAAACTGCAATGTAAAAAGAGCAATCAGAGAAAAAACAAAAGTATTTTATACATTCAAAAGAACTAAAAATGGCAGACTCCAAAATATATAAAAGTAAAAGAAGCATTTGCAAGAAAGCAATAAGAGATAGCAAATGAGACCTGGAAAAAAGCCTAGCCAAGAATTCAAAAAACAATCCTAAGAAGTTTTTCAGTCACTTCAATTTGAAAAGTAGAGTGAAAAAGAAAATTGGCCCCCTCCATATAGATGCTAAAACTATAGATGATGATCTTGAAATAACTGAAGAACTAAACAAATACTTCTCATCAATAGCTATTCACAAATGAAAATTTAAATAATATTCCTGATCTTATACTACCAGGACAAGATAGAGAAATAAATGAATTAAGGGTAACAAAACTAGATATCCTAAAAGCAATAGATAAATTAAAAATGGAAAAATCTCCAGGGCCAGATGAAATGCATCCAATAGTCATAAAAGCTGCCAAAAAGAATATAGCACAGGCACTAGAAATTATTTTTAATAAATCATTGATATGTACTGAAATTCCAGAGGATTGGAAGAAAGCAAATGTGGCTCCAATCTTTCAAAAAGGAAATAGAAACTTGCCGAAAAACTACAGACCCATCAGCCTCGCCTCCATTATTTGCAAATTACTCGAAAGTATCATCAGAGGTAAAGTTACTGAGTTCCTTGAAGAGTGCAACCTTATAAATGATAGCCAGCATGGCTTTTGAAATGGAAGGTCCTGTCTAACCAACTTGATTGAATTTTATGATGGAGTCCTATTGCATTTGGACAATAAAGAGCCAGTAGATATAGTATACTTAGATTTTGCAAAGGCATTTGATACTGTTCCTCATGCAAGATTGTTGGTAAAAGTTAGAGCCCATGGTATAAGAGGTCATATAGCTGACTGGATAGAAGAATGGCTGAGAAACCAAAAACAGAGTTCATGTAAATAAGTCTACTTGGAGACCCATATTGAGCGGAGTCCCACAGGGGTCTGTACTGGGACCTCTGCTTTTTGTTGTTTATATAAATGATCTAGAGAAGGGCCTATCATGTAAAACCTCAAAATTTGCTGATGATACACTGACAATACAAAAAGACTTAGACAGAGTAACAGCCTGGGCAGATAAGTAGATGAGATGAGATTTAATGTTGATAAGTGCAAGGTTATGCATACGGTATTGGGCCAAAAAATCCAGAATTTGAATATAATATGAATGGAATTTGGATTAAAAATGATGATAAAGAGAAAGACTTGGGTGTCACTGTGACTAATGAACTTAAACCCTCAAATCCCTGTATGGAAATCAGAAATAAAGCAAATGCTAGACTCAATCTCATGCACACACATATTGAATACAAATCACCCAATATTAGAAAGCAAAGTTCTATACATTTCACACGTGAGACCCCTCCTTGAATACTGTATTCAATTTAATAGTCCCTATTTGATACAAGATATTGAAAAACTGGAAAAAGTACAGAAACAAGCAACAAGAATGATCCCATCTCTAAGATAATTGACGGTTAATATTCGTTTTTTGACCCAGTCACACCCAGCTATAACAGCAATATATATTGAATAACCAATCAAAACTGAATAAGAAAATATATATATTATCTTGAGCAAATTTGTATAAAGTGTACTTTTTTATAAAAAAAATATTTTCTACTTTCTAATATATATGTATATAAATTTCGGTTGGTTTGTTTATTTTGGCTACCCTTTTTGGAGATTTTTTTGGCTATTTTTGGCTACTTTTTCTTGCTTTTGCCTACTTCTTTCTGTTTCTTGTTAGTGTGGTGATTTTTGTTCTAGTGTTATGACGTGTCAATCTGGTTCAGTCATTATCAGTGATTGTTGGCGTGCCTACGATCGTATCGGTGAACTGGGCTACACGCATAAGCAAATTAATCATAGTGAACATTTTGTGGATCCCCAAGACCACACCATCCACACACAAAACATTGAACGCTTGTGGAAGGATGTGAAATCGTGGGTTTTACGTGCTGGGAATAGACATCCTCATTACCAGAAATATTTCGCACGATACTTGTTCCTGGCAGAACATCCTGATGATTCTACAGTTCTGCATCACTTCCTTACTGCAATTGCAGAACTATATCCTCCAAAATAAGGTGACTGGTTAGGTTAAGTTAGGTTGTGTTTAGCACAATGCAAACTTTTCTGGTTGATTTTGAGGTGTTTTGCACGAATCTGCCATCTGTTTCCTGTGCAAATGTGTAGTTTTCGAGATGATGATATCTCGAAAACTATGCATTTGCACAGGAAACGGATGGCAGATTCGTGCAGAGCACCTCAAAATTGACCAGAAACGTTTGCTCTCATTATAAAAAGAGTGGGTCAAAAAACGAATAATTACCTAATTGACATACCATATAAGGAAAGACTGGCATATCTAAACATGTTCTCATTAAAAAGGAGGTTAAGGGTGATATGATAGGTGTGTATAAAATGATAAAAGGTTGGATAAGATAGATTTTGAGTCTCTCTTCATTAAAGATCACAATAACCAGACTAGAGGTCATAGTATGAAATTATTTAAGCCAAGATATAGAACAAATTTAAGAAAATATAGTTTTATAAACAGAGTAATTAAGTTTTGGAACAGTCTGACAGAAGAAGTGGTGACTTCAGATACACTCAATTCTTTCAAAAGAAGGTTGGATAGTTTGATGTCTGCAAGGGACATCTGGTGATGGTGTTTAAGCCCATTTTTATTGCATGAATGGTACTAGTTTATTTCATATATATTATGTGCATTTAGGTGATAGATCCCACAGCTCAACACAGGTGTTGTGGGATATAGGGAGGCAGCATCTTGGGTTAGAGGATACTCTGTCCTTACACACCCCTATTTAAAGAGATTCCTCTGCCAAGTGGTGCCCCCCATAGTACTGTGAGGTATTGAAAACCTCATGATCTTCACTTGCCCCCAAACACCTTTAAATGGGAGACCCAAAATGGGTGCACACACATTTCTACATTACTGTACAGTCTTTATAGCCATACCTACACTTTTCCTCCTAAGTATATATATTGTAATGTATATGGTTGTAAATTGTGACTTGGTCCACAATTGATATGGACCATGACCTATTTTTGGTTCGCAAGGTACTGGTATTGATGGGTACTATAATGAAATTGACTGGATTCTTTGGATCTGATATATTTGCATGTCAGTTATAAATAGATAGAGAGTGTAACATATTTCTGGATAGTAGCCTATTATGACTGATCCTCTGGATCCAGAGATTCTATCTTTAGTTTTAAATTGATAATTAATTAGTTTTGTAAAAATTGGTTGTTGCCAATGTACAGGCAGTTTTTACATAGTGGAGCCACCTCGATGGGCCGAAGTGGCCCCTAGTGTGCCCACTATAAAAATTTCTTATGGCCTATGCTAACCCATACTAAGCACCCATTATCTCAAACACACACATAAACGTCTTACAGACAATACAGAACAATGCACTTCGTATTATTTCAGGATGTACTCAAACAACACCAACAGAACACCGGCACACAGAAACAAAAATACTGAAAGTTAGGGAACATTTAGACATGAGGCGATGAACACAATTAATGGCAGTAGCGACAACTAACCCACAACAGCCTTGCCACAACATGTACAATCATGCACCAACACCTCGCACCATTAAGTAACACCAGAGACATTATAACCAAATACTCCATTCCATACCACGCCCGACAGACATCACACAATACAAAAAAAAAAAAACACACACACACCTAACCCACTAAGCACTGACACGACTCGGACCGAATGTAGTCCAAGGTGTGAAGCCGCCACTCATTGACAGGTCAGAGACCAGCCTGAGCAGATCGGATCGAGTTAACTTAGTACAATTCCGATGTGGACATCACCCCAACTTACTGACATATAAACACAGACTAGACAACTCCACAGACGACACATGCCACCTGTGCCAGGACACACCACAAACAATTGAACACATTATGACAGACTGTATCGCTCTAGCACAACATAGAACACAACACAACATCACTCGTGTACTGAACCTCTAGTCCAGGGGTGGGGAACCTGCGGCCTGCGGCCTTAAGGCCGCATGCGGCCTTTTGGGGTACTAGTTGCGGCCTTCTGCCTATTTGACATTCAGAATTCATACCGTACGATAATGGACAGCAACTGATACCCCTTTAGGGCTTTAGGCTATTTTATTAGATCATGGTTTCAGCTTCACTGCTTCTTACACATACAAGCCTTCTTTATGGCTTGAACAATAGGAAATATGGCACGCTGCCAGTTGAAACTAGCAGCGTTGCCTTACGGCTTACGCCTTTACCTATCAATGATCAACTCGACTGGCTGACTGGATGACAGTTATTGACGATTCTCCGATAGTGACACGCACGCTTGTTTCCTTTAAAACTGTAAATCTTTGATCAATTCGTGTACCATTTTTATTTAAAAATCTTCTGGTACCCCAATCATGTCAAAAACTGTGAAAAGAAAATTAAAGGAAGATAACAGAGTTTTCCATGAAGAATGGGAATTGCAGTATTTCATAGTTGCTGAGAAAGATAAAATGATGTGTTTGCTCTGCAACGCCATAATTACAACAGTGAAGAAACACAATGCATATCAGCATTACATGCAACTCATAAGAACCACAAGTATGCTATATTGGAAGAAGAACCCCGAAAGTCTGCACTTACGAAGATGAAACTTCAAAAGCAGCAACAACAGCAAGTATTTAAAACGATGTCAGGCCTAGGGACTGAAATCACTGAAGCAACTTATAAAGTAGCACATATACTTGGAAAAAGAGGCAAGCCATATAGTAATGTGAAAATCATAAAAGAATGCATTGTTGAAGTTGTAGCCTCTTTAGATTCAGACAAGGTTAACAAATACAAACAACTACCTCTTTCAAGAAGGACCATAACTGATCGGCAACATGAATTAGCCCTCAATGTAACTGAACAACTTCATACAATTGAAGTCTTGTCTCTCTTCAAAGAAAAATGCCGTGAAGCGAAACTGAATTTATGTAATTTAGTAAGTGTATGCACAGGTGGTGCACAAATGTACAGGATTTGTTGCGCTACTACAAAAAGAACTGCCAAATCCAGATAGCTTGATTTCCTTTCACTGTATTTTGCATCAGCAGAATCTTTGTGCCAAATCTACTGTTTTAAGTGACACATTAAGTAAAGTTATACGTATTGTGAACTACATTAGAGCAAATGCATCACGACATCGCCACTTTCGCAATATACTTATGCTTGATGATGAAACATTCAGTGTGGATCTTCCGTATCATTCTAAAGTGCGCTGGTTGTCTTAGTTGTCACAAGGGCAAGTCTTTGAAAAACTTTTGTCTTTGCGAAAACAAATCACAAGATTTTTTGAGGAACTCAATGAACCATGTGAATTGTGAATTGTCAAAAAAGGATTTCTGCAGAAATGCTGCATTTTTGTGTGACGTAATGTCAAAGCAAAATGACTTGAAAATTTCTTTGCAAGGTAAAACTAAATCCATATATGAAATGTGGCAAAAAATCCAGGGCTTTTCGGAGGGAGCTGCGCTTTTTCAAAACTATCCTTACCCGATCGGAACTTTCAGCTGAACACTTCCCTGAACTGGTAAAGGTAATTGATGAAGAAGATACAAGCAAATCATTAAGGGAATGCGATGTGAAAGAATACACAGCTCTCCTAGACTCCCTGATTGAAGAATATGATAAAAGATTTGAAGATTTTGAGAAACATGACTTCACACTGAAACTAGCTTTCCAACCACACCTGGTTGATGTCTCCAAAGCACCTGAAGATTTAAAGATGGAGTTGATTGAGCTATTAGAAGATAATATCCTTAAGTTTCTATTTGATACTAAGAAGGATCCTGTTGAAATATGGAAAGATGCCGTTGAACACCCACGTCTGCGCCAACATGCTCGTCGAATGTTGTCTTGTTTCGGCAGAACCTACTGTTGTGAATCAACGTTTTCATATGTGACTCAAATCAAAACGCGCTTGAGATCTCAGATGACGAATATTCACGTGGAGGACCAACTAAAACTACGGTCAACGATGTTGGAACCAAATGTACGACTCATGTCCCGCAATAAGCAGTCACAAAAAAGTCATTAAATGGTTTATCACTTTTTCACTTAATATTAACATCATTTCACTTAATATAATTTTTCACTTAATATTTCTATTGTCAATTATTTCCCCCTAAAAATGTGCACTTGCTGAATTTTTATTTATTATAAAAGCCCTCACGTATTATCAAGTTTGATTTAAAATTAGGAAATATGTAGATTGTAGACTAAAATATGACATTTTGTTGTACTGTATATGTTAAATTCTCAGCATGCGGCCTAATAGGGTCTTGGTTAAATGAAATGCGGCCTTCCAATGAAAAAAGGTCCCCCACCCCTGCTCTAGTCCACTCCAGAGAGGGCGATTGGTTACCTGCGTGCCACCGGCTTGCTCGCTCAGGGGTGAACTGGTCGGCTAACCAACACTAACAACAACAACATAAATTTTGAATAAGTTTTAGCAAAAATAAATGGTAATCGCTAAAGTTTGTAAATGATGGTCGCGCTAAACTTCATAAATGGTGGCGCTAACTTGCATAAATGTCCTCTAACCTCCATGATTAAATAATTTATATTAATAAAATTGTTTATATTACATCATAAAATAATTTCCACCAATAAAGTAAGTTGAATATACACTTCATCATTTAGCACACCCACACACACACACACACACACACACACACACACACATATACAATATATATATATATAACTCTATTTCTGTTTATAGAAAATAACATTTTTCCTTATCTTCCTTTTGGTCATTAAAAAAACTATTATCGGATTAAATACACTAATGAACCCCTTGGGGATTAAAAGGGTTAAAACAATTTTACTTCCCACTTTGCCACCCCTCGCCTCCTCAGTGCCAGCTCCCCCTTACTCCTAATCGTAAATTTTGTAATCATACTACTAAATACGTAGATACAGTTGTTCGGAAAACGAGTTTGTGGCCGGGTTTGAATTTCAGAGACTCATTTAAGGTTTATATTTTAAAAATAACGTTTTGTGGAGCTTTGACATATTGATCTTCGTTCATACTAAATAAAGTTATAAGAACTAATCATTAATAAGATTTAATACTCTATTTTAAGGGTACCGTGGATGATAGCCAGTGAATTCTTAATAATTAAAAATTTATACTGAAATCCAAATTTTGAGCCATCACAACATATTTTCATGAATTCTAAAAAGAAAAGAAAAAAAATTCTGACACTATAATGATAATTAAGACTAAGACAAGGAATAAAATTAACGAAAGTCACAGAACAGTGAAACTGTAGTGAAGACCCTTGATAAAATTTTAAGCCTACATTTGACAAACTAAATTTGGTTACGAAAGCCCCTGTTTTTTGAGGACTTCACTAAATATAGAAACTGCAACGGTGTGCAGTGATATCTTAGTCAGTAACTCGAATTCTGTACAATCTCTCTGCCTCACTTCCATCTCGTCACTTTCTTCTTTATAACTTTCCCCTTCATTCTTTCTAAATCAATTCTCTCTCTCTCTCTCTCTCTCTCTCTCTCTCTCTCTCTCTCTCTCTCTCTCTTTATTTTTCCTTCCTCATCCATCCTGATTCTATGCTTCTTAACTCAAGGAAGCAACAAAACTTGTTTAGACTTTGAGCTCTCATGTTAAGTATTAAGTTCCAGGGATAAAAAAAAAGAGGGAGAGAAGCGTTTTTTCACACAAATAAAGACAAATGAAGATAAATTACAAAATTCATTTTATTATTTGACTTTCAAATTCCACTTTTATTTATGTGATAATGAAAGATAATTTCAACATTTATATATACAGTATATATATATATATATTATTTATATATATATATATGCACTAAAATCACAAAATAACACGTGACCTTATTAATAAGCAAACAACCACAGGGAAAAGGAAACACAAAGTCCGAGCGCTTTCGTGATATATTCACATTATCAAGGAGGAACAGAAAATAGACGGAGATTACAAAGTAAACGAGTTAAATAGACAAGCAAAAAATTCACAATCGGCACCTCAAATTAAAGGCCTTAAAGCCCTCTAAAGATTTTTTCAATTGATAACATAATCTGTAGGCAGCTAAAAAAAAAAAAAAAGAAGTATACTGTATAGATGAAATTAGACAAAAAAAAAGCAATACAGAGAACAAAAATTATTATAATGGTTATTAACACTAATATTTAATTAAAACAGGCAATTAATTGGCAAGAATTTAATGAAAAACAAATAGATAACGTAGATAACAAATAGATAACATAATCTGTAGGCTGCTAAATTACTATACAGATGAAATTAGACAAAACACCAGTACAGAAAACAAAAATTATTATAATGGTTATTAACACTAATATTTAATTGAAGTAGGAAATTAAGAGGCCCGAAATTAATGAAAACAAAGGGAAAGTTGCCATCGTCTCGGTGGTATAGTGGTTAGCGTCGCTGACTACAAATCCATCGGCCCCGCGATCGAGAACCGGTGACGGCAGCCGGCACGCAGCAAAACCCAGCTGTTCATCCTTCCACACACTAAAGATAGTAGTTGGTAGATAAATGGGGACCCTGGGTGGCCTCGTGGTTAAGACGCTGGTCTGCTGGTGGAGGGTGGTTCGGATTCAACGTTAAACTGTAGTTCTAAGGTGGAGTGAAAAGCTTGACCTTCGTTAGAATGAACAATTCGGAAGCAAACCAAAGGTTATATATACACACAGGTATACCCCGTTATTCATAGCTTCGATATTCGTAGCTTCGCTTATACTTAATATATTTTTTTACACCAAATTCCGCTATTCGCAAACCCAGCTCTGTTACTCGTAATGCCAGATAAGCAGATAAGGGAAAAAATAATTCACAATTCCGCCTGCTACCAATCGCAGCGCAGCATGCCCGTATCGCAGGCCATTATTCAAGAAATGGCACGGTATTTGGGGCGAGATGTGAGGAAGGAAGTCGTTGGTGAAGGTGAGAGCAGTGGTGGTGAAACTTTCAGTGCGAGTCGGGGGTGGTTTGAGGAAATAAAAGTACAGTACAGGTATGTTTATTCTTTTATTGATGTTATTCATAATTTACTATGCTAATACAGGTCTGTATTTGTGTTTTATACTTGCTTTTATATATCGTATGGGAACGTATCCAAACGTCTTACCTTCTGAAAAATGGTCACCGGAACGCATCCCCCCATAAAACATGTATTTATATGGGAAAAAATTATTCGTTATTCGCAATTTCGCTATTCGTAATGAGTCTGAGGAACATAACTTGCGAAAACCGGGGTATATATATATATATAAATATATATATATATATATATAAAGGAAGACCAAAAATGCCACATACAGCATGACTTTAATATAAATCCGACGTTTCGAGGGATACAACCCTCATCTTCAGAGTAAATTCTAAAATTACAAAAAATAAAAGGTAAGTAAAATTTTAAAAACAAGCCGCACCTTCGGCTTCCTACCCTACGGGTAGGGTTTGTGATCACTTCGTGATCTTTTACGCCGCTCATCTTGAGACAGTTGAGAGATCCGACCCTAACGGGCAACAGGCGACTGAGCGAGAGACATTAGCTCCACCCACTTTACGCGAGTCAGCCAATCATAACAGGCGACTGAGCGAAAGAGATATTTGTTACTCCTCTCAAAACCGCGCACAGTTTTTTATTTATTTTTATTACAACAATAAAAAAAAAAATGAAATAAATCCCACATTAAAACATTCAGAGAAATATGAAAGCTATGATTTAAATAGGGTTCAAGTTTAAAAGTATAAATGGATTCCATTAATCTAAGATCACTAATTAATGTTATTATTTACGTTTAAAATCTTAAAATTATCTGGTGAAAAGGGAATGTCACATCCAACTGAATGTTCACGTATTATGGATTCCATTGGGTTACTGACGGGACGACCGGTGCAAGGCGACCTACCCAAATGCTGGTCAGTGCGGAACTGAAGTAACCGAATAGTACTTCCAATGTAAGACTCGCTCTTGCAGTGCGGACAATCAAATTTATAAGACACCCTGTAAAATACTAAATAAATGAAGAAAACCCCAAAATGTTCTGAAACGAAATAATTATTAATACGCCTTTTCTTAGAAAAAAAGTTGTTTACATATTCAGAATTAATAACCCCCCCTTTTCAAGTACCATCCCCCTTTATGATTTGCGTTTAAAAAATAGACAGAGGCTGAGATAGTCAGAGGATCCGTATCTTCCAGAAGTATAGAGTCAACTTTTTGGGTGTTATCACTCATATAATATCCTCTCTCTCTCTCTCTCTCTCTCTCTCTCTCTCTCTCTCTCTCTCTCTCTCTCTCTCTCTCTCTCTCTCTCTCTCTCTGAGCATAAATTCATTAGTACCTTATCTACCGATACATTGATTTCTATTTGTTAGTAAATAAATATTTATAATCAGTTGAACCTCGTCTTCCATATCCTCGCTACAGATTATTTAATCAAGGGTTAATAAATTTTATAAGAAAGGAACATACGACGTACAGCATCGAATTGGAAACGAAACCCCTTCCGAAAATCTTAACGGTTCACATTTATAACATCAAAGAATCAGCACACGCATTATTTTTTAATTTAATAATGGTATTAGAAGTGAGCTATGAAAGACGCAGTTTATATATATATATATATATATATATATATATATATATATATATATATATATATATATATATATATATTTGTGGGGGGGGGTTGTTCTAAACACAGTCCTCTATAAAATTAGAAAAAGTGCTTGCCTCAAAATTCAAATTTAAAATAATTTTAAGTTTGCTTTCTTAATGTAGGAAGGAGGGGGCCAAGGGCGAATGCCACATTCTGATGCTTGTTAGCAATGACCGATATTTTATTTTGGGACATTTTTATCTCACTCACTCACTCACTCATTCACCATTTCTATCTTTCCTTGATCTTTCTGATGTCATTTTCTAAAGTTTCATTCATATATGAAGATCTCAACATTTACATGTCCTTAAACTATTAAAAAACACCTCAATTTCCTGTTTAAAAAAAAATGACCGACCCACAATGTTTCAATCAACAAAACAAAAGGGGGGTGGGGGGTATGCAACAAAGGGTGTGGGGGTTAGCCCCCAAGTTGCATAAAGGGGGGTGAGCGAGTTTGTGAAGTACAAACCCCGCCCGTAGGTCAAGGAGCCGAATGCTCTGCTTGTAATTTTATAAGTATTTTTCACCCTTCTGTAAAATGAAACGAGATCCAAGTACGTTCATACATTTCTGTAGTCTTCATACTAAAAAAAGTACTGTACAAATTTAGAAATACTAGTAAAAGTGGGGCCGACGGGCCCATTTAGCTAGACCTGCGGTGCTAGGGCCTTCGGTCTCAGTAATTAGGGGGCCTGCGGACCCCCAGTTACTGGCGAGAAAATTATTCGGTCAATAAAACTATAGAAAAGAACGCACCCATGAAAATCTTAAGCTTCACAAATCTTGATACAATGGGTTCGGATGTGAAGCTTAAGATTTTCATAGCTGCGTTCTTTTTTATAGTTTTATTGACCGAATTATTGATCCAACAATTACTGAGGGTTCATTTATTCGGTCAATAAAACGACAGAAAAGAATGCAGCAATGAAAATCTTAAGCTTCTTATCCGAACCCACTGTATCAAGCAATGACACTCTTAACGCGCTACAATAAAAACTTTCAAACAATCTTGATACATGGTGCCTACAGACAGGACTGCCTTGTTATAGTATAGTACGAAAATTCTATGCATTATTTGCATCTGTACCTATACTTATACTATTGGGTCAGTTTCGATAAAAAGTCTGCCTAGAAAAAATTTCTAAACCCCCCACAAATAATTACTTGTGACTGGGTCTTGTTTTCGAAATTTTATTAGTCACTCTCTCGCACCCCAAAAAATATCCAAATTAAAACAATATTACCAATTTGTAATTTTTTATGCTTTTTAGATTTTTTTTTTTTTTGCCGAAAAGTTTTTCGAAAAACTACGAATATAACTATACCTTCGTAAACTCAGTTTTCAAAATAGTTCTGCTTATCGTGAGTTACTTTTTACAGGTAACATTGTACCTTAATTACGTTCATATTATACTTGCAAGTTCGGATTTATGACTAAATAACTAACAATTCATTTTTGTAAATTTAATTTTCCTTTTCTTTTGGGTATCCTCCTACCCAAATCCCAACTTCGTAGGCTGTATATCAAATCATATGCCTCTATCTCAATCCTCATCTAGCCAATCACTAATGTATATTTACATAGCTTGGTTGCAAAGCTAAGTTTTAATTGCTCATTCAAAAAGGAAATGTTATAATGTTATAATGTTATAATGTTTCAGACCAACAAAGACCCTAGGATCCACTTCGTGTATTGTGTATGTCCTCCGTGGTGGCGGAGGGGACCTACAATTTTACGTGGGTTCCGAACCACAAGAACATAAGAAATTTATGTAAAAACTGCCGGTAAATTGGCAACGACCAATTTTTACGAAACTAAATAATTATCAATTTAAAACTAATTAATTATCGATTTAAAATTAAAGATAGAATCTCTGATCCAGAGGATCAAGTCATAATAAACTACTATCCACAAATATGTTACACTCTATATCTATTTATAAAGGACATGCAAATATATCGGATCCAAAGAATCCAGTCAATTTCATTACGGTATCCATCAAGTCACGGTCCATATCGACAGCGGACCAAGTCAAATTTACAATCATATACATTACAATATATACACTTACGAGAAAAAGAGTAGGTGTGGCTGTAAAGACTGTACAGTAATGTAGAAATGTGTGTGCACCCATTTTGGGTCTCCCATTTAAAGGTGTTTGTAGGGCAAGTGAAGATCATGAGTTTTTCAATACCTCACAGTACTATGGGGGGCACCGCTCGGCAGAGGAATCTCTTTAAATGGGGTGTGTAAGGACAGAGAGTATCCCCTAACCCAAGACGCTGCCTCCCTATATCCCACAACACTTGTGTTGAGCTGTGGGATCTATCCCCAGAAAGCCTTAATTTTACTACCTTAAACTATACCCTTTCTATCAACATATGCGTCTAATCGATTTTTAAACATGTTTATAACGTGCTACTAATTACTTCTACCGGCAAACTATTCCAGCTATTTACTATTCTATGCGTAAAAAAGTTTTTCGCAACTGCTGTCTCGAACCTTCTACTTGTCAACTTACACCCGTTATTTCTAGTCCTATTATATTGAGATATTTCGAAAAAGCTATCTCTATCTACGTTATCGAACCCATTCATAATTTTGAAAACCTGGATTAGATCACCCCTTAACCTCCTGGTCTCGAGTGTTGTCAATTTTAACTCCTTAAGCCTATCCTCGTACGACTTTGACCTAAGCGACGGAATCATCTTGTTGCTCGTCTTTGAACTCTTTCGATTTTGTCTATATCTTTGCGCATATACGGATTCCAAAATTGGACCGCGTACTCCAAATGGGGTCTAACACCTTTTGTTTACATCTTGAAAAATATCTTGTTTGCTTTAAGTATGAGTACGTCTTTGACTGCAAATGTTACTTTGAAAAGATATCTTAATCTTTCATTAAGATGAAGTCGTGGTTGAGTGTGCAGAAAACATTTGTTAAATATTAATTAACCTAATTCTGCACACTGATGCGTGGAATTGGGTGGAATAAAAGAGTAGCGGTACAGTCAAACCTCTATCAATAATTTTTTTTTAAATACAAGACTTTGGTTAGTTATACAGTATTATAATATAGTATGTAATATGTATTATATAATAGGATTATATTATTTCTAATTCTACACACACACTTGATACAATTCTTATTACTGGTTATAATTCCATGTATTCTAAAATTTGCATATGATGCCTAATCATCATTTCATCCAAGCAGTATTTTTCAATGAAAAATTAAGTCTCATCCTAACTTTAGAATAAATTACTGGTTATCATATTCTAATAATATACATTTTAGTCTCAGGTATAAAGTTCAGGAATTAAAATGATGCAAAATTATGAAGATTACACGCAAATTATAACTTCAATATATAAATAAATGATTTACTGCCTTAAGGAAATAAATTTCCTGAAGATGAAACGCCTCGGTGGTGTAGTGGTTAGCGTCGCTGTCTACAAATCCATCGGCCCCGGGTTCGAGACCCGACGGCAGCCGGCGCGTAGCAAAACCCAGCTGTTCATCTTTCCACACAATAAAAGAAAGTGGTTGGTAGATAAATGGGTACCCTAGGTGGCCTAGTGGTTAAGACGCTGGGCTGTTGATGGGGCGTGGTTCGGATTCCACGTTAAACTGTAGGTCTAAGGTGGAATGAAAAGCTTAACCTTCGTCAGAATGAACAATTCGGGCGGAAGTTAACCAAAGGTTATGACCCAACATTATATCGTGATTGCATACGAAATACATGTACATGTATAAATAGAGCAGTAAATTATTATTATTATTATTATCGTGCAGCAGTAAATGTCAGTCTACAGTAACTTAACACACATTTATATATAAGGATAAGAGTTGTAACAAAATTCTTTAGGTACTAAAAACCCTTAAAAAAAGGAGGAGCAACTAGGCAAAATAAACATTCAAAATAGGCAGTAAGACCCCTCAAAAAATCATCTATAAATTTGATAATCTAGAATAATACCTTCTATGCCTCTAATAGAGGTATAGAAGGTAATATCTAGAATAATACCTTCTATAATCTAGAATAATACCTTTATATACGCATAATACATATTACAACGCCACTAGTGAACAAAATAGTATGTAATGCAAATATTAGTTACACATAATAACACTTATTTAAAAAAAAAAATATATTATATATATATATATATAGTTTAGCATAGGAATTCCTTTTAAATGAATACTGTATGTGGAATTACCTTACTATGGAATTCCATAATTAATAATAGTAAATCTTTTGTAATCAAAACACCTCAAGCAACTTTTACATGTTACATAAAGTGAAAAGAATTTACACCCTTTTCATTATGTCAAATGGTTTCTCGTCTTTTGTGTGGATATTTTTGAGGAGATGGATGAAAAGTGTTGCTTCCTAAAATTCACACAAAAACGAACTATATACAATTATATAAAATGGGGTTATTAATAGGTTCTACACTATTTATTTTGAATCCAGAATTCTTTGTATATGATAAAAAGAACAGTTTTTTTTTTGTTTTTTTACGAAGACTAAAAAAATTTTGTTTGTTTCCCAAATAAAATTTACGTACAGTAAGTTATGAGAGAGAAAGAAAACCAAACTCTGATAAATAATGGGTGTACTGATTTTTTAATAAAATACAGTATACAGAAGATCTCCCTTTGAGGTTATTTGATGTACCCTAAAGATTTACTAACGAAGGGGAAAATGTATGTAATGTTTGTAACCGAATTTTTAATGACTAGAGCCCGCATGTTCAGGCAAAATGCCATAAATGCCTTTTTTTTTTTTGGCCTATTTTGACGTTTAAGGGAAAATGTGCCTTTTTTGTCATAAAGTGCTTAATTTGTCTTTTTTCCATTATTTTCCAGTATTATTCCACTGGAGTCTCAAAATAAGCCTATCAATTTCTGTTATATACAGGGTGTTTCAGGTCGACCCTAGAAATACCGAAATATCAAATCCCAAATACCAAATACAAACTACAAATTCCGCCAATTTCCATATTTCTAGGGTCGACCTGAAACACCCTGTATTTCAGTTTTATATATATATATATATATATATATATATATATATGTGCTGCAAACTCACAAGGAAAAAGAAAAACGATTCCAAGACCTTTCGTGTATTCAGAGCTACACCGCGTCGTCATTCCCTGACGAGGTGTAGTTCTGAATACACGAAAGCCTTGGAATCGTTTTTCTTTTTCCTTGTGGGTTTGCAGCATTCATTCATTTCACGTGTTTGATTGTGAAATTCATACCATATATATATATATGATGCAATCCCACAAGAAAAATAAAAAATTATTCCAAGATCTTTTGTGTATTCAGCAATACACCTCGTCAAGGAATTCTAAAGTTAAAAGATTCTATGATGACTCAGATGAGGTGTATTGCTGAATACACGAAAGGCTTTGGAATATTTTTTTTTTTTTTCTTGTAAGTTTGCGTCATTCATTCATTTCACGTGTTTAAGTGTGAACTTCATCCCATATATATATATATATATATATATATATATATATATATATATATATATATATAACAAAAACTGAGTGTGCATTGTTTTATATTGTTTTATATTAAAAACTTTTTGAAATTTAAATCCTGGTCATTACTGTATTGTGCAACCAACATTTTCAGTATCTCTTGTTTTGGTCACTCTAATGGCGTTGTAATATGTTATTTATACTTGTACAATGGTATTATTCTACAGGGTGTCCCGTAAGTCTGGACCCATAGGGATTTATAATATATTTTTTTATTATGTTATTATTATTATTTTATTATTATTATTTTTTTATTATTTTTTATTATGATTTTTATTTGTGGGGCCACTTGAAAGCCAAAGTGTAGGAGGTCAAACTTCAGAACATTTTCCACCTTAAAGCACGCATTGTGGAGGCGTGTCAAGAAATTTCTGCGACTGTGATTCAGAAAGTGCTGTCGCAGTGGAGATTGCGTCTTCAACTATGTGTGCGACACAACGGCGGACACTTTGAACAGATTATGTAATAAATTTTTGGACTATTTTGTAATTTTATTATTTTTCCCTATGGGTCCAGACTTACGGGACACCCTGTATATTAAACTATATACAGTACAAAGGATACCAACATCCCTCTGCGGTATATAAGTCAGGCAACTATCAGTGGGTATTTTCATTAGAAAGGAAACTGATATTTTCTTATTGAGATTCTTCTCTATTTCAGCGAAGGCAAATTTGTCAAGTAGATAAAACTTTGAATGATTCAGTGAAGTTTCCAGTTTATAATTTGTCTTTTTATCTTTCGCCTTCATAGGAAGATATGGTGACTTAAATTAATGTAACTTCCTTATCAAAGATACAATAATGTGATGTTTTTTGCACTGAAGATAAACAATCTTATCAACTTTTCATTACACTTTCTTAACCTCTTCGTGGAAAGAGGTTTCAAAATGAAACCACCTTTTCAGTCCTAACTTCACCATCCGTCCGTCCGTCATATTGTAAGAAGACTAGCGCATGAAAGAAAACAAAACTAATAGATATAAATAAACTAAAATAATAAAATACCAATAATATTTTTTTGCGTGTGTGCCACAAAGAGTTAATATGCTTAAAAATGTTGATGTCTTATTGTTGTTATTTATTATTTATAGCCAATCACTCGTAGTATTTTCTTACATAATATTACTGGGCATATGGGCATCATAACATTGTTGCGAGAATATCTCTTCTGGGACTTGTCATATTTTAACCAGAATTAGGAATTACCTAAATTGGCGCGGCACCCATTACAGCAATCAGTGCCAATTTTGGTGCGAAGAAAATGAAACCGGTGAAGGAGAAATTACTCTTAAAATTGTTTTTTCATTATTTGAATTATTTTAAATTTAAATTTCATTATTTGATGTTAATAAATTATATAGTTGCGAAAATAAATTAGTCGATAAAATAATTGTTAAATTAATATTTGGTCCCTTTTTGAAATTTTATTTCTTTTCGGTTAATTTCTTTCCGTTTTTCTAAAGAAATTATATTTGTACATACGAATGAAACGTTCAAAAATTTAGAGGAAATTTTTTTTCTTAATTGAAGAAGATTCGAAGATACCAAATTTACTAATTGAGTTTTGGAGGCGTTTCTTTTTGAATTTTCGAGCTGGAAAAGGAGAAGGAACTGCCAAGTTCAATGCACAAAAGGATCAATTTGACAAATACATTGTGTCCCGCCATATTTCTCAGCTTTTGTTCGAAATTTAAAACCGTTAGGGAACTTCACTATATTATTCTCCTTAAACTCCATGTCCGCCGGTTTGAAATTCTGAGCAATTTCAGTCTCATTGAAATTTGTTCCGTCAGGGTAAATGTAATCTCCCTTTTCTTCGGAGTAAGTCAAGTCTAGCCAGATGGGATATGCATCTGAAAATTTTAAAAGAAATTAAATAATGATAATAATAATAATAATAACAGCAATAATAATAATAATAATAATAATAATAATAGCAATAATAATAATTTTATATCTTTAACCCCGAGATTTTACTTATATATTACCCGTATTTATCTTTCTAGCTAAAGAATTAGTTATTATTGTTACTATTATTTATTATTTTTTTATTATTACTGTTACAGAAGCCGATCAGAAGGTGGAACAGGTAGAGCGTTCAGAGTGGCTTGTGTGTAAGTGGGTATGTGGCTACAAGACCACATTTTTTTAATGCAGGAAGCAGGGATCAAGGGTGAACATATCCAGTCACACGCAGTTGACATCCATTGGCATCTCGCTTAAATGCAGCCTACATATTATTATTATTACTATTATCAGTAGTAGTAGTAGTAATAGTAGTAGTAGTAGTAGTAGTAATACGAGTAGTAATAGTGTATTTTAGACGAACTGCATTTTTTTTGCATTGGTGAAATAAGTGTGGGCTTTCTGTTCACTAATTTTAATTAATCATTGATTACTACTGATTTTGAGTGATGTAAAGAGTCGATTTAAAAAGTCCTATCGTGAAACTGATGTTTCTTATTGATATATATTTGCAAAAAACATAAAGCTTCAGGAAAGGACTTTTCCAACAGACTGTGGAACAATTCACTGAGGAACAATTCACCACATTAAACAGCACACCCATCATAAACATCGATACAACACTCAAGACATTTAATCAGATTATCAATAATGCAAACAAATACATACCCAAGGGCAACATTAGGAAATATAACCCAAATTACACTAGAGAAATAGCCCACCTCATAAGGCAACGTAACAACCTCAAATATAACACACAAACACCACACACAGAAGCTATAAAACAGCAGATACAACAGCTCAACACAGAAATAAACAACAAACTCAAAGAAAAACAAACAGAAACATTCAGGGAATTCATAACAACACTAAACCACTCCACAGATACATACAGGCTATACAAGACTATAAACAGCATTACCCACTCTAACAGCGGCATTCACACCTCACACGCGGCTATCTGTCGCAGCCAAAATAATATCCCAACATACACACAACAAGCTAACATTCTAGTTAATCACTACGCAAAGATAAGTCACTTAAACAGAGACAACAACCAGAAACACGCAGACAGACAAACAGCCAGACACAAGAAAACCTACAGACTCGACACGACCATTACACCCTTCAATACAGACCAGACCACCAAGATCATCAAAAACATTAAGAATTCGAAGGCTACTGGACCAGACAACATATCTAACATACACCTTAAACACTTGGGCCCACAAGGAATACTAGCTCTCACAAATATCAGCACATATTCATACCAACACTGTATTATTCCTGACATATGGAAGCAAGGTAAAATTATTACGCTACTCAAACCAAACAAAAATTCAACAGAACCAGCTTCCTATAGACCCATTACTTTACTATGCACACCTTCCAAAGTAACAGAAAGACTAATCTTACAAATCACCAACCCACACATACCACTATCGCCTACTCAACATGGATTCAGACCTCACCACTCAACCACGACATTACTCACTAACCTCACGCAGCACATCATGGATGGCATCAACTCCAGAAGACCAGCTCAACGTACACTATTAGCAACAATAGACATTAGTAAAGCATTTGATGCTATCCCACGCTTCCCTCTCATAAACAAAATACTCAACACAAACATGCACAATAACACCAAAAGGTGGCTGAGCAACTATCTCTCAGGAAGATACTCACATGTCACATTTAATGGCAAGTCATCCAAAAACAAGCTTTTTCCGAACGGGGTCCCTCAAGGCTCTGTTCTCTCACCAACACTCTTCAACTTATACATGCATGACATTCCAACACCCATAGATAACAAGCTTACCTTATCATCATATGCAGATGATATCACTCTAACATCCACCCACAACAACATCGACACCGCTACAAATAACCTACAAACATACATAAACAGTATACAAGACTGGCTCACACACAATAGACTCAAAGTAGCGCCCACAAATCAACCATCACCTTGCTTACAAGCAACACAAAAGAACACCAGGTAATTCCACAGCTTACACTAAACAACATCAACATTCCACACACTCACAGAACCAAAATACTTGGTGTCACATACAACACATCATTATCTTTTGCAAACCACATTCAGGACATTAAAACCAAATGTACGTCAAGACTTAACACGCTTAGGGTACTAACAGGCACAAACTTTGGACACCAGCAGGAAACAACATCACTCATATACAAACAATATATTCGCTCAGTTATGGACTATGCTAGCCCATGCTGGGCACCCATTGTCAGAGCTGGGCAGTATTTAAATACATTTGTATTTAAATACGTATTTAAATACATTTGTGTATTTAGAACTGTATTTATAAATACATTGTTTTTCATGTATTTAAATATGTATTTAAATACTATAATGAGTATTTAAATACAATGTATTTAAATACTCAAAATATAAAAATGTAAATACTTTTACTGGTTTAATACACGTTCTGGTTTTGATCCGCAGCAACCGTGAAATAAAGAGAATTCGTAAGGTGCCTTATGTTTATGTTTACGTCTTATGTTTACGTTTATGTCTCATCTACTCATTAATTGTTACTCATTTTGCAATGATATAATGAGTATAATATGTCACTGGTTGAACATCGTAAGTTCTAAGTTCTTTTGTTTTTGTTTTGTTCTAAAAATGGAAATATAT
Source organism: Bathynomus jamesi (assembly GCA_023014485.1). Taxonomy (NCBI): domain Eukaryota; kingdom Metazoa; phylum Arthropoda; class Malacostraca; order Isopoda; family Cirolanidae; genus Bathynomus; species Bathynomus jamesi. Next base: position 507,284 of record JAJOZX010001159.1, read on the forward strand.
AATCGGAAATTAGATTGTACTATTTCTTTATCCTTTATCAAGCATTTTATATTGTTGTTACTCATGAATTAGTGAATGCATATGTTAAAATTTGTATGTATTTAAAATGTATTTACAAATGTATTTAAATACAATTGATGTATTTTGTATTTAGTATCTAAATACATTCGTAACATGTATTTAGTATTTAGTATTTAAATACATTTCTCCCATGTATTTAGTATTTAGTATTTAAATACATTCAATGTATTTATTGCCCAGCTCTGCCCATTGTCTCAAACACACACATAAACACCTTACAAACAATACAAAACAACGCACTTCGTATCATTACAGGATGCACTCAAACAACACCAATAGAACACCTGCACATAGAAACAAAAATATTAAAAGTTAGGGAACATTTAGATATGAGGGGAACACAATTCATGGCAGCAGCGACAACTAACCCACAACACCCTTGCCACTACATGTACAATCATGCACCAACACCTCGCACCATTAAGGTAACACCAGAGAGACATTATAACCAAATACTCCATTCCATACCACGCCCCACAGACATCACACAGTACAGAAAACACATACACACACACCTAACCCACAAAGCACTGACACGACTCGGTCCGAATGCGGTCCTAGGTGCGAAGCCGCCACCCATTAACAGGTCAGAGATCAGCCTGGGCAGATCGGATCAAGTTAACTTAGCACGATTCCGATGTGGACATCACCCCAACTTACGGACATATAAACACAGACTAGACAACTCCATAGATGACACCTGCCACCTGTGCCAAGACACACCACAAACAATTGAACACATTATGACGGACTGTACCGCTCTAGCACAACAACGAACACAACACAACATCACTAGTGCGCTGAACCTCTGGTCCACTCCGGAGAGGGCGATCGGTTACCTGCGTGCCGCCGGCTTGCTCGATCAGGGTGGGCTGATCGGCTAAACAACAACAACAACTATATAAATTCCAATATTGCCTTTACGGAGTCCTAAGCAGTCGTCAAATTTAATTTCATATATTTTTGCTTCCCAGAATTTACCAAACTTCCGGTAAAACCGGTAGTTGTAGTTAAGGTAACTTGTACTATATAAGTTAAGAAATCTTGGAGAATATATATATATATATATATATATATATATTACCAGCTCTTCAATTGTTTTTTGCGATATAGAAATTATTTAAAAACGTAGATTTTCGCGTTACCACGTAGGCTATCATAAAACTTAATTAATGTTGACAATATTGTATACCGAAACAATACAATGATAAAGGAAGCCTGTACAAAAAAATAATAATAATAGAAAGAATGGTATGAAACTTACGTAAATTCTTACTGGGGGGATTTTGTTTTCGAAAGTCCTCCAAGCTTTCGAAGTTAGCCATTGTTTTCAGAATTAGAACTCTGCGTCGAACTTTTTCTTCACACTTCTTTTGGCAGGACGAATACCGCCAATGACGACATCTTGTGTAGAATAAGCCATCCTTTCCGTGGAAATATTCAAATGACGAATCTTAAAAAGAAATTTGTTGTTAAAATATATATATATATATATATATATATATATATATATACACACACACCTTACCTTACCTTACAACCTTACAAAGGTTCCGCGCGATGATTTCTCATTTCGCGAAGGTCAAGCTTGTCGCCCCTCCTCTCAAGTTGGCCTGGTGAAGTAGTGAGTTGGATTCTTGCGCTCTCCACCTCACATAGCCAGGTACGCCCGGCTCATCGGGGATTGTTCTGAGCCAGGCGTCTAGTCTTCTTTTGAAGATTTCTACTGCAACTCCCTTCGTGTTTCTCAGGTCTTTGGGCAACTGATTAAACAGTTTTGGTCCTCTCACTACAAAACTATTTTCTTTCAGGGTTAAGGATGTGCCCTGTCTCGCCTTCAATTTGGGAATACGACACAGTCTACCGCTTCTACTTTCCACCGTTGTTTGGGGAGTTATGGGATTCAGAGTAAGATTAGGGACTAGTTTCTCCATTATTTTCCAAGTATAAATAATGTTCTTTGCACCCATTGATCTTGGCTGTGAAGCTTCTTTGGATCCTCTCCAGTTGTCTAATGTCTTCTTTTTTATATGGGGATGTTAAGACCGAGCAGTATTCCAATTTGGGTATTATCAGGGTTTTCAGTAGAGGAATCATTACATTCCTATCCCTTCGTTTAAAGGTTCTCAATATCTGACCCGTTATTCTCTTTGCTCTGTTTACTGCTATCTTATTTTGTGTTTCAAATTTCGCATCATCTGTCATTACATCCCCTAAATCTTTTGCTCTGAAATTTTTCTGAATTTCCTGTCCATTTGGGATATAATATTCCATGGATTTTAGGTCTTCTCTTTTTCCGTACCGTAATAGCTGAAATTTCTCGGTGTTAAACTTCATATTGTTGTCTTCCGTCCACTTGTAGATTTTGTTTATGTCGGTTTGTAGAGATCCTATGTCTTCTGGGTTTCTTATTTTTGTACTGATCTTTGTGTCATCCGCAAAGGATGTTACTGTGCTGTCTCTGGTAACGTCCTCATCTATGTCAGTTAGCATGATTATGAAGAGTAGTGGAGCTAATACTGTTCCTTGTGGTACCGAGCTGAGGACCTCTGATTCTGATGAAGATACTCATTGTGCTGTAACGACTTACCTCCGCTCACTAAGGAAATTATATATCCATTTCCCTACTTTTCCTGTTATTCCCATATATTTCAATTTATGTATTATGATTCCGTGGTCACATTTGTCGAACGCTTTAGCAAAGTCTGTGTATAGTACATCATAGTTTTCTTTACTTTCAAGTAAATCAATAATGTTGTTGTAGTGTTCCATTAGTTGTGATAGGCATGATTTGCCTGACCGAAACCCGTGTTGGTTATCATTGAATTTTTTCAGAGTTTCCAAAAAGTCATAGATTTTCTGTCTAACTATTCTTTCAAATATTTTAGTGAGATGAGATGTAAGCGACACTGGCCTATAGTTTTTGGCCTCGGATCGATCTCCTCCTTTATATATTGGGACTGTTCGCGCTCTTCAGGATGCCCGGTATTTCTCCCGTGTCTAATGATCGTCTCCATATCCAGTATAGGAGCTCAGCGACTGCATTCTTGCAGCTTTTGATCAGTGTGGCATTCCATTTATCCGGTCCTGCCGCTGAGTGTGTTTTTAGTTTTCCTATGGCTTGTGTAATATCATCCGTCGTAAAGTCGAAATCCGTTATACTTTCCCCTTGTGGTTCTTCTTCAAAGAACGCGTTTCTATCGCATATCAATTTGTCAGTTTTTGGAATACTGAAAGATGATTCATACTGAGCTTTTAATATTTAAGATACTTCTGTTAGATCATCAGATAAATCACTGTTCTCATTTTTTAAAGGTCCGATAGTCGCATGGTTTTTCGACTTTCTTTTTGCGAAATTATAGAAGTACTTTGAGTTAGCCTTTATCGCTTCTTTTGCGTCATCTTCTTTTTCTGTATGCTTCTCGATTAGTTCCTGTATGACGACATCGATACTTTGTAGTTTATCATTTAATATTTTTCTGATGTTGTTATCTTTACAATTACTTCATTTTGCAGTCACTCTTTTTCTCTTTTGGAACAATGCCCTCTTTTGTCTTTCGAACCTGCTTCTTTTTCCTCTTTGTTGTATCTTTGGGACATGTTTTTCCACAATTTCTAACGTCTTCTCCTCTAACGTCATTAGCATCTCTTCCGTTGTCTTGGCCTCGAAAATGGTTTTCCAATCTATTACTTCCATGCTGGATGTCACATCTTCCCAGTTTATAGCTTTGGAGTGAAAATAAAAAATTTCGAATTTGCTTCTTCCTGTTGTGTGTTCTTTCCTTTCCTGTTGCCTTTATATTAGTTGTTATTTCAATGATGTTGTGGTCTGATATCATAGTTGAGGATATTTCTACATTATCAATTAGATTACTGTTGTTTGTGAATACCAAATCTAGGCAGTTCGTTTTTCTTGTGTTTTCTGTTATTTCTTGCGTTAACATAAATTCGTCAGCTAAAGCTAGTAGCATTTTTACCTGCTCCTGGTCTTCTCGTGTATCCCCCCTTGTCCTGGTGTATACATATATTTTTTCCTATCCTTTTATATTTCATGAATGGGAAATTAAAATCACCACAGAGAAAAATATTTGGGGTTGGAGAGTGTAGATCTTTTACTAAGTTTCTTACCTCTGTAATGGAATCTGAAAATTTTGAGGTTGGCGTGTTTGGGGGTCTGTACATTACAATTAGTACCATATTTAATTTTTCAATTTTTGCTGCTACACATTCTACGTAGTTGTTTGAGGCACTTATAGCCATTTCTGCTATGTGCCTTTCGCGTGTGTAAATAGCACATCCTCCTTTACGTTTCACTGTTCTGTCGGCTCGGAGGATGTTATAATTGTCAATTTGTATTTCTTTTTTGTCAATACAGGACTCACAATTTTCACAGTTCGCCTGGCAGTCCTTTAGATGAGTTTCCGTGAGGCATGCAAAGTCTGCTCCGGCTTCTTGCATGAGTCCTTTCAGATATACAACTTTATTCGTGGAATGGTTTGATTTAAGGCCTGTATGTTGGCTAGGATTATTTTTATTTTTTCTCTTTCTTTTTCGCATACAGGTGATTCCGCTTTGTTTTCCAATGGGGGTGCCGGTTTCGTTGCCTCGTGGTCCTCCGAGAATTTACCTCTTTTTATCTTTGTCGGTATCTGTTGTCCCGATAACGCATGAAGTGCCTTTGTTCGTACCTTCTGTCCGGCTCTCGGATTTCTATATTTATATTTGTCAGCTGGTTTTGTAATTGGTGGAGAGTATTTAGCAGCTGAAATGTGTTGGCTGCGTCTAAAAAATTGCCACTCTTCTTTGATGTTCGTTTTTTCTGTTCCCTCGTTGCGTTCCTTTGAGGGTGGTGGTGGTATCGGCATTTTGTTTCGCATTTGCAACTCCCATATCTTTCATAAGTGTTGCAGACCGTAAGATGGTGGAACATGCATTTCTTATCAAACTTGCAGTATCCACTCGTGTAATGCATTTTGCATAATGTGGGATGTGCATATGACGCGTTCGGTGGAGAAGGGGCGAACGCAACATTTACGAATTATGCCACAAAATGCAGTTAAAGTTTGTAAACTTTAAACCTTTGTATTTTTCCGGTTTATTGAAATGTTGTATGAATTTGAACACATATTTGAGTAAAATATTGTTGTGTAATATGTCGATATAATAAAACGCCAAGAAATTTTACAATATTATTTACTGATAGCTTCTGATGTTAACTGGCGTAATCCATTATTTGGTCCTCTTCGTCGAATGTTGTATTACCTGCTTCAACTGTTTCGGTTTCTTCCAGTTCCTTTACCAATCTTGTATAATAGTTCACTGCAGTTGCAGGCATTAGGTCTGATAATTCTTTGAGATCTTTTATTTTTTCCTTAGTTATTAGCAGCAATTGGGAATACTTTGGTTGCAGTGTCTGCTGGGCTAGATTGAATAAACTGACACTGTAGGATTTTTTCCCTTTCTGCAGTCTGACGGATTGGCTATTATCTGGGGTTGTGCGGTATGCAGTAGATATTACGTAGCCTTCTTTGTGTTAAAAGTCAAATATTAACTTTCTTGCATCTGTAAATTTAGTAGTTGTTGATTTCCTAATGACAATGCACGTTTTTAGGACGTCAAAATCGAGAAAATCAGCCTGTTTCATTTCTACAACTAGGAAGCGCTGCGAAACGGCTGTAGTTATGGCCGTAACATAATCTTTTTTGGTGTAAATAATATTGCTGTAATTATTTTTTATATTTTGTTCAATTTGGCCAAATTGAGCATCACAGGGCATTGTCGAGTGACCAGAAGTAGATAGATGTGTTCAATGTGAAGCAATGATGCGGAGTGAATTTCTCTGAGATACATTAAAACCTAAATTTTACCGTGAAAGAGTGCAGACTAACATCTAATTTTTTGCATAGGTAAAGCAAAGGTTTTAAAGGATAATTATACGACAAAAAACTCATTTTTCGAATTTTGTGGCGTTCGCCCCTTCTCCACCGAACGCGTCATATATGCATTGCCCATCCCGATATCTGCAGTTTCCTTTCGCGTAGTATTTGCATACGATATTTTCTACGCTTCTGCGTTCTTTCTTATTATTTTCCAAGTTCTTAGTTTTGGCATTATCATTATTTTTCTTTGGATGTTTATTTTCTACGTTTTTAGTTATCTTTTTATCTATTCGGTCGTTGGACCGTTTGTCTACTTCTCAACTTTTACTTATTTCTTTCCTTTCATCTATGGGTTCCTTCTGTATTATATTGTTTATATCGTTATTTGTTATTAAATTGTTGTTCGTTATTATGCTGTTATTCGTTATTTCGTCTTCTCTCTCATCCACCCTGTTTTTCGTTGGGACCATTCCGGACCCATGTGTTCCCATTATTTCATTCTTTTTTGTAACTTTCGAGTCTGCTATCTCCATTTCTTTAAAGACCGCGAAAGAATTTACGGTCTGTGTACATGCGCCACATAGAAATTTGATCCCCACGACGTGTTTCGCGTTCGAGACAAGAGTTATTTTCCTATCATTCCAATTCATGCAGTTAAAGTCGTTTAATCGTTGGCAGAAATCACATCTAATTGCTAGGTTTTCCGTTGTTACTAAATTGCACAAATTACAGATTAAGTGAGAATTTGGATCCATATCCATGCTATTCCTTAATTAGCGTAAGAAGAAATACCCACACAAATTCTTTATTTATTTATTTTTATTTTATTCCTGTTTCTTTCCTTTCGATGGTCGAAGGTATTTCGAGGGTTTTCTGACCTTTGCGTTTTATGACGTTTTTCTTGCTTTGTTTCAAACTTTCTCGAATGCCAACCGTATTTCGTTTTGAATATATACGTTAAAATTGGTGATAAATTATGTAAACTGTATTGCACTTTCTTAATTTTAATGAATTTCACTTTATAATTTATATGCCCGGATTCACTGATACTTTACGTATACACTTTCGGGTGCAAACAGAATAAACCGCCGAGTAGATTATTCCCTTCTAATTTGGGTGTTAAATAGAGAGAGCAAAACAACACGTCCATTCACCACAGGGTACAAGCAACATATATATATATATATATATATATATATATATATATATTATTATATATATATATACAGAATAATACTCCACTAGAATTCAAACCCAGAGCACCTCTTGAGTAGAAGACAAGGCAAGGCAAAACTTGGTACAACATGGCACATATTTCAACACCGAAGTAAACACAATGCTTTCGTGAACAGAAGTGTTTTTTGTGCTACAACCCCTCCCTCTCCCCCACATATACTTAGAGCAATAGCAGCATTTCACGTAAATCTGGTGGAATATTGGAGTCCCACAGATGGAACATCACGGACGAACAAGCATGATTTTTCATAATTTAAAATCATGCGTGTTCATGCGTGAGTGATATCCCGTATACATTTTTGTTATCCATAAGTAGTATCATATATATGATAATTTATATACAAGTAAACTTAGAGACGAAAGGCTTGAAACTCATCCAGAGAGAGAGAGAGAGAGAGAGAGAGAGAGAGAGAGAGAGAGAGAGAGAGAGAGAGAGAATATTTGAAGAATTAGATATGAATTTAAAATAAGTAGATTGCATTGCACAAATATAAAATAAGAATTAAAGGAAATAGATTGGGAATTGCTACTGCCCCCCCGCCCCCTCCAAAATTCTACTATAGATAGAAAAAATAATACTACGTATAGATAAAAAAATATCTTGTAATGGTGAAACATGTTCCAAAGAGAGAACAAGAAAACATACCAAACTCGAGAGAAAAATCAGAAAGTTATTTTGTGAACGGGAACCAACTGTAAAAAGTATCCACAGATAAAAAACGGACGCAACGAGATTCAAGCTTGGTGTAGAAAAAAACAACTTTGTGAAATAGAAGTGAATTTAAAACAATTATTCATCCACAACACAAATGAGGAGGAAAAACAAAGTAGCAGAAAACGTAAAAAAAATAACCTGAAGTAATTCTACCGTTTTCGAAAGAAAAATGAAATGTAAAGAGAGTATTGGTTCGCTAAAAGATAGAGTAAACTAATATACAAATACTTCAGAAAAAATGAGTGAACTGTTTAAGGAACAATCTAACTCTTGTGTTCAGTACCCCTAAGCCCGAGATTGAAATAGAAAACCCGGATGAATTCTTTGACAGGTAGGGATATGAATTTATTAACTGATTCTGAATTTAAAAATGCAAGAAAATTCCATTAAAGAACGTCAAAATTGCTCCTTTATTCAGAGGAAGTAACAAAGCAGTGCCTAAGAATTATCAGCCAGTCGCACTCACCTACCACCTCATAAAGTTCTTTGAACAGGTAATTACTCACAAAATTGTATATTCCTTACAAAAAATAGATTATTCAATCCAAATCAACATGTATTCAAGGCTGGAAGATAATACCTATCACAGCCTAAGCTTTCATTGAATGTGATAATACCTATCACAGCCTAAGCTTTCATTGAATGTGATCATGAGATTATAGCACACAAACTTAAGAAAACAGAGATTACTGGAAAGGTGAATTAATGGATATTTAGGTTTTTTATCCAAAGAGCAGAAAGTGGTAGTAAATAGAGTTAAATCTGATGTCTGAAAGGTCATCAACTCTGTCCCATAAAGTATAGTATTAGTTCTCTTGCTGTTTATAATAATGATTGCATACATGGATTCAGATATTAAAGACAGTGTTTTATCATGTTTCACGGACGATACTACGATATGCTAAAAATTATCAAACGAAGGTAACATATAAATAATACAAAATGATATTGAAACACTCAGGGGCGGCTACATCGGGGGAGACTGGGAGGACGTGTCCCCTCCCATCCTCAAAAAGGGGGAGACAGTCCTCCCCTGTTTTTTCCATCTAATTACTGATGATTATTTATAGTTTCATCCCTATCCTCACCAATTTGTGCTGGGACAAACGCGTAATATATATATATATATATATATATATATATATATATATATAATATATATATATATAGGGTTTCATAACATGTGGGACGCACTTTCAGGATGGATTCAGGACTAAATCAATGAAAAAAGTTTATGTAAACATATGCCCGAAATCGCTTTGTTTCCGAGTTACAGCGCGTTTTGTGTTCCAGCAATTCTTTGCGCAACCTGTTTACAAACACTGCTTGCCGACAATGTTTGTGAGTGTGTACGAGATTTATTTCATGTATGGCCTTGCCGATTGTAATGTTTCGTACACTCTACGACATGTTTCAATATCGGTCCTTTTGTTTTGCTTGGAAGATTAACAGGAGAATCCTATTCCAATTTTTTAAGGAATGATTTAAGCGATTTACTAGATGAAGTTCCTCTTGGTATCCAACGTCGTATGTGGTTTATGCATGACGGCGCTCCGCCTCGTTTTAGTCGAGTAGCCAAAGACTATTTGGATGACCATTTCCCTGATAAATGGATAGGCCGTGGAGGACCCATTGCGTGGCTTGCTCGCTCCCCGGACCTGAATCCGCTCGATTTTTACCTGTGGGGTCAACTGAAATCCATCGTTTACGTGACACCCATTGACAACGTTGAAATGCCTCGCCAACGTGTAGAACAAAGATGCCAGAAAATCCGAGCAATACCTGGAATGTTTGAACTTGTCAGGCAGTCTATGACGAGGCGTGTTCAGGCGTGTATTGAAGCGCAAGGCGGTCATTTTGAGCACTTCTTTTAAAGGTAAGGCGGATACTTGCTGGAACACACAACGGGCTGTAACTCGGAAACAAAGCGATTTCGGGCATATGTTTATGTAAACTTTTTCATTGTTTTCAGGTCCTGAATCCATCCTAAAAGTGCGTCCCACATGTTATGAAACACCCTGTATATATATATAATATATATATATATAATATATGTAGTATGACCTCAAAATGCACGAGTGCAATGTTGCAAGAATGCAAGGCACTATTTTTTATTTAAAACATATATCCCGACTTTAAGACCCATTTTGGTTAGAAGGTCGAGTTGACAAATAGTAATTAATTAAAACAAATATTCTGCCTTTGAAATCCGCTTTAGAAACCAAACAAATGATATAATTAAATATCGTGTACAAATAAAAAGGAATAAATAAAACACCAATACATCATTCTGTTTATTGAGATGAATTATTGGATATACAATGGGGTGTGTATATATATATATATATGGTCAAAAATAATAATAGCATCATGAATGGGAAATATATAATAAAAAATATACAAAACGGTACATTATCAATATATTAGTACAGGAAAAATATAGTTATATTAAATATATTGAAAATATACGAAACGTGTAATCATATTAGTATAGGAAAAATATATAGTTATATTAAATATATTGAAAATATACAAAACGTATAATCATATTAGTACAGGATATATATATACACACACACAATTTAAATATATTTCCCTTATGTTCTACGGTGCAAAATGCTAAACTCACACTTAATAGTCTACATCCACATCACCGTTACTTTGTACGACGTGGTAAAACCGCCCAAGCATCACTTCACCATTTAACTGATATGGCGGTCTATACTCGATATAAATGGCTTTCATATCATTCAGTACTATTTTTGTGCCCACTTTACACCTGGCGGGCAAGTTATCTTTAAACACGGCTAGAACACAATCAAAAGCACGCACAAAGAGGTCATCGTTAACCACAACATCATTATTAAATACAAGTTTATAAACACGCCTTTCCAATCGGGTTTTTTTCTTACCGTCCCGAGCTTTTCAATCGTGAACTCTTCTTCACTCTGCATAGTGGCAATTGAAATAATCTGCTAAGTCGTAACGATATCTATCCATTATATAGAGGTACAGCGCTTCAGGGTGAACAGTGTAGGCGAGCTCAGCTTGTACCGCTCAAGTGCTTTGTACCAAAGTTCAGGATATTTCGAAGAATCTAGACCTTTTAAATATGCATTCAGCTCTAGGCCATTCTTCCCCTGTTCATTCCTACATTCAATAAATCCGTCGAGCAGAGCGGTGTATGCGTGTTCAAGAACAGTGTCAAAATAAATCATATCCGTAACACGAGCGTCTAATATAGGCTTCAGCTTACGGAATCCGACGATTTCAAACATTCTGTCGAGGATGAAACTGTTTCGTGTAGGGACAAGAACGTCATTATCAGCTGTGCTCTTCCACATCAGTCGTATATCAATGCATGGTTGTTCGTTATTTATACACAATGTGCAAACAACGGTATATGAGGAGGCGTCACTAATCATCTCTCTTCTTGTACCTACGCCAAAAGGTATTCTATAACGGTCCTCTGCCCACCTCTCAACTATCACGAAGATTCTATTCATCTCCTCAACACTTAAATAAATAACGTTACGTTTGCTTGCTTGCCTGCAGATCGTTTCAAGCACATAGTTAATGGTGCCGGTTTCACGCCTGAACACGCGCAATGACTTCGTCACGGAGACGTCGTACGAGGCGTTTAGAATGCTTCTCAAAGGGAGTTCCATCGTATTCGTACGTCCACTCGGTTCAAGCTCTAAGATGACTATGGCACGTCCACTCGGTGCAAGCTCTGAGATGACTATGAGCCACAGGAGACAGGATCGGCTCGACGGGTGGAGTGATTCACACCATAATCTAATGAAACGTGTACGGCGCTATACCAACATGAATAGCTGTACCCCCATATATTGGGGAGGTGTTTTGAGAAATTTTCCGATACAAGAAGTATTTTCGGTTTTAATGTTTTATCACTCCCACTCCCCCGAATACGCACCAGACATTTTTGCAAAGGGGGATTTTCACGAACTAAACACATTTTATAACGGTTTTAATGTTTTATCACTCACCATTTCCACAAACTAAACATCTTCACAAACCGGCGCACTATTAGAGAGAAACATATGTTCATATTTTTCCTTTTTGTTTAACAAGCGATACTCATCTCTAAAGTCTGTTAAAAACTCACACAACCCATTAGCCACAACCTCACTACAAACCTCATCATGATATATATTAATGTAGTGGTAAAAATACTTAAGATTGTCCATGATGACAAGATTTACATTTTCAGCCGTAGGGTACGAGTAGTCGGTAAGGTGTAACATGATATAATACCGTTTGTCACACCACTCATTCACAAGGGTCACTAACCATAACTGTTGGTTATCTTCTGAACGTGTTGCTTTTTCTACTACGCGGTATATGTGAGCCTTTATAAAGCTTAGGTCTATAACATACTTCAATACATCGTCTGTACTACGAAATCCTACAACCCCCTCGCCAGAATACCCGTAGAGTATTTGAACACCATAGTCCTTCGCACGGCTCAATGCAGCCTTAAAAGAGGCAAAGGAGGGGGGAATAGGGAGTTTTTCAGTATCCACCACATCTATGCACTTTGCAGAATACCACTTCATAAATGATGAACACGCAATATTAAAGGTAGCCATTACTATTTTTCTTCTATGCGAGAGAATACACGTCTGAGCTCAAGGGTGTACAGAGGTCAACTGAGTACGCAGGGATATAGGCCTGTTCAGGTCGCGGCATGACTCACGTTGCTGATCTTACAGTGGGTGGGGCTTAGCTTTTTACTGTACACACGCACGCACGCAAAGGAGAAAGAGAAGCGCTAACTGAAACACGATTTATTTAATAAACGAAATACGTGCAATAAATAAGTTAACAATAGACATACCAAAGAATATGGTAGCCAGAGGGTACGATGTCATAGCGCATCCAGCTAATCTTACTTTTGAAAAGGATATCTACTTATGGTTACAATTTCTTGTTACTCTAACGTAAAATTAGCCCATCATGTTTTTGTCTGTTTCCTTCGTGATTATTTCGGTATATATATATGGTGGAGATTTAATAATATTTTTCTCGTTAGGCCAACGCCGCTGTTGGACGCAAAACGAATTATCTGCATTCAATTTCGTGACATTAATCGTTACAGGACCGAATCCGCGCTAGGACGTGTTATGGCCACTTTTGATGAAAGGGTGATAAATAAAATGGGGGCTTCGCCGCCCAGCCAACCCAGTGATCTGAATACAGAAGTTGAGGTATTGGCGCACATTCGGTCCAGCGAGTGCCACGTCATCGAGGAGATAATGTAAGTATTTTTGAGGTTAAGAACAAAACGTAATACATTTTCATTTATTAAATAGTAGAAAACACTAGCAAAAGGTCGGCGCTACGCGCCGATTTTGCTAGATCTGCGGTGCTTCGGCTGAATTGTGAGCCTACGGCGTATTTTATTTTGAACATCAGTAGCCCTTTATCTGGACATCATTCCTATTCCTCTCACCTTGGGCCTCAGTAATTGGGGTGCCTGCGGCCTTCCAGTTACTGGCAAACCAATTATTTATTCAATAAAACTACAGAAAAGAACGCAGCCATGAAAATCTAAAGCTTCACAAATCTTAATACAATGAGCTCGGATTTGAAGCCCAAGATTTTCATGACTGCGTTCATTTCTATAGTTTTATTGACCAAATAACTGAACCAACAGTAATTGGGGGCCCTGCGGCCCGCCAAATCATAGTTTTCATTGTTTCGAGTGCATCAATAATATTGTTATAGTGTTCCATTAGTTGTGATAAGCATGATCTTCCTGACCGGAATCGATGTTGGTTATCATTTTTTTTTCTGAGTTTCCCCATTAACCCCACCCCCTCCCCCATTACCCCACCCCATCCCTATTACCCCACCCCTCTCCCCCAATCCCCTCCCCCACCCTCTCCCCCCAATACCCCCTCCCCACCCCTCTCCCCATTTACCCCCACCCTTCCCCCATTACCCCCAAGGGGGGAAGGGGCTGGCACCTTGCAAAGGATTTACTTTAATTTTTTTGGTTACATATATATATATCGCATCTATTTTTCTGATTTTCCCCATTACCCCACCCCTCCCCCATTTTGTGCCAAAATTATGATTAAAAATGAAGAAATGGGAAGAACTGTACCCCTAAAAGGGGGGGAAGGATTTATGTTATGGAATTTTTTTTTTAGCATGGGCACTGCACAATAAAAAGACGCATCGAATGGTGAAAACCGCATTGTTCTACACCAATTGTAGCGACCTGTAGGTGTGCGCAAAAAAACTGTTATATATATATATATATATATATATATATATATATATATATATATATATAAGGTTTCATTTCTGAAATAGTATATTACATGTACAAAAACGTAACAGTATCCGTTACATAAGTCTTAATGGCTAAAGTTACAAATGTATATACAGCTTTACACATTACAGGGTGTGCTAACATATGGGAACCTTTTTTTATTTGTTTGCATACGCTTTTATCATTCATAACTGTGTTGCATGAATCGAATAATTTAAAAAAATTCATAAAACTCTTCCCACGTGACATGGCATGAGAAATAAAATGCAATACAACCCGCATGTTTCAGTATAATATCCCTGGAAACGATGGGGACCAAATAATCTCAGGCACGCCTAGTTGCGCGATAAACTTCACAACCACAGAATCGTTCCATGGCTGAAATCCGAGTGAGTCAAAATAGTACATTTTTTCCATAGTTTTAAAATAGATTGCAAACCAATGAATCCCCTCGCTACCCACAATGTCGGTGTCAACGATAACCCCGTACCAATTTCTCGTGCTTGGCACCTTCAATATTTCATTCTTAGCAAACACCGATAAATTTTGAATGTGTGAAACGGTCACTTTTCATCACTCTCTGAATTGTATTCGCATCCATTTTAAAAATCTGTGACGACGTTCCTGAAACGATCAATCTCTATTAGTGCCTGTGATTCGAGATACACGAATGCACTTATAGGCGCGTCTATAGGTTTGGCAAACTCCAACCTGACTGAGATGTTACCACTTTGTTGTGGGGTTAAATGGGTATCTGTGCCTGCAGACAAGTCTGGTGTAATATCAAATGAATAAATGTTAAATTCTTCGACAAATTTTTTCTGCGTTACGCCAAAACCAAGTTCATCACAGGCACCTGTAGTATGAGCCACACTACTATATGCTCTCGCGCAGAGCGGGAACACAGCGTCCGACGAGTAGTCCGTATTCATTGCCCCACCCAGAGCGATTCCATTTACGTATAGAGTAATATTTTTAAGGCCGAAATTCTCGAATTTAAAGGCACTCTTTTTATACTTTCCATTCGTCGAGGCGTGGTCCTGCATGCCAATTAATATCCTTTTAGGTAGGATGCCAAGGGCGACGTTTTCTAGTTGCTTCGATGCCAGCCCTGCGGGGACCGTGTACAGCTTGATTTGTACCCTGTTAATTGGTATTTTACTGTGGCGTGTATTAAGTCTTTCTCAATTTCTATTTGCTTTGGGGAACTTAATTTCACTCGGCGTATACGCAGATACGTTTCCATGATGTGTATCACAACGGGTTTCGCGCCTTCTTCTTGATCAGTCCCCAGATTTATGCAGATCTCAGGATTCGTGCGGGTAAGCTTCAACTTCATATCCACCCCGTTCATAAGCAACTTCTCCTGGAATGTGAAGTCTGTATGCAGGCGCCCAAAACATTCATATATTTTTTTAGAATTTTTAAATTTATCCTTTATTCCATTTTCATCTTTAGTGTGGTAATACCCCTCGGCGGTTAAAAAGGTGTCCTTCGCTTCTTTTGAAAAGTTGAGGACATTTTCCAGATATCGTAGGTGGTAGTACCCCGTACCTGCCGAGATGTTAACCTGATTTAAATACACTTCACACTGGCTGAATATGGAGTGTAAAAAGTTGGTTTCAGGGTAGGCAGAGTAACTATCATCGCAGTCCGTTCCATCAGAATGGGCTACGCAGTTTAGCATACATGTGCATGCACTCGGGTCAAAAAAGTAAGGGCCTGAGCTGGGTATCACGAATTCTATAGGGGCACTGGGTGAACTAATTGTGTTTAATGGGTTAATTGTAATAAAGTCACTATGCTCAATAGAGACCTGGTGGGGGGCATATCAAAGAGGGACAGTTCCGATTTACAGCATTGTGAACTACACGGATGGATGAAACGTGCCATGACGAGTCAGAAATAGTGCCACCTCCCTCGACAAGTATTAGTCAACCTATGATTCGTGAGAGTAGTGTCCTCAGCTTATATCAGTTAAAAAAATGATCAGCCATAGGTTTCATACGCTTAGAGCACTTCTTTTTTGATTTCCTTTTACGTTTAACGCCACGTGATGGTAACCCCTTCTTCCTGGCAGATCTCTTCTTTCCGCCACGTGTTGGTAACCCCTTCTTCCTGGCAGATCTCTTCTTTCCGCCACCACGCATTTTCTCTTTGCATCTTTGATGATTTCATCCCGTGTACGTTTTAATGTTTTTTTAGAGCTTCTTTAGGCTTAGTGCCCCATTATGTCTTCTGCCGCGTTAAAACCTGTTTGTAACGCCTTCCTCCCTAGGTACCTGGCCCCCCTCTTCAACAGTGGGACAGCGGTGCGTAGTATGGATGAAAAAATGGACCCAAGTCCACTGCCACGCTGGTACCTCATTCCTCGGAATACTGTGAACGGCCTTCGAGTCATTATAAACGACGAAAGTGTAGTTTCACTGTTGAGCTCCCATCACCGAATGGGAAATTTTTTCCCTCAATCGTCCTTACATATATCGAGATGATGATTAATAGATTAGTCATAACATTCACATAATGGGGCTTGTCATATGTAATGCTCAAACTTTTCCCTCTATGGTTGGGGATGTGTGCAATGCGCAGCAGACGTGCCTGTGTGTCCCCAACAAGTTGGTGCTCTACAATATTGCTGTAAATATAGCACATGTCTGGGGCGGAGAGCTTTCAACCAATTTCTCCATCCTCAATTGATACATTAAGCTGGACAAGTCATTCTGTGACTCATGAAAAGTATCTCTTTGGAAGGCTGCGCTATATTGGTCCTCAGCCACAATTGTGAACAGCTTTTTATCTTTAATATTTCTACTAAGTGTTGACTTTAGCTTCAATGTGCAATCGGGCGTATCTATGTTTACGACTTCAAAAAGTAAATCGTTTGTCAAGTACGACTTTTCAAGACTCTTGTTTAAACCCGTCACAATGTCTATGGCTGTATCATAATGCCCGATTCCTAGCGATACATTTATACTATAGTACTGCTCCTCACCGCACAGGGTTGAGCGTATAGTGCTGTCTATGTTTATGCCTAATTTTTCCCATTCGTCGAATCTTCTAAGGATCAGAAATATGATTTGTTCATTTTCAAGAGTAAAAATTTGGTGGCTAACTGGAGTTCACATAACCCAACCTCATACGAATCACGCTCCAATTCAATGGGCCCGTGGAGTTCTGTCACAAAGTTGGCGAGGGTGTTGTTAGGATGTACAGACAGGGATGAGGAGGACGGGAGTGTGACGTAGAAATGGTTAGGAGCCATGCTGCATACTATTTAAGCTTCATTATTGCATCAGCTTTTATATAGGTGTTGAAGCTTTCTGGGTAACCTAGCCACTTCACCAGGTACATTTTTCTCTTTCCTGAACCTTTGCTTCCTATAATTTTCTCAATTTTAAACACATTTTTTCCTAAATTAAATGCCACTTTCTGCAACTCCTCGCGGTAAAAGCCTCCTGAGATTTCTTCCCCATTCAAATCTTCAACGTAATACATCATTATCTCACCTTTAGGCCTCATAGCCCTAACTTTAAAAATCTCACGTGTCCATCCTTGCTCAAATCCCTTCGCGAATTTATTCCCGAACGTGACAGCCTTACATAATCATTGATTTTGAAACGCGCAGGTGTGGTGGTGGGTCCATCTCTTCCACCTCTGGCGCGTACCTCTTTCTAAAACCTCGTTAGGTGTTGTGCCAATCGATGGTGTGACGGTTGTAGGATGAAGCCAATGACCGAGAACGTTTATATATCTGTATGTGTTTTTATGTGTAAAATAGCGGTGCATGCGTTCCTTTATGGTACGTTGAACTCTTTCAGCTAAAGAAGCCTTATGTATAGAATTGGTAGTGTAATAGCTGATATTAAACTCTGCCAGCATGTTCTGAAAAGCGCGTCCTATAAATTCTTTCCCCATATCCGTACAAAAATAGCCAGGAATCCTGTTTTCTTTCAACATCAACGTTTTGGTCGCTTTAGCAACTGTTTCAGGCGATTTATTTTTCAGGGGAATTAACCACAGGTATCTAGAGAATATCTATTATGAATAGGATGTAGCGGTAACCATCGTTATACACTGAATATCTTTGCATGTCTGTTAAATCGCCTGCCAAATAGAGTCAATCGGCAGCTGTTGTCTTGGCCGTTTTAAACCTTTTTCTCACCGGTTTATGAAGTGTATAAGCATCCTGTTCCCGCAAAAATCTCTCAACATCTTTTTTCCTTACACCGTAAACACCTCTGTACAATCTATTAACCACCATAGGAGGCGGGGTTAGAAATGTCATAATAGCGTTTACTTAATATGTTAGCCATTTGCGTATTTTAGAGCACGTGGATAAGGGGACCGTTTGTTCTCTTCTTTCTCCTCTTCAGAGACACTGCTACTGCTGGGGGCGATGGCGTACTCAGTTGTGACACATGCGTGACTTGATCCAAGTCTTTTAACCTATTCAGATTACCTATCAATGTTTTGGGGACATTTATTTGTTGTAGTCTTGCTTTAATATGCTTCCATCCTGTTGGTGAGGGTCTGTCCCACTTTCTCACCAGATCATGAACAATATCAACGATATTGGACCTTGTACCCTTTTCCTTCAACAATGACCTCGCCTGTATCGGTCCACTGTATGATGGGTCCTCACTCAATAGATTATAAAGACTTAACCCTTTATTCCTCAATGTATGTGGGAGGCTGTTTTTTAGCACATGTTCGATGTGTTGTGTTCCGTTGTTCTTTGGCTGGCCAGGTTCTGTGTCGCTATGCTCAGCACTACTCGAGCTGTGCCTCACGGGGAACTCTGTAGGTTGCTTATAATCTTCGTACTCATGAAGAAATTTCTGCAAAGCCTCTTGTACAAGATCCTTTTCTCATCAGGTGACTTTTCACTGTTTAATAGGGCTAGCAACTCGTTTTCCATTCTTTTAAGCCTACTTTTACGGGGTTCTAGAACCGTGTCTGGAGTCTTTGAACTTTGTAATGAAGCATACACCTCGTGCGGAATCACAACCACCTTCTTCATTATATTAATCTAGTCAGTAAAGGACCCAAAACTGAAAATAAGATGGGCAGGAATGATCCTCCTCTTTGTACAATAATGCGCTTTTTCTTACCCACAGTTTGACTTTTATGAGCGAGCGCTCGTATTATGTTCTTGTAACGACGTAAGCGAGTCTTCTGAGAGGGTTTCATTGGTACATTACATTTTATAACATTAAGACAGATTTCACAGATGCATTTTAAAAAGTCAGAGTCGATATTTTTAACAAACATCTGTTGCAGCGTCCGGGCAATCGTTGATAGATTTTTATTAATTCACGGTATTTCTTTAGCCTATTTGTCATTCTGGAATATACACCGTTTCAGGCTCGCTTGGGAATATATTCGTTCTTAGAAGCACCCTAAACGTGTTTCGCGGGTGAAGGTCACAAAGCAAATATCCATAACGCTGGTTTGTGGCCTCTTTATAAACCTCCAAAAACTCCTTACGCTGATTCGGGAACATTTGATTGGCTAATACCCCAATTTGTGACACATCTCTACGTTGCGCGAATAAGACTAGATATTGTGTATTTAGCGACACATCGCGCATGTATCTATTTTTGAAAAATAGATTCTGATTGATGAAGAACACGCTTATGTTAAGGTGGTGGGAGAATACTGTAAATGTCTCGGCAAACGTTTTATCCATCTCCAACATGAAATCGTCAATTACAATGACTGTATGTTCATTTCCCTTTAACGAATTAACGTCATAGACCCCTTGTGGAACAAAATCATCTTGGTACTCGTTGAACACTGATTGATACGTCGAATAGCACCATATAACTTTATGCACAAATTTTGAGAACATTTCCCCTTTTTCTTTAATGATTTTAAACATAAACACAGTTTTACCACATCCTGTAGGTCCAGATATAACACATGTGGAGGGGCTCGTGAACCTGAATTTTTCTACAGATTCCATTTCTAACACGTCACACCCCTAAGTGGGTCATTTACAAAATATTACAAATATTTAAATGTTGACCCTTATATTTCGGTGTCCATGTAAAGCTTTAGGTCCCCACCGTCATACTTAGATGTTGCAGAGTAGCTTAAACACCCCCATCATTATATATATGAATGTATATATAAAATTATAAAATGAATGAAGTAATTGAGGAAGTACAAGAGTTTAAGTATTTGGGTCAAACTATTACCAGCTCCTTGAGTGATGACTCGGATATAAGAAAACAATCTCGAAGCCTGTGTGCTAAAGCGAATATGACCATAAGGAACTTTCGATTCTGTACAAGTGAAGCTAAAGACACACTCTTTCATACTTTCTGCAGTAATATATACGGACAGCAACTCTGGGTGCAGGGCCGTTTCTAGCCATTAGGGGGCTCTAAGCAGTATACCCATTTGAGGACCCACCCCTCCATCCACCAACTCACGCCTTACTACATCACCTCATCACCCATATACAAAAAATGGCTGTTAATAAAAAAACAATTATGAAACAATTTTAATGAAACATTTATGTCCAAAAAACAAATATGTACTTTCAGAAGACAAACAGAAAAAATACTCTTCATGAAATTCCTGAAAATTAGCTTATACATTTAGAATAAATGACAGAACTATGTATAAAAAAATAATGCAATTATCAACTACCAAACAATTACTAACTCTACGATACAATCGTGTAATAGCTAACAGTTATACAGAACAGTTTGTAGGGGATCGTTAGGGTACCCTGGATTTATTTTTACCGTACGAGTTGTTTTACGCTCACCTTAGACCTACGGGGATCATTAGGGTACCTTGGATTTATTTTTTCCGTACGAATTGTTCGGCGATTTATCTACGGGGATCATTAGGGTACCCTGGGTAGTGAAGGCCGCGGTGGGTCTCGAACCCAATTTTTTTTCGTACGAATTGTTTTCTGGCAAGAACTTTTCAAAGATGAATTGTTGTGTGGGTGTGTGTGTGTGTGTGTGTGTGTGTGTGTGTGTGTGTTAGACCCGCCTTAGACCTACTTTAAAACGGGGAAGTGCTTACATGATTTTTAGATGAACTTTTTTCCGTACGAATTGTTCATTTATTTATTTATTCTTTTTCCGTACGAATTGTTCATTTATTTATTTCTTTTTTCTTTTTTTCCTACGAATTGTTCGTTGCTTTATTTATCAACACAGTCAAATGCAGAGAATTAAAAAATCAACCAACCCGATCATCCAAGCTATCCATGAGTCCTGCCATTTATCCTCTAAGCCAGGGGTCCCCAACCTTTTTGTGCCGAAGAGCACATTCAAGACTACCGGTAGTGCAGCGGGCACCATTTACTTTTTCAAGGCAAATTTATAGTTGAACTTAATAATGAACATAATACACAAAAAACCATTTAATTCCTATGTAAAACAATGAACATAATACACAAAAAAACCATTTAATTCCTATGTAAAATAATGAACATAATACACAAAAAAACAAGGATGGGCTAACTAAGGATCTTAGAAAAATTATCAAAACGATAACTTAATTTATTTATAAAGAAATAATTATTTTCAAATAAATGAGCATCTGTTTCTGTAATTAACTACTAAAATTTAATAAAATGTTAAGTATGTTACATATTTTAAATAAAAACTTATCAATCGTAGTCAGTCAGTGGCGGGCACACGCAAAAGGGTCGGCGGGCACCATGGTGCTCGCGGGCACAGGGTTGGGGACCCCTGCTCTAAGCTATGGACTTCTTGGTACGAAAACGTCTGTCTGTAACTCCATTTAACTTCGACAGTGCAGTATTATTTCTAATCAGTTGTATATATTTCTTCCTTAGTATAAATTCATTTTTTTCTCGGAACTGAAAAATATCAAAACTTAATCTTCCATTTCGGGAAAATGTCCGAAATCCCGCAAAAATACTCAATTCATTTCGACGAGTTAATTTTTGTATTTTACCAAAAAATATATAACTTGGGAGATCTTATATATATATATATATATATATATATATATATATATATATATATATATATATATAAGATCTACCAAATTATATATTTTTTGGTAAAATACAAAAATTAACTCGTCGAAATGAATTGAGTATTTTTGCGGGATTTCGGACATTTTCCCGAAATGGAAGATTAAGTTTTGATATATATATATATATCGAAGCAAATCATATTTCTTTATTGGCGGATATGTTCCAAGCTTCCACGTTTTTAACAATTCGCAGAAATAGCCGCATTGTTTTCGCGGCTAAATATTTTTTTCATCTCTTTTCGTTGGAGGCTAGAATTTCAAATCGCTTTCACTCAAAATCAGAGTTGGAATTCGAGTCATTTCCTTTTCGCATTGATGCTGGAATAAATCAACATTCAAATAGATGCGTCGAAATAAGTACTTCATATAATTGTAGCAAAGACTCTGAAGTGAACTGGATGAATTACATGAAGCACGGGACTCTTTAGTGTTTTCATTGCGTTTGAATTAGTCAATGAGCGAAATTATTAATAAAGTGTTTTAATTCTTTTGTCAGTGAAATTTAAATGATGTGAAATTATCAAGCAAGGATATTGATTTAAATTAATTGAAGTGAAATTCTTTTGAAGCTTATTATACAAATGTTTTAGATTAAACGATGTGATTTTCAGGCCTGGTGCATGATTCTTCAGGAGCATGATGCACCGCACGTTTGTGTTTCCACCCAAGATAGCGTAACTTTGCCTGTACCAAATCATTATGACTGTCCTACGTCCTCAGTCTTTCTTTACACAAATTGGAGCTAGTTTAGCTCTCAACTTTGCCTGTACCAAATCGTTATGACTGTCCTACGTTCTCAGTCTTTCTTTACACAAATTGGAGCTAGTTTAGCTCTCTCCTCTCATTAGCTCTCTCCTCTCATTTAGCTCTCTCCTCTCATTCTCAATTCCAACGAGGATTTCCTGTGATCATTAGATAAATCGCGTGATAGGACTCTTAGCTGCACGCAAAACCTGCACGCAATTACGAACATGATCTTTGGAAACACTGGAGGTATCTGTGGTAATGATTTTGATCTCATTTTTATGAACGATTTAGTGATATTGGGATTAAAACTGGAAATCTGGGGAGGCCGTATCGAATTATGCTAGGGTGTGTCAATTTTGGGGGTGAAATGACTAAATTGAAAATCATGTGATTTGGTAGCAATTTAATGTAATCATTTGGCAAGCAAAATAATATCCTTGCTTCAAAAACAATAAAAAATAACTCCTACCTACATCAATTTTAATTAAAAAATTCCATTTTTCCATAAATTCGTAACAAAATAACAAATGTGCGCAAACATCCTATCAACATTTAAAGTGGCAATAAGATATCATTCAGAGTCTTTATTTGAAAGTAACCAATGCAGTCATGTCCATTTTGCTGCGGTTCCTTGACATCAGCATTCGGCTTGCTACTTGCGCTTTGATGTAGCCTTCTCGCCTCTCGTGACTGTAAACTTGACTAGCTGCTTCTGTGACCATTTTCACACATCTCTCCACACTCTGAGTGTGAGAAGGCCACTTTGGCACTTGCATTGGGGCCTCTTTAAGTTGTGTTAAATCTTTGTTTGTTATACATGTCAGTGGTGGCTCCAAAACTTCCGAACTCAAGTTAACTAATTCTGACAATTTCGTGGCATTGACGTTTATCGGAGGTACCTTCCTTGTCTGAACAGAGCAGTCTCCCAGCTGGTCATCATCTAGTGATGTTCCTCTAAGCTTTAGAATGATTTCCACAGCCTCAGTTCGCTCTTTGGTACATTGGCTGCAGAGTATTGCTTGCAAAACTGCCTCTGGCCTAGCATACCAAGCGGGTCTTCTCACCACAGGTAACACGATGTCCACCACTACTTTCCTTTGGGTTCTCAGTAGCTGTAATTGAAACAAGATGTGGTTGGGCCCCTCCATCCACATTGGATTAAGTTTTACATTGAACCAGTGAGGAAGATAAAACCCAATAATAAATTCAACAATCAACATCAAATTCTGTAGCATTTTGCCCTTCAGTGCATGTTTGGAAACCCAAATCTTGCAGAAACGAATCGCTGTAATTAACCAACGACTGTGACGTACGGGTCCACTCTCCAAGAGAGCCAGATTTTGAGGCAACTCTCCTGATCTGATTGCTTGAACAATACGATAAGCGTAAGATTGATTCGAATGATCCGTGCTGAGGTCTTTGATAACTTCTTCAGACAACACTGGAAGGGGAGGGCCTACTTCGACCTTTGGAAATTTTATATTTATTTCTAATTCCGTTGCTTCATCTAGCATGTTGCCAAGGGGGCCTGACCACTTGTTGTTGCTCTTTGTAGGACCATTAAGTTCCTGGATGAGACGACGAAGAGGTAGTTCCCGTGTGTGCAAATCACATGCAATCCAAACAAGCCTTCTTCCAAGTTTTTTCTCTAAATGCGTCATAACACCGCCCTGCTATCCAGTGTTCACCGCAGTTGAGTCTCCACCAACGGCCTGCAGTGAACTGTCAAGTCTTCTTTCTTGAAACCAACATATTATTTGATCAGCAATTGCCTCTGCATGTTTCTTGCCTTCTACTTCTGCTTCAGGAACAAAGTGAAACAAATAGCGGCCACCAGGTTCGGAACACACAGAGTAGTGTTCTTCTTTGATGAGACCGGGAAACTTTCTGTCCATTCCCTCTACTCCTAGGAGAACTTTTGTGTCATCTCTTCTTCCATCAAACAAAAGGCAAGAGAGACCTTCCTCCTTCAAATCTTTTTCATGCTGATCAGATATTTCCTTCATTATATTTTCTTTTGCTCTTATCTTATTATGATCTATCACTAAGGATGTATCCTCTCGGCTGATGAGGCCTGCATCTATCCAAGCGGCAGTGGCAATCTCTGCAGTCTCTCGTAGCTCCGTATGGTGGCGAATACTGGCAAGGGCAATGTTTGAGATGTCTTTAGTGTTGTATTTCATTCTCTTCGGCGAAGGTTCAGATGGCATTTTGGAGCTATCATCTGATGTTGCTTCTTTCTGTTCATCTGAAGAGCTTTCAAAGAAGAGAGAAACCTCTTGATAGAGCTCTTCATCTCTTTGGGTGGCTTCTTCACTCTTCTTTTTCTTCCTTTCTTCCCTCTCTCGGATTTTCTCTTTTTTCTTAGCAATAACAATCTGTTTTTTGGTTTCTGAATAATCTGCCGAACCAATCTGCATACTTCCTTGGCCTCCTGCCTTTGTTCTCTGCGCCTTTATGAAAGCCAGCTCCAAAACAGGGATCTTCTTCTCACGAGGACAGCGACAATCAATGTGAGGGTGAGGTTCTCTTCTGCATGAGGGAGAACAATTGGCTTCAGAACACAACTCTATGGGACACTGGCAGTTAAAAATGTCAAGAAGAGTATCAAGTGTGTGCAGAAATTTATTTTTCTTTGCTAGTTTTCCTTTACCAAGTGATGTCTCAACTGCTTTGTGCCACAGCTTTTTAATTTTAGCTCAATAGTTCTATACTGATTGAGTTCAGTTGGTTTGAATAACATATTAGCTTTTTTCCACTGATGCAGAAGAGGGGGAATCATGTCCCTTATGAGCTCTTTCTCTGTGTAGTTCCTTCTATCCTTTGTATTTTGTTCACGAAGGAGTAACCCTAGTCTCAGCATGTCTCGCACTGTTGGTAGTTCTGATACGGGAAGCTCCTTGCCTGTACCGACTAACAGGCTCAAGTGGCATGACGACTGACCTCTAGTCTTCAATTTTGGCATCTTAGGAATATCTGAAAAGAAGAAAAAACATTTAAGTATTTTATATCAATTACGATGTTTCAAAGTTTAGTCATTCGATGTTCTAAAATTCAATAAAAAAATATTTCATGGGATTACAACATAATTAGACAGAATAATATGATAATAATAAATAATTGTAATAATCAATAATCCATACTTACAGTTAAACTGTAGTATTCGTCTAGTAGAATAACTATGAAGTAGGTACAAGAGCAATAACAGCAAACCACCGTCTATGACATCTAAGAGGCAACTGAGGACTGAGAGTGAGGGACAGTTCTATTCATGTTGTGACTTGTACATTGTACAACAACTATATGACCTTGAAAACACTCCATATGCGATCAGTGGGATAATTCTGTGACAGATGAATAGTTAATCAATTTATGTCCTATTATTTAGTAAAAGAGTCAATTTCTGAAACTTTAAGGTAAAATTGATGTAGGTAATGGTTATTTTATTTCATTTTGGTTGGCCAATTTCAAGTTTTGACATGAAAAGACTATATTTTCACTACCAAAATTGATTTGAAAAAAGTTGACAAAATTGACACACCCTAATATATATATATATATATATATATATATATATCTATATATATATATATATATATATATATATATATATATATATACATACAGTGCCCGCGAAAAGTATCCGATCACCCTTGAAATTTGTATTTTTTACATAAAAACAATGTTTAAATGTATACTAACCTTATATTAGTATTTTGTCATCTGTCCTTTGGTTTGGATGACTTGTTCTAGACGTTTTGGCATGGATTTAATCAAGTTTTGACAAACTTCCACTGATATTTCCTTGCACCATACCTTTTTGATGGCCTCTTGTAATTTTTCGACTGAGCCAGTGTCGTGGCATTCAACCTTATTTTTTATTATTAGCCACAGATTTTCTATCGGATTGAGATCTGGACTATTACCAGGCCAATCCAAAATATCAAATTTATTGTCAGTAATCCATTTTGTCACTATTTGCCCTGTGAATGGTGCACCATCATGCATGTATGTTTTTGTCCTTTGGATTGCCATTGCCATTAGAAGTTTATCCTGTAGCATTGCTAAATACCGTGCACCATTCATAGTTGTGTTCTTCGGAAGAAAATATAAGTTTCCACGCCATAGTAACCGAAACAACCCCAAACCATCACACTTGGAGGGTGTTTCATTGTCTTTAGGGTGTATTTAGGGTCCATCCTATTTGAGCCAATAGGCCGGCGAACCTTTTTTGGACAACTTCTGAATGTCAAAAATGTCGACTCATCGCTAAATAAAACCTTCTTCCAGTCATCAACAGTCCAATGAATGTATTTTTTACAAAATGCGACACGTTTTTTACGCATTTTTTCATTAATGAACGGTTTCTTAGCAGCATGGCGAGATGGTAATCCGAGTTTTTGGAGCCTGCTCCTGGATAGTTCGTTCAGAAACACCAGATAACAAATTATTCATATTAAATTTTATTTCTTTCGCAGTTATTGTTGGGTTTTTCAATACTAAACGTTTCATAAGTTTGTCTGTTCGCGAATTTGTTTTTCTCGGTCTGCCAGATCGTTTTTTAGGGACTGGCGTGGTTAGGCCACCATTGTTCTTAGCCCGTGAAACCCATAAATTAACGGTACTTTGGGATATGTTTAATTCCTTAGCTATCTGTCTCTGTGATTTCCCACATGCATGCAAAGCAACAATAGCACCTCGACAATCACTCTTAAGTTGTTTTTTAGCACACATTATATATAAATTTTATTTACACCACTTTCTGTAAAAAAAAAATAAATATCAAGAAATTTACACAAACAGTGAAATCTGACAAATTTGAGACACAGCCACCCGCAACGAAGGCTACCAGAACACTAATTTGAGAATGCGTTGGATAGCTCTCATATCAGCGAGCAACCTCAAAGTTACCAGATGTCGCTAGAACAAATAGAAAGTGAATTACGTGTCTCTGAATATTAAGGGAAAATATTGTATTTTCTTGAGTGATCGGATACTTTTCGCGGGCACTGTATATATATATATATACCCACTTTGTTCGATAATACCAGCTATGAGGATAATAAATATATTACTTTTTATATGTTTTTTAATAAAGAATTTTATCCTGAATCTAAATATGTAATTATTTTTATTAAAAATTGAAGAACAAAAAAGTTACAGATGTTTAAATTAGAATTATTATTTTTGAGACTTCATGTGCGATATTTTCTAATATTTTTTTTATGGCCTGGCCTGCCTTTTAACCGATTGTTTTGAGATACTTATGTTTAGTGCCTAGCTTAGCCTAGCCATTTCGTTGAGTTCTAATTAGGCAAGACTACAGTTTTGCTCCAACCTTATCTAACATCTTATAACTCTGCGACGTTTGTTCTTTTCTACTGTAAGTGAGAATTGCCCTTAAAAATGGCCAACTTAAGACTAACATTCGACCAACGTAAGTTTGTATTAAAGTGGTACTTGAAATCAGAAAACATAAAAGAAGTCCAAAGACAGTGGAGACGGGAATTTGAAACGGAACCACCAACGCAGATCACAATTGCACGTAAGTTTGAAACCGACGGCACTGTGCAAAACTTACAAAAACAACGTTCTGGAAGACGTCGAACATCTTAGATAAAGTGTCATTTAACCATGGAATTTGTAAATTTTTTGAATTAACTAATAATTACAACATTTATGCTTCAATATCAACACTAAACATAAGTATCTCAAAACAGTCGGTTAAAATATTAGAAAATATCGCACATGAAGTCTCGAAAATAATAATTATAATTTAAACATCTGTAACGTTTTTGTTTTTCAATTTTTAATAAAAATAATTACATATTTAGATTCAGGAGAAAATTCTTTATTAAAAAACATATAAAAAGTAATATATTTATTATCTTCATAGCTGGTATTATCGAACAAAGTGGGTATACATTTCTTTGGGACACGCTGTATATATATATATATATATATATATATATATATATATATATACACATATATATTACTAGCTAAAGTGGGCCCTACGGGCCCATTTAGCTACGCCCGTAGTGCTGGGGCCTTTGGCCTCAGTAATTGGGGAGCCGCAGGCCCCCCAGTTACCGGGGAGGAGTCAATTATTCAGTCAATAAAACTATAGAAAAGAATGCAGCCATAAAAATCTTAAGCTTCACAAATCTTGATACAATGTTTATTCTGTAATGGTTGCAGCACCAGTATGAAAGTGCATAAAAAGAACTCATTTGGTAAATTTTTGAACTTAGCCGCAGATTAAATTTCGGCTCAAAGCTGAACGCAAAAGCAAATATTTTTTACACTTTTTAAAATTATAATTAAAAGTAGAATTCATTAGAATCATTACGTCTTTTTCTAATGCATTAAAATACAAATATCGCCCATATATATCAAGAATCTTCTTCTCTTTTCGAGCGTGACAGACTGACAGACATTCCTGGGTGTTTATAGTATTAA
The DNA here is from genome assembly GCA_023014485.1 of Bathynomus jamesi. Classification (NCBI taxonomy): domain Eukaryota; kingdom Metazoa; phylum Arthropoda; class Malacostraca; order Isopoda; family Cirolanidae; genus Bathynomus; species Bathynomus jamesi. The sequence goes on from JAJOZX010001159.1 coordinate 536,739, forward strand.
TTTCCCATAAATGTATAGGGCCAGCTTTTAATTAGGCGCGCATATTAGCGACCAGAATTTTTTGATATTCACATTTTAAATTCGATGCTATCTGTCACGACACTTGTATAGGAGAATATTCCGCGCAAGATGAGGAGAGAGAACGAAACAAATGAAAAAATGAGGAACCACCCGGGAATCGAACCCAGGATCTTCCGATTGCCGGTCAGATATGATAACCATTACACCATGGGCCTCTGCCGGTCAGATATGATAACCATTACACCATAGGCCTCACTCGAACAAATGCCGTAATTCTCCTACATACGCGCATGCGGGAGGTGCCCCCTTGTTCGAGTGAGGCCCATGGTGTAATTGTTATCATATCTGACCGGCAGAGGCCCATGGTGTAATGGTTATCATATCTGACCGGTAATCGGAAGATCCCGGGTTCGATTCCCGGGTGGTTACCTCATTTTTTCATTTGTTTCGTTCTCTCTCCTCATCTTGCGCGGAATATTCTCCAATACAAGCGTCGTTCTTTACGTTATATATATATATATTAATATATATATATATATATATAACACAAGATACAGATGTTCTGAAATTGGGGGATATAAACGTAGGCCCAAACTCGAATGAATGCTGATAAATTATATATTTATTTATATGACAAGAAACACCTGTTCGCGAATTTATCTGTCGGTGAGGTATAATCTAAAATGGTTATCTTGTACGATTTGCTGATAATTATATATTGCTTAATTATATGACAATAAACAGCTGTTGTCAAATTGGGGGAATATAAACGCAGGCCGCAACTCGAATGATTTGGTGATAAATATAAATTGCTTATTTATTTGACAAGAAACACCTGTTCGCGAATTCATCTGCCGGTGAGATATAATCTTAAATGATTATATTGTATGATTTGCTGATAAGTATATATATTGTTCATTTATATGACAAGAAACATCTGTTGTCAAATTGGTGGATATAATCTTAAATGGTTATCTTGTATGATTTGCTGACAAATATAAATTGTTTATTTATATATGGTCACGTTCAGATTAGAAATATATATATATATATATATATATATATATATATATATCATTCAAATTGTGAAAAGACAAGAATAGCTTTCCTCATCAGGGGTTTGAGGGAGGGTGAGATAATCGTATGTTGCTGTAACGGGCCTGGCAATTTTTTCTGTCCGTTTCGTTCAAAGTCGTTTTGCGATCATGACGTGTAAACTAACTGGTGGTGATATTATTAAGCAAGGATATTGATTTGCTTTTGCATTGAAGTGTATTGCAGTGAAGATACATGGAAGCATGGATTTTGAAAGTGTTTTATCCGTGCGAATTGTTCTCTGGCAAGAACTTTTCAAAGATGAATTGTTGTGTGTGTGTGTGTTAGGCCCGCCTTAGACCTACTTTAAAACGAGGAAGTGCTTACACGAATTTCTGGGAAATTTGCATATACCATATGTCCCACAAAAAAGTACACCCAACTTTAGATTGTACTAACTCCTCCAAAAATTGAGATATTTTGGATCTGTTTGTTTGATTTAATACAGCAAATTATTCTTTGTTAACGTTCAAAATTTATTCATGTTTAAACGATTTAGTGTTTAAGCATCTGCTTTTAACTGAAGGGTACAACAAAATGGATTGCGCAAAATTGGTCAATGAAAAAATAATGTGTGTGCTATCGCTGTAATGAAAAGACGAATACATAATAATAGATACTTTAACATAATTTTAATAAGATACAAAGCAGATTTTTCTTTATTCCTTATTGCAAAAGTTAGGCTTAGTTTCGTTTTATTTCAACATGACCACCATTCCAATCGATACAAATCTGGAGTCGAGCTCTCATCTTCTCCATCACTCTTTTGATAAGATCTGGATTGTCTTTTAACAAGTTGATTTCAGCTGTGATGCGAGTCCTCAAATCATCTAAATTGATAGGTTGTGATGCAAATACTCTATTTTTCAAATGACCCCATAAAAAGTAATCACACGGGGTCAAGTCAGGGCTGAATGCTGAATGTTCTCGTCTGTTCTTGCCGTCTTCAGATGGCCTGAACGTCCTTTGTTCAAATTGAGGACCGTTCCTTCTTCTTTGTATTTCCGAACATTCTTCAAAATTGTATGTTTAGTTGGAGAAGCTCTATCGGGAAATTGCAGTTCGAAGGTATTCTGAACTTGTTTTAAGCTTTTAGTTTGCAGATAAGTTGTGACCATGAGAACGCGCTGCCTTCGTGTAAACTGCTTGATAAGGGTTTCAAAGTTATTTATAAATTTAGTAATTCAGATTCTTCATTTATATGTATGACTCGTATCTTAGATACAAAGTTCGAATTATTAAAAAAAAATATTTGCAATATCCTTCGACGTAAAAAATAGCACATTGGTTAAAGCAAGAGGAGCTATCTGGCTGGGAGAAATGATCATTCGGCGCAACCCATTTTGCTGTACCCTTCAGTTAAAAGCAGATGCTTAAACACTAAATCGTTTAAACATGAATAAATTTTGAACGTTAACAAAGAATAATTTGCTATATTAAATCAAACAAACAGATCCAAAATATCTAAATTTTTGGAGGAGTTAGTACAATCTAAAGTTGGGTGTACTTTTTTGTGGGACATATGGTATAGGTCCGCCTCTACTCCCCGTACGAATTGTTCGGTGATTTATTTCTTTTTCTTTTTCCGTACGAATTGTTAATTTATTTATTTATTTTTCCGTGCGAGTTGTTCATTTATTTATTTATTTTTTCCGTACGAACTGTTCTCTGGCAAGAACTTTTCAAAGATGAATTGTTGCGTGGGTGGGTGTTAGACCCGCCTTAGACCTACTTTAAAACGGGGAAATGCTTACACGAATTTTAGATTAACTTTTTTCCGTACGAATTGTTTTACGCCCCACCTTAGATCTATGGGGATCGTTAGGGTACCCTGGATTTCCATACGAGTTGTTTTACGCCTACCTTAGACCTACGGGAATCATTAGGGCACCCTGGATTTTTTCCGTACGAATTGTTCGGCGATTTATCTACGGGGATCATTAGAGTACCCTGGGTAGCGAAGGCCGGGGTGGGTTTCGATCCCAATTTTTTTCTGATCATTAGGGCACCCTGGATAGCGAAGCCCGGGCCGGGATATGCCAACTGATGCCCGGAGGTACTGGCTGATGATGCCCGGAGGCACTGGCTGATGAAGCCACCTGATGCCCGGAGGCACTGGCTGATTAAGCCACCTGATGCCCGGAGG